>JAQFVV010000002.1:19909855-20511006 GCA_028023455.1 Epiperipatus broadwayi
AAAAGAATTTCATTTTTTTAAGCTTCTAAATATACAAAAAGTTTATTATTTTGATATTATTGCTAATTTCGATATTTATCAATGAGATATTTAAAACAACATCTTAGTAAAAATTTTAGAAAGATAAACTTGAATATTGAAGAGCAGTATTGGCTTCGATATGCTAATGTGGTATGTAACAAGTTTCAAAGATAGAGTATTTTGTTATGTAACACAACCATTTCAATTAACTTAATTATATTATTCTGCCAGTTTTTTTGTGTAGGTTCTTATAAATAGAAGATAAAAAATTTAATTATAAATTTTGATTCTTACATTCAAATATCAGTCTTTCTAGCTAATTGAGCACACGCCTTATGAGAGTGTTAAATAAATGAATACTTTCCTCTACAATCCAAGATATAGTATTTATGCAGGAATAAAAAAGATCCTCTTATTCCTACAACTCAAATTCTTTTATATGAGCAAATCTGAAGAACTGTTGAGGAGAGCATGAGTAGAATTCTCACTTTAAATTACTATTTACGATGTTTTTGACGAATGACGTCGCTGAAATTACTTAGAATTTTGATTCTGAAAACAATGTAAAGATTTTAAGACTTTTTAGTATGTTCTTCAAGTTGGAAGATAATCCTAGATATATTGTTCTAAAAGCATATTTTCATGAAATTGTGCTTGTGAAATATATGAATATTAACAGGTTTTTACGGTGCATGTGAGAATGATTTTACTAGAAAAATAAATTCTATTTCTATTAGTCAACGGTACTTTAAAAAGATAGAAACTTGTTTATTACCATTGAAATGATAAACTAGGAATGGAACACAATATAGAGCTACAATTAGCATGGTTTTAAAACTTTCAGATTAAAAGATTTTTTTCAGAATGAATTAAAACAGAATCATAAGAAAGAAAAATAGACTAAAATATTAGTATATGATACAAAGAGCTCACATTTTATTTATTAGATTGAGTCATAGAATGTTTTGACATTCTTTACCTTTTTTCCTGTTCTTTATATATACTATTTTTTCTTTAGTTTATGAATAAATAATAATAATGGCAAAGTATCACAAATAGAATGAATTTGTCTAATTTCTGTTTATAAGCTTAGCTTTCCAACATTGATGGAAATTCAAAGTGAATTTAATATATAAGCCAAAAGAAAACATTATACTAATAATTATTTAACTAATAATCAATTATACAAAAATGGAGACTCTGATGTCACTTTTAATAACTTTGTTTTAATAATCAAGCAGAATCTTAATAATTATAAATATTAAATTAACATAACTCAATGTATCCCCTAAAGATTAACGATTAAACATATATCTAAAAGCAGATTCTATAATACCTTTCTAATCACCTAAGTATTTTTATACTTCTCTTTATTTATTATCTCTAATTAAAAGACTGAAGTGGAGTTGCACTGAACATATTGTTAGAAGAAATGATAATAGATGGGCAATTAAAATCTTAAACTGGATTCCAATAGATTGTAAAAGACCCAGAAAGAGACCACATGTGAGATGGATGGATGAAATAAGAAAGTGTGCAGGGGTGATGTGGAGAAGAGAAGTTAAAGATTGGAGAAGATGGATTGAACTTGGAGAGACCTTCATCCTACAGTGGATTGATAATGGTTGTTGATGATAATCATTTGCTTTTTAAAACATCTATAAACTTGTTTTTTTTTTCCATTCTCATTAGTTTTTGACATATTCTTTATTATTCAGTAATGTTCAAAAAATATACTTAATCAAATTTTATTTACACTTTTTTAGTTCAGTAATTACTTTAATATTTTTGTATTTTCAAATCTTATTTATCCAACTCACATTTTCTATTGATCTCAAAATCCATATCTCAAAAACTTTAGTTTTCTTTTAACTAAAAGTTTCTGCATCATATAATGCTATACTCATTACAATAAGCTTTTTCCCCCCACTGAAATTGTCCATAAAATCATTTTATTTTGTTATTAAAAGCCTCTTTAAAAATGTAATTCTTTTAATTTAATTTTTTCTTACTATTGTCTGTAATAAATATATCTTTAATTTTTTTAATATTTAGTAATACAATTTTATTTTATAAATCTATGAGTATATAAATATAAATATTTGCACCCACTTTGATACAATTTTTTAAATATTTTTCCTCGTTTTTCTAATTATCTATTTTACTTACCTATCTATCTATATATCTCAATTATCTTTCTATTTATTTTCCCAACCATCTTTGCATTTATTTTATCTATCCATCTTCTATCTATATATTCCTACATCTTCTATCCACCTATTTCTGTTCATCCCTCTCTCTATATATTTATATGGTCTCTATCTCTTTGTCTGCCTATATATTTATTTATCTATCTATTTTCTTTTTATCTCTTATTGTATATATATATTTTCACATATTATTAGTAATCAAAAATAAATTAATAACTAGGCATCTAGTGAATTTATATGAAAGTTAATTTATTATTATAATTTTCGATTAAAAAGTAGTTTTATTATAGTATGGATGGATGACATTTTAATCAACAATAAATTAGCATTTGTAACATTATTCATTAACAGCATATATTACCTAATTTATTCTTTAAAAATTCTACAAAACTTAAAATAATTAATTAGTTTTTGCTTTCCGTGCTAATAAAATTGTTATGGTTTACTGGCTGCAAAAAATAAATTATGATTGATAAAAAATTAGTTATTTTGCCAGTAATTATAAGTAATCATTATTTAATTATAAAGATATAAATCAAATAGCTTTTACAATATTTATTCAGTTTATAATTATAATCCATTAAAATGCAGTGTTTAAAATACATACATAGTATCTATACATTTAAAATTATATATAAATGAAGTATTTGTATTTATACGTTATATTATTTCCATCATGTAATTAAATTGTTACATGGTTTTTTTTTTTAAAGTTAAATTTTATTTATACTTTTCCAAATTCACTTAACATGTTGCTCAATTATTACTGACGTGACAAAGTGATAATTTAGGATGAGGATTTAACTCGTCAACTTTAGATTTGGAATACTGCATTTTTACTGACAGACAAAATTGTTTAGAAATAAATAACTAATATTTGAATGTTTTTACAAAACATTTAACAATTTTGATTAGATGATGAAATAACCTGATACATATATATAATAATTTCATACACTTTTCTTTTTGAATTTCGTTTTATTATATAAACTATAAAATAAAACAAGATTTGAAAAGAAAAAGTATGTAAAATTAAATTGTTTTTTTTTTTTTAAATATATATTGGTTACATATAGAATTTTGTAGAATTTATATAACATTCACAACATCTTTGTTTTGATTACAGATGAGGCAGATGTTTTTGAAATCTCCAAAAGTTCATATAATGCTATGAGAATGTATATACTGAAAACTATTTGTTTACATGCAAAGAGAAAGTGTTTGAGATTTATAACAATTCATGCAATGTCCCAATATTTATTATAAAATTAAATGCCAAAAAAGATTGTTAAATCTCATATACTATTCAAAGAATATGTGTTTTAAGCCCCCCCCCCCCCAGAAACATGGAAAATATATTTTAATTTTGTTTGTGTGTGTGTATATATATTAGAAATAATAATAGTTAATAATATTCTTATTAAAGTTTTCGAAAAATCAAAAAATTAAGAAATAAAATTATATTTGCATTTATTTAACCTTTACAATATTCAGAATTTTCTTTAAATAATGTATTTAAATAATTTTAATTCAAAAAATAAAATAAATTGTTTGAAAATTATAGTTATAAGCTCTTTTAATTTAATTTTAAAATGAATATGCAAATAGATTTGCATTAATAGATTAAGCCAGATTATCAAATGAACAAATTAATTATACTGCTATTATTCAAGGCTAAAAAAGGGAAAAACTTGGATTAGCTATTCATGATCTGAAAAGATAGCTATCCTTTTGCCAACATGATTTTCTGATATTAATCTACTGAAGCCATTGAGTATCACTTACTTATTCTGGAAGACAGTTGTGGATTGGCTAATAACTAAGCCAAATTAAAATTATGCATCAAGAAACATATTTTTGTGAATTTTGTAAAAAAGATATTTTCAAATTACTCAAGTAAATTTTTTTTAATAATATTTATAGTAATGCATTTATTAAATATTCCATTTGATATTTAAATCAAAGATTGTTTAATTTACAATAATTATTTGACAATCTTTAATATTTTCTTCTTACTAATCCATGAATGTAGAGTTCTTATATGCAATTAACATGTATATATATTGAGACAGTTATGTGTCTCATGGCATACAACTACATAGCAGTGTGTGTATATATTATATATAGTGAACGAAAAGTAGAAATGAATACAAACAATTTTTTGGATATTCATTTATAATATATTTACTAGAATCACAGTTAAAAATTAAATAATAATTTTTATACTTAAAATTATTATAAATTATTTTTAAGCCAAAGATTTAAAAAGATCTATTTAATGTTTATTGTGAATTTGATAATTAAAACAAGCTTGTTTTTATATTACAATAGATATTACCATAATTATAAAATTCCCCTATCTATTTTTAATTAGATTAAGAATTTTTTTTAAAAATTAAAGCTTGTAATAAAATTAATATAATTCATTTTGATAAAATCCTACAAACTGTTGTTGTTTAAAGAATTAAGAAAACTTTGGTTTGAATTAAAGTGAAGTAAAAAAAAGTCAATTAAATAATCCAATGAAGGGCAAAAAATTTTTGTAACAGTCCTCATAAAGAGTATTTGAAGAGAAAGCATGACTCATGGGGTTTCCTAAATGCCAAATGATGAGAGTTTGAGTAGTTTTTTTTATTATTTTATCCTCTATTTAAAAATAGCTAGATGTTATTTACTGATATATTTAATAAATAGGTGTGTCATTATGGAATAGTTAGAAAATTCTAGATCCAACTAGAATATGAAAATTTTTACTAATTTACCTAGATTAAATTCATTACCAACCAAAAGAAGAAAAAAAAAATGTACCTGCGAAAGTTAGAATTAGCCAGGCCTTTCAATACATGTCAAAGTGTATATTAGGAAAATCCATTACTATTATATTATGAGGCCCTTATGTACATATGTTACATACTGAGAGAAAAGATTTAAATCAGTATGGTTATTCTAATGATGTACTTATATTGAATGAAAAATCAAACTGAAAATGTTACGTAATATAAAAGTGTTTAACAGATCCAGTAGTGAAAATAATAAAGAGAAATATTTATGTATAAATTTACATATAAAAAGGAATTACTGGTGTCATTTGTAATTTAAAAGTTTAAATAAAGATGTATTTGTTTGATAGCATGCAAAAATCATATTTGATGGACTATATAATTTCGAAATTCCAAATATTCTAAAAAAAACTAAATGATTTTGAGGAAAATGTAATTTAAGATTTTAAAAACTTCTGTATCATTATGGAAAAGGTAAGTTTAAAACCTCTAAATCAGGGGTCCCCAACCTTTTTGCACTTAAGAGCACATTCTATAACACCGGCAAGGTGGCGGGCACCATTTATTTTTTTCAACCAGATGGCGGGCACCATTTATTTTTTCAATGTAAATTTATAGTTGGATATTGTTAATAATACACGTAATGCACAAAAAAATATTTATTTCAAAAGTAAAATTTTAACATATAATTAACTTTTATATTTTTACGCTGTAAAAGTATAGTATGCCCTACAATTTGATTACAATATAATACAATAATTTATAAGAAATTTTAAAAATTAAATTTATTCGTATCAGATAAATAATTTTTTGTCGTGTTCGGATAGTGGCGGGCACATGTAAATGGTCTGCGGGCGCCATGGTGCCCGCGGGCATAGGGTTGGGGACCCCTGCTCTAAATCATCCCATGATCACTATTTCCTATGCTTGCACAAACTGATAAAACTGTAGCAAACTTTCCATACTTTAATGCCATCCAGTGCAAGCCTTCATAACCATTGGATACAAGAAGGTTTGTGCATAAGATCCCTACCTAGTGATTACTCATTCAGTATTCCTAGACTAGTTTTTAGCTTAACGCTTTCATGATGAATCTGAATCTGAGACCAGTGCACCTAGATCTTAGAATCTAACACAACCCTCCAGCAGCCATATTTTACCTATTTAGTTAACTATAAAACTACAAGAATCATCACATGACCACCATTTTCTATGCTTACAAAAGCTGTTAGAATAGCAGCAAATCCTCGATGCAGTAGTACTATCCAGTGCAAGCCACCCATTGATTACTAAGACTTGCACTGGGTGGCACTACTGTATAGAGATTTACTACTGTATAGAGATTGAAAATTTTTGTGTTTAACTGTCTGAAAGATTTTCGTTCGCCATTTTAGGTTAGAAGTTTTTTTTTTTTAAAAAAAGTTGTTCCTGTTGAATGTGTGATAGCATAAGGATATTTATATAAAAAAAGTTGTATTTAAGTTTAATTTGTTTTAGTTAAGTTTGTTACTGAAGGTTTTTTTGAATTTAAAATAGGTATTTGGTTTGAGAAAAAAGGTAACATTTGTTTGGGAGGCCTAACATTAGAAGACATGTGGGTATAGTTTTGATCAGGTTTGGGAAAAGTAAAAAAGTTTTATTTTTCTGTATAAGTGTGTTTGAAGACTAGGTAGGTATTATAAAGAGGTATTTATAAAAAATTGTATGTAAGTTTAATTCATTTTAGTTAAGTTTTTTACTGAGAGTTTTTTAAATTTTAAAATTGGCATTTATTTTGAGATAAAAGGCCTAATGTTAGTAAACACGTGGTTGTAGTTTGATCAAGCTTGGGAAAAAGTAAAAAAGTTTTTTTATTTTTCGTATAAGAGTGTTTGAAGAATAGTAGAGGTATTATAAAGTCAAATATAGAATAAGTGATTTGAAAAATAAGAATATGGATTCCATTTGTGTAGCACAATGTATATACGATCGACAGAAAGTAGTTAGACGAGCAGTAGTAGAGTGTACAGTGTGTGCTGAGGTGTATCATTTGAAATGTTTGAATAAGAATAGGAAGGATGTAACAGGTTTCTGGATATGTAGTCAGTGTGTAAATGTGATTAAAGAGGTGAGAAAGTGGTTTTTAAGTGTAGGTAGTCTAGAGAGAAAGTCAGAGGAGAGGGAGCAAAATGTAGTTAAGAAAGATAGGTCAGAGTATGGTTATAGTGGAGTGTCAGAAAATATGGGTGAAAGAAGTAGTAATGCAATGGAGATGGTTAGACAGAGAATAAGTAAGATAGAGGAAGAAATGAAGGATGTAGAAGTGAAGTTAAAATTGTTAGAGATGAAGTGTGAGGAGATAAAGGAATTATTGAGTAGAAATGATAAGGAAGAAATGGATAAGGAAATTCAGAAGGTGGTAGAAAAGGTTAAAGATGGAGTAGAGAAAGTAGATTATGAGGCAGTATTGATAGGAGATTCACTAATAAGAGAATGTGGGGATATAATTGCAAGAGAAAATAGAAGCAGGTATGTTAGAGTATGTTTTCCTGGAGCAAAAATTAGAGATGTGACAGATAAAGTAAGAAAGCAAGGTAGTAGAGATGTATATGTAATGGTAGGGACTAATAATTTGTTAGAGCCATCAGAGACAGTAATGGATGAGTATGTAGAATTGATTATGAATTTGAGAGAGATTAACGGAAGAGTAGGAGTAGTGGGTAATTACCAAGATTTGATAAGAGGCATTTATTAGAAAGGGCATGTTCTATAAATGAGAGAGTGAAAAAATTGTGTGAGAGAAATAATGTTGTGTTTGTGGATGTATGGGATTGGTTTATTGGAAAGAGGGAGTTGTATAGTAAAGATGGTTTGCACTTAGGAAAACAAGGAAGTGAAGTTTTAGGGAGTCTGATATTTAAAGAATATAATTCGGGAAACCTTTAAAGGGGGGTGGGCTTTTAAATTGTAATATTATCAAAAAGAAGAAGAATGGAGGGGATATAAGAAATAAGCAAAAGATGGTTGATTTAGATATAAGTGTAGATGTGGAGAG
Source organism: Epiperipatus broadwayi (assembly GCA_028023455.1). Taxonomy (NCBI): domain Eukaryota; kingdom Metazoa; phylum Onychophora; class Udeonychophora; order Euonychophora; family Peripatidae; genus Epiperipatus; species Epiperipatus broadwayi. The sequence continues at coordinate 19,917,901 of JAQFVV010000002.1, forward strand.
GGAATGGTTTTGTAAGATTAATGGTAAGAAAGTTTGTTATAAAAGTAATGGAGAAGAAGAAAGCAAAAGAATTTATAAAAGAGTAGTTAGGAAAGAAGAAATTGTTAAAATTGGGTTTTTGAATATGCAAGGTGGTAGGAGACCAGAAAAATGGCTGGAATTAAATAAAGCAATTGAAAATAAGGTCTTGAGGTATTAGCAGTAGTGGAAACTCATCTAAGAGAAGAAGAAGAACCTATTTTGGAAGAAGTAGTATGGCAGGGTATAAACAGAAAAGAAAAAGAAAAAAGGGGTGGTGGTATAGGTATTATATCGAAAAAAAATTTAAATACTGTTAAATGTCAAGAACATTTGTGGTTTGAAATAAGGTTGGGAAGACAAGAATGGATGGTGGCTATAGTGTATATCGCCACTGGAGATAGTCAAACTGTAATGGAGTGGAACAATAGTATATATGAATGCCTAGTTAAGGATATACAGAGTTTTAAAGAAAAGGGGAAGAGAATAATGGTTATAGGGGATATGAATGGGCATATTGAAGAAATTGATGATGGAGATAATAAGAATGGTCAGTTTTTGAAGGAATTTTGTCAAAGAGTTAATTTGAGCATTGGGAATTTATCAAATGTATATGATGGACAATACACATGGTCTAGGAATAATGTATTTCACACAATAGATTATGTATTGGTAGAGAAAGAGGGAATGAATAAAATACGAAAAATTAAGGTGTTTGATAATGAAGAGAGAGTGTGTAATAGTGATCATAACTTTATTGTAATAGAAATGGTTAGTAATGTGATGGAGGATAGAAATAAAGGTAGAAATAATAGTGAAAGATGTGGATGGAGAGTGAATGATAAGAATAAGTTGGAAGAATATAAAATAAAAGTTGAAGAAACCATGGAGCAGTTGGTTGGGGATGAGTATAAGGACTGGTGTGGTGAAGTAGAAAAAGTGGCAAATAGGGTTTTAGTCGAGAATATGAAGAAGAATAAAAGTAATAAAAAAATGAGAGTTAGTAAAAGTGTAAAAGAGAGGAAAAAAGCATGCAGAGAATATAAGTGTGCTATTAAAAATAAAGAAAGTGAAAATGATATTAATGCTAAATGGGGAAAGTACTCAGAAAAGAAGAAGCTAGCTAAAATGGATAATTATAGAGAGAGGATGAAGTTAAATAATAAATTGTTGGAGGATATTAATAAAAGTGGAAGAGATGGGAGTAAAAAAATTTGGAATTATATTAAAAGGAGAAATGTAGGGGAAAGAGAGATAGTATTAATAGATGATGAGAGAATAGAATGTAGCTCTAGAGGCAAACTAGAGAAAATCTTAAATAGATATGTAATGGATATAGAAAAGATGTTAGATGTGAAGGAATTAGTGATAGAAAACATGAAAGCAGTTAGTAGTGGAAATATTAGGTTCACAAAAAATGAATTGAATGAGGCAGGAAAGAGATTGAAAAGTGGAAAGGCGAGAGGTTTAGATGGATGGGCAGCAGAGATGGTAATGAATTTAGGGCATAGAGCAAAAGCAAAGTTATTATCATGTTTTAATAAGATGGCACAGAAGACAGCTTTTCCGGGTAGTTGGAGTAATACAAGAATAAGATTATTATTTAAAGGAAAGAGTAAGGATCATAGAAAGTTAAATAATTATAGACCGATAGCGGTAACATCAGTTTTATATAAAGTTTTCACATATATGGTAGCTGGAAGAGTTGTAAAATGGATGGAAGAGAATAATGTAGTGGGGGAAATGCAAGGAGATTTTAGGTCAGATAGGCGTATAGGAGATAGTTTGTTTGTAGTTACACAACTTATGGAGATGAGTAGGAATTCAGGTAGATCGTTATATATGAGTTTTATAGATATAGAGAAAGCATATGATAGAGTAAATAAAAATAGATTATGGGTAAGATTAGCCAATTTGGGAATGGATGAAGCTTTAGTAAATATTATTAAGAAATTATATGAAAATAATTATTATACTTACCAATTAGGGGATATAGAATCAGTTAAAGTTAAAAATGGAGTGGGATTAAGGCAAGAATGCCCTATGTCACCAATTTTGTTTTTATTGTTTTTGAGTAAAATGGAAAAAGCAATAGAAAGACTAGGAAGAGGGGTAGAGATACCATTAATAGGTGGCAAAGGAGTATATACTTTGTCGGGTCTTTTTTTGCAGATGACATCTTTTTATGTGCAGAAAGAAGAGAAGATATGGATATTATGTTGAGGACATGTGCAAGGGTGGGTAAAGAGATGGGGATTAAATTTAGTGAAGAAAAATCAAATATAATGATGGTTAATACTGGGGAAAGAGAAGATGTAGTTTTTTTTTATTGGGGGATATAAAGTTAAGTGTGGTGGATAGATATAGGTATTTGGGAATCATCTTATGTAATCAGGAAAATTGCTTGGTTGAATGGGAGAAAAAATTGGTAAATGAAGCAAAGAAAAGAAAAGGTTTGGTAAAGAAACTAACAGTATTTTCATATAATAAATATGATGTAGCTAGAATTGTATGGAAGGGAGTTGCAGTAGCAGGGTTAACATATGGTAATGATGCATTATGTGTTAGTAAAAGGATTTTAGATTATTTAGAGAAAGTACAAAGGGAAGTAGGAAGACATGCATTAGATACAGAGATGTGGACAACAAAGGAGGCAATTCAAGGAGAAATGGGATGGTCAAGTTTCTATATGAGAGATGCAAAAAGTAAAATGAAAATGTTTGGTAGGTTGCAGTTTACGGATAGTAAAAGAATAGCCAAAATAGTGTTTAATTGGGTTACGAGTAAAGGGCAGGTAACAAGATGGATGAGAAAGGTAATGCGGTATGCAAAAGATTTGGATAAAGAATTTATATCAGTATACTTGTATAAAAGGTGAGATGATTGTGTTAGGAGAATTGTTGAGTGTTATAGTGGTAAGGAATGGGATAAAAGAATAGAAGCATTAATAAAAAATAGGGAGTTGGAGAGATGGAGAAGTAGTATGGAGGGTAAGAAGAGTTTAAATATATATAGAAGTAAACGGAATATTGGAAGCGAGTTAATTTATGATAATAGTAAGGAAAATAGTTTATTGTTTAAGGCTCGAACGGGATCTTTAGCAACAAGAGAGTATACATGTAAATGGAAAACTATGGGAGATTTAGCATGCAAATTGTGTAAGGAAGGTATAGAAAATATTAGGCATCTGTTGATTGAATGTAAATGCTTGAAAGCAGAAAGAGTACAGATAATGAAGTTATGGGAGAATAGGTATGAACAAAGTGACAATACAGAAAGTGAGTTAGTAGTTTTTATGCTGGGTTTGCGAAAAGATAAAGGGGATTTAGATTTAAAGGCCATAGAGTTGACAAAGATTATGTTGTGGAAATGGGATGGGGCAGAATATGGAAAGACTTAGAGTGGGGAATGGAAAATAAAGTGGCTAACAGGTTTATCTGGGCATAGTTGCTGAGATATTCTTGACTTCGTTTAAGGAGAAGCCAAATACATCACATCACATCACATCACTGTTTAAAAGAAAAGTTTTATGATAAACTTTTGTGAAAGAGTATAAGAGAATTCTTTTCCTGTCCAGTGTTGATAATGATAATACTAAGAAAAAGGATACTAATATTTATCTCGATCAAGTATTTTGTAAATTTTATGGTTTAATTAATAAATGACAAACTTTTTTCCTTTAAATTCTTTATGTAATTTTATATTCATAAAAAGATTATTCGAAACTACTACTATACATGAGGGGTCAGGTTGATCTTAGATCAACATGAGTGTGACAAGAATCTCGGCCTCAGGGTGGCCTTTGAGCATTCCATCATCAGATTTTCAATTGGATGGACAGTTGAAGAGTTGGAGTGTGGAGTAGATTGAAGCCTGTCCATTAAAGTATGAGGATTGGCTATCTTTTTTTTTTCTTAAAATAATTGATTTTATTGAAATAATTTTACAGGGTAGAATTATTTACACTAGCAATAATACATTTCTTATTACTTGTTTTATGGGAACTAAGATGAATGCTTCAATTGGTTGGGAGTTTGATGATTTGCCAAGTTTCCTTATACTGGTTTCCTGGTGCTAATTGTTCATCTCTAAGCTTGATCTTCTTGATTTTGGCAAGAATTTGGTTTTGTGGGTTAATGATGTAATGACCGAAGATGTGATCACATCTAATTGTCCAGATAGCATAATTTAACATGATAGAAAGTCTTATTTTTGTGAAATTGCCAGCATTGATGGTTTCTCGCAAATCAAATATTTTGTTTTTGTCAAAGAGCATCCACTTGTTGATGAGGATTCTGTACATTTTAAGAACTGGACATCCAAAGAGAAGATGTGGAAAAGTTTCATCGTCTCTGTTACACAGTTGGCAGATGGGGCTTATTTTGGAGTGTCCTCTCTTATGCACTAAGAAGGAGTTAGTAGAGAGAGCCGATAGATTGATTTTTAATACGAAGTCCAAAAATTTGGCTTCTAGTCCCCAGAAGTTGAATTGCTTTATTAATGAGTAATTAGATATGTTTAGAAATCCTGAGATACTCTTTTGAGTGCTGTTGACTAGGTGATATATGTTCCAGTATTTAAGCTTTGTATGGTTGGTGCTATTAAGCAGATCATTAGTTTTAAGCAATGTGAGTATTTTGTTAGTCCATGTAAGGGTACTATTAGGAGGGGTCGATCAGTTGGAGGGATTATCTCCTTAAATTTTTGCAGGGGAAACCACTCATGAAGCAGAACAATCATATTACGGGTTTTTTAAAGTTAGAAAGTGTAAATGGAGTGTAATGATAGACCATTGAGTTTCTTGGGTCTGCACATGTTCCTGAAGCTAATTAACACTATCTTAATATATATCTGAACACTTACAACATGGTGATTATTTATCTTTTCAACATGTGTTCAAGTTTATCAGTGTTATGAGATGGTGTGGAGAGTGGTGGTCGTGTGAATGTCTGTGCTCATATATCCTGTATATTACATATATAGACACAGGTATATAATAAGCCTGTGTGTTTCAGTTATTACTTGAATTAAAATAAGTTATTAAAAAAAAGTACAATTGTCAGCAATTTACTGTCGTAACATGCAAATACATATATACATGCATGGTTACTTTATCTATGCTGAACAGTTTGATTAAAATATTGCGCATTGATATTATCAGAGTTAGGCAAATTAGTTCAGTCCAGTGTTTACGTATAGTTTAAAATTCTACTAAATTGTTAGTAGTAATCAATAATGTATTTATCTAAAGTGGTTAGTGAGAAAAATGCGAGTTTAGAAAGTTTGACATGTTTAGATCTAATTATAATATTCATTCGTTATATATATATATCATGCCCCCTCTTTCATTTTCCTGGTAGAAAAATTCATTTCGAAAAATTCAAGTTTCTTTTCCGAAGTTCTTTTATAAACTATGTCTTGATGTAGTTTGTTTTATTACGTATTCAGAAATTCTGAATTACACAAATGTGAATCATTTGTTAATTCAGAAATAATAAAAAGAAGAAAAAATAAATACCGGTCTAAAAGAAAAAGAGGCTTTGTTTACTTAGATTTGTATTTTTCCCCTATATGTGCAGTATACAGTAATATTGAAATCAGTTTGGAGACTAATTAAAACGTGAAAATTCTTATGATTGATCAATGTAGTTAAATAAAGATGTCCCAGTTTGCATCTTAGTCTGAAGTCTCGAATACTAAGTTAGCAGGAGAATATTAAGCAGACGCCAAACGGAAATTAATGAGGCGTTAAACATCAATATTTTTTTTATTTGGAAATAGATTACTAAGTAAATACGGTAATTACAAAAAGAGAAAGAAGTTATACTAAAACTAATGTTCGTTTTTATTTGAAAGATATTAGTCAAACAAATAAACAGGTTTGTTTTTCCACTTTAATACTTTTAAGAATTTTAAGATTAGTTTTTACAATTGGCAGTTTATCATTTTTTAAAAAAAAAAAACATTGTAAATACAATAAAAAATACAAAACTAAACAAAAAAACTAAGAAGGTTTTTTTTTAGAAGACTAGGAAATGACTAGTTAATAATAAACTCGTCTGGAATTACAATAGAATTTCAAAATATTATAACATGATGTCATATATATAAAGGAAATCAAGAATTATTATAGTAATATATGTTTATTTCACAAAAAAGTATTGGCTTATGATTCCATTTTTATATATTCAGAGAATAATAGACCAATTAAACATGGTGCTTAGTAGAGCTTAATCTATCGATTATCAATCAAGATTTGTGATTGTTTAAGGCTTTAACTAACAATGAAACTTATCTCACTATTTTAAAGATTTCTGTACTAAGGAATCGTTATTCCATGGCAAATTCTATTTTAGCAACGGAAGATATTTTCCTCTTATTGACCATCTTGCGTCATCTGATTTGAAGTGATTTTTTTTTTAGTTTTACTTTCTAATTAATCAAAAATATCATTCGATTTTAATTCTATCATCAGTATTTGCAAATAATGGTTTAAAAAAATTGAAGTCTTACAGTAAATTATTAAATTTATTATAGTAAAAATCAGTCATATATCACATGACCTATATAGCTTGTATTACCAATATGTAATATATAAAGAGCCTGCTACTAGCTCTAAACAAGCTTAATTTTTTTTTTTATGATAAATGCTACAAGAGAAAATACATGAAGCTTTTATCTATGATGGTCCCCATCCCCAGACCGGTTTCGAGCTATGGCTCTCATCAGTGAGGAGCTAGGACATAAGATTCAAAATATTAACTCAAGCCAAGCATTTATCTAATTCTTAAATATTAAGAAAAAGATCCAAATCTTCAGACACCTACATGTCTTCAAACTCAGCTCTTTAACCAAAGAAACTATATGAGCCTGAATTAAATTCAGAGATCCCATATATTAGTAGGCTTAGCAATTTAATATAGCCAAAGCCCTAATAGCAAAATTATAATAGTAAAAATCAGTCATATATCACATGACCTATATAGCTTGTATTACCAATATGTAATATATAAAGAGCCTGCTACTAGCTCTAAACAAGCTTAATTTTTTTTTTATGATAAATGCTACAAGAGAAAATACATGAAGCTTTTATCTATGATGGTCCCCATCCCCAGACCGGTTTCGAGCTATGGCTCTCATCAGTGAGGAGCTAGGACATAAGATTCAAAATATTAACTCAAGCCAAGCATTTATCTAATTCTTAAATATTAAGAAAAAGATCCAAATCTTCAGACACCTACATGTCTTCAAACTCAGCTCTTTAACCAAAGAAACTATATGAGCCTGAACTAAATTCAGAGATCCCATATATTAGTAGGCTTAGCAATTTAATATAGCCAAAGCCCTAATAGCAAAATTATAATAGTAAAAATCAGTCATATATCACATGACCTATATAGCTTGTATTACCAATATGTAATATATAAAGAGCCTGCTACTAGCTCTAAACAAGCTTAATTTTTTTTTTTATGATAAATGCTACAAGAGAAAATACATGAAGCTTTTATCTATGATGGTCCCCATCCCCAGACCGGTTTCGAGCTATGGCTCTCATCAGTGAGGAGCTAGGACATAAGATTCAAAATATTAACTCAAGCCAAGCATTTATCTAATTCTTAAATATTAAGAAAAAGATCCAAATCTTCAGACACCTACATGTCTTCAAACTCAGCTCTTTAACCAAAGAAACTATATGAGCCTGAACTAAATTCAGAGATCCCATATATTAGTAGGCTTAGCAATTTAATATAGCCAAAGCCCTAATAGCAAAATTATAATAGTAAAAATCAGTCATATATCACATGACCTATATAGCTTGTATTACCAATATGTAATATATAAAGAGCCTGCTACTAGCTCTAAACAAGCTTAATTATTTTATTTTTTATGATAAATGCTACAAGAGAAAATACATGAAGCTTTTATCTATGATGGTCCCCATCCCCAGACCGGTTTCGAGCTATGGCTCTCATCAGTGAGGAGCTAGGACATAAGATTCAAAATATTAACTCAAGCCAAGCATTTATCTAATTCTTAAATATTAAGAAAAAGATCCAAATCTTCAGACACCTACATGTCTTCAAACTCAGCTCTTTAACCAAAGAAACTATATGAGCCTGAACTAAATTCAGAGATCCCATATATTAGTAGGCTTAGCAATTTAATATAGCCAAAGCCCTAATAGCAAAATTATAATAGTAAAAATCAGTCATATATCACATGACCTATATAGCTTGTATTACCAATATGTAATATATAAAGAGCCTGCTACTAGCTCTAAACAAGCTTAATTTTTTTTTTTTATGATAAATGCTACAAGAGAAAATACATGAAGCTTTTATCTATGATGGTCCCCATCCCCAGACCGGTTTCGAGCTATGGCTCTCATCAGTGAGGAGCTAGGACATAAGATTCAAAATATTAACTCAAGCCAAGCATTTATCTAATTCTTAAATATTAAAAAAAAGATCCAAATCTTCAGACACCTACATGTCTTCAAACTCAGCTCTTTAACCAAAGAAACTATATGAGCCTGAACTAAATTCAGAGATCCCATATATTAGTAGGCTTAGCAATTTAATATAGCCAAAGCCCTAATAGCAAAATTATAATAGTAAAAATCAGTCATATATCACATGACCTATATAGCTTGTATTACCAATATGTAATATATAAAGAGCCTGCTACTAGCTTTAAACAAGCTTATTTATTTTTTTATGATAAATGCTACAAGAGAAAATACATGAAGCTTTTATCTATGATGGTCCCCATCCCCAGACCAGTTTCGAGCTATGGCTCTCATCAGTGAGGAGCTAGGACATAACATTCAAAATATTAACTAAAGCCAAGCATTTATCTAATTCTTAAATATTAAGAAAAAATCCAAATCTTCAGACACCTACATGTCTTCAAACTCAGCTCTTTAACCAAAGAAACTATATTGCTAAGCCTACTAATATATGGGATCTCTGAATTTAGTTCAGGCTCATATAGTTTCTTTGGTTAAAGAGCTGAGTTTGAAGACATGTAGGTGTCTGAAGATTTGGATCTTTTTCTTAATATTTAAGAATTAGATAAATGCTTGGCTTGAGTTAATATTTTGAATCTTATGTCCTAGCTCCTCACTGATGAGAGCCATAGCTCGAAACCGGTCTGGGGATGGGGACCATCATAGATAAAAGCTTCATGTATTTTCTCTTGTAGCATTTATCATAAAAAAAAATTAAGCTTGTTTAGAGCTAGTAGCAGGCTCTTTATATATTACATATTGGTAATACAAGCTATATAGGTCATGTGATATATGACTGATTTTTACTATTATAATTTTGCTATTAGGGCTTTGGCTATATTAAATTGCTAAGCCTACTAATATATGGGATCTCTGAATTTAGTTCAGGCTCATATAGTTTCTTTGGTTAAAGAGCTGAGTTTGAAGACATGTAGGTGTCTGAAGATTTGGATCTTTTTCTTAATATTTAAGAATTAGATAAATGCTTGGCTTGAGTTAATATTTTGAATCTTATGTCCTAGCTCCTCACTGATGAGAGCCATAGCTTGAAACCGGTCTGGGGATGGGGACCATCATAGATAAAAGCTTCATGTATTTTCTCTTGTAGCATTTATCATAAATAAAAAAAATTAAGCTTGTTTAGAGCTAGTAGCAGGCTCTTTATATATTACATATTAAATTTATATAATATAGTAAATATATACAGGTTTTTCTCAGAATCAATACTCTGAACCATTATGAACTTTAATTAACTGTTTTTGGAAAAACCACTCCCCGCACACACACACAACACTCAATGGAAGTTACTTTTGATTTAACGACATTATCATTTCTTTGCCCATTTTGCTTTGATTTTGTGTAGATCATTCTTCTGGAGAAAAAACTTAAAAACATGGATAAAAGTTTATCTTTAAGATATATCAATGAAACACATTTCTTAATAAGCTGTTTGATCAGACATGTGTAGTGTTGTAGAATACTATAAATTGCAATTGAAGTACAGGAAATCACAAGTTTTGGTTACTTGGAGAAACATTCTCTCACATATTTTACATATCGATCTATAATCTCATAGATAAAGAACTTTATAATAATTAATCAGATATTTAAATTTTTAGACTAGTACTCTACTCTAAAGGATGTTTAACCAATTGATCTATTGATTTATAGCTAAACATTTTTATAGTTGTTAACTGAAAGGAAATACTTATTGTTTTATAATATATATATATATATGTTTGCAGTTATATATAATTGGAAAGAACCTCTAATTTAAATGTTCTTTGCTATTTTTGTATAACACTCTTCAGAGTCAGAGTTGTGAAATAGCAGATGAAAAATGAACCACTTTTCATTAATTTCTATATTCTAGAGTTAAAAGGTTTCAGTGTACTCAACCATCAACATTACATTTATGTTTAATTGAATCTTTAAACAGGCTTTGACTTTATGAAACAATATTGGGGTAACTTGTCAATAAATTCAAGATTGAATTTGGAAAAATGATTTATCATAATATTACATAATTTATAAATTCAATGTGTAATCTAAAATCTCATTACCTTTCAGTGACAGGTTTGTTTCAATGATTTTGAATTTCTTATTTGGTTTTGAGAAAGGGGAGGGAGATTGAAAGAGAAAGAGAAAAAAAAGACCAAATATAAGTTTTCTGGTTTATTTTGATTTCTCAGTAATAGTATCTAATATTGACTTATAAATTAAATATATAATTTCAAATAACATATTATTTTGTAATTAACAGGTTTGTTTGGAATTTTTATTATTCTTATTTGTCTTTTAAGTTTTTATTTGATGAGTGGGGGGGGGGGGGATAATGCCAATTGTATCATCAATTTACACTAAAGGCCAAAAGAATTATCAATTTTAAATTTTTTATTTTTCATTTAGAAAAATATTTTTTTTGGTATTCAATACAAATTATAATAATTCAAATAAAAATGAACAGGTTTGCTTTGGAGAAAAAAAAAAACAAATTAAGAGAAGGTTGAAATAAAAATTATTATTTTTTGATTGTGACCACTGATAGTTGTTTTCTTTTTACTTCACTAAAATAAAAAAGGCATTACCACTTTATATGGACCAGGTTATTTGCCAGCCATAGTATGGAAATGCAAAATTGCTTTAAACTCCTGCTTAGAATTTTTCATTTTTTTTTCCACCATAGTTTTATATTTACATTTTTTTTTTTTTTTTAATCAAATAAAAACATTTTAACAATATAAATTATTCTTCAAAGTTTATTTTTAAATTAATTTTGGAAAAAAAATATTGTAAGGCACAAAAATGTTTCATGTTTATATCTTTTATTCTGTTTTGTTTTTTAAATTATTTATGAACCCATATTTTAGATATGTGAAATATGCTGATTCTTAAATTTATTGATTAGCATTTTGCAAATGTATGCTAAATCATACATTTATTGATTAGTTATTCCAGTATTATTTCATGACCTTAAAAAAAAACAATCATAAAATGTAATATCGACACCTGAGTACATTGTTATCAATGAAAATAAATTATAATCCCAATGAAGACATTTAAATTAAACGAAATGCCCATCAGTCTACGGGCTAATTTGCAGAAAATTGTATGTCTGTAATTTAAATACGAATTTTAAGATTTTTTTTCAACTTTTATAATTTTCTGTTGATACTCGAATATTTAATTACAAAAATAAATGATGTCTTACTATTTATCTTTTCTGCCATTGTTGACTAATATAAGACTTTACATTTTTAGTCTATATTTTTCAATTTGTATAAAATTTGAGCTCTTCTTTTAGTCAAATGCTAGCTTATTTAACTGTTATTTTATTTCACTGGATATGGCATTTATCATCATCATCATCATCAATCATTATCAATCCACTGCAGGATGAAGGTCTCTCCGAGTTTAATCCATCTTCTCCAATCTTTAGCTTCTCTTCTCCACATAACCCCTGCACACTTACTTATTTCATCCATCCATCTCACATGTGGTCTCTTTCTGGGTCTTTTACAATCTCTTGGAATCCAGTTTAGAATTTCAATTGTCCATCTATTATCATCTCTTCTAGCAATATATATATATTGATATATATTTATATCAATATATAATTTTTAGAGATCAGTAGATATGCAATAAAATCTAGACAATTTTCCTTTTTGAAGATCTAATTCATAGTAGCTTAAACTTCTCAGCAATTTCAATGTTTTCATATTATTATCATGACATAATATTGATTGTTAAACATTCAAATTTTACTATATATATATTAACTAGACTTTCGAAGACTGCCAGTTATCGGAAGAGATATTTCATAGAAAATGTATAAAAAACTGTTTAGTAGATTGGATTTACCATTAAGACTCATTTTACCTTTATTGGATAATCAACCAAAAATGGATAATCAGAGAATTATGGTATAAAAAATGAAATCCATATGAAATTTCAAACAAAGATAATAAATGTTTCATTAATATAAAACAACATCATGGTATTAAAAAAAGTTATAAGAAAAGATGGAACTATTGTTAAAAAGGGATAACATTTTGATATATGAAAATAGTTCATAAAAATTATATAATAATAATGAACGAAAAAAAACAATTTACCATCTTAATTATTACATCTTCTGAATGACAAATAATTTAAAGTAAAAGTTGTGGTGATCAAATCTATAGAGAAATGCTTTAGGAAATGATGAAGTTGCTATTAGTACTTCAAAACTAGCAAGTGAAGACATATAAAAAATGTTAAAACCATATATTTTAAATGTCTAAATGATGAAGATGTGCTAGATTATTGGAAAAATGCAACAATATACCTAATTCTGTTTTTACCCAAACTTTTTTAAACAATTTTGATTTAATACAAATTTTTTAAAAAGGTTCTCTTTTTACATCAATTGTTTTGAAATAAACAGCAATCAAAAAACTAAGAAAAATAATTTTTGTGTGATATTATCCTCTCGGTTGCTTTTAAAAAAATGTTTTTATCTGTTTATTTCCCATTATTTTTCAGAAAATGCCATTTCCTAACAAAATTTCTGCAAATGGCGAAAATTTGCTTGTCTGCATTTTAAAGTTTTTGACATTTATTTGAAAAAGGAGTATTGTTGGTGTTGATGTTAAAAAAAATTAATAAAAATTAAAGCAAGATTTAATTTATTAATTTTGTCAAAATTTAATACATGGTGAATTATGCATTGCATGCGTATTTTTGAATGTATGTTTTGTTAATTAAATCTGAAATATTTTTCAGTAACCCTCATACAATGTCACATGATCCATCTACAAAAAGAAGAAGAAAGCAATTTCTTTGGATACTAGAATTCAGATTTTAGACCATCTTGCAACCAGAGAAGAAGCAATGTCTCTAGGAAAGCATTTTGGTTTCCATGATATTCTGTCCAATTTATATTTTCATTAATTCTTTAATTTTTTTTTTTTTGTTTTTCAAATGAAATTGATGTTCTTATAATTTATTTTGATTTATGCACAATGTTTATGAAATAAAATTTTATAACTCACAAAAAAGATAAGATTCTAACAAGATTTTTCATATGGTTTATTTTATTATTTTCATTGATTTTGTAGGTCCAGAACCAATTTTCTAATTTTCCATATATACCATGTATTTTTTTTTGCACATTTTTTTTTTACATATAAATTTTTGGGAACCAATCTGTCATATAAAAACTGCATTATGTGTAATATTGATAGTGAAGAAAGGTGATAAAAAATATTAGAATTTATAGGCTTAGCAAACTTCTATTAATTCTATAGAAATCTTTACTAAGATTATTATAACTTAACTGCAATGAAGTTTCATTCTAACAAATCAAAAGAACAAGGTGCATTCAAATGTGATTTTAATAGAGTCAATCATATTCAAATATTTTGAAAAATTATAAAGAGACTAATGAATGTAAATTATCATTATAATCTATTATAAATATAATAAAAACCTCCATACTTCCCCATTCTTTTTAAATTTACATAAATAAAGATATAATAAAAGACAAATGCCCCCCAAAATGCCTTTTGTGCTGAACCAGCACTCATCAGTTGGCTCACATCACTATCTCTCATATATATCTTTATTATATGAAGAGTATTTATCTAGAGTAAATTGTTACATTTTCATTTACCACTGTCAAACTCCTTCCACTCACAATTTTGACGCCATTCATTTCAGATAAATACACTAGTGATTATTATTAATCATTTTCGAAACTAGAGATTATCTCTGGCACAGATATAAACTTTAAACCTCAGTTAAAGATTAATATATCGATTTTTTTAAATTTACACACACGGAGTTATTCAGCTTTCTCTGTATCGTATGTAATATCTTTATAGATATAATTAACACCTCCATACTTCCCCATTCTTTTTAAATTTAGATAAAGATATAATAAAAGACAAATGACCCCCAAGATGCATTTCATGCTAAACCAGCACTCATCAGTTGGCCCACTTCACTATCTCTCATATATATCTTTATTATATGAAGAGTATTTATCTAGAGTAAATTGTTACATTTTCATTTACCACATGCACTTCCACATTAATTGAAACTTTGAACCATCAAAATATAGATCCAGGAAATTTCCATATTCCAAAAAATATTTTTAAAAATGTAGTAGCAATGATTAGATGACATAGTAATACTAAGAAAGTAAACATTAATAAGAATATGCTATCAGATAATTTTATATCACCAAAATGTTTTACATGAGAAAATTTTGTGAATTAAAATGGCAAACTAAAAGAATAAAAGTATGTAGATATTATTTAAATCATCTAGATTTTGCAGATAATGCCATTGTTTTAACAAATAATGTTTCAGAACTTAAGAAAATGTTGCAGGAAAGATCGATGAAAGTAAGAAAGAACTAAAAATCCTGTCCAAACTATAGAGGTGGATGCTGAAGCCATGTCTTGCTGTAGTAATTGGCATGACCATGAACAGTGGTTCAAATGCATCTGACATAATTGCAGAAATCAGTGGATCCTTTACATTTGCAGATTCATGTCTGTAGGGGATGAAAGCACTCCCACAATGGAAATGGTGGCATGGTGTGTCTGACAAATCTTGTCCTTAATCATTCAATAGCCAAGGGGTGTTAAATAAATTTGTCTAGCTGCACAATGATTGACAACCATGGGTTTTCATGGAATCTAGTCAACTACATTGAGGTGTGCTGGTACAGGTAAATGCTCAGGACTGTATAGGACCTGCTCCTTTTTATGGGCAGAACAACAAAATGGTACACCTGTGGATCCTTGATTTCAAGTAACATTATGTATCATAGTTCATGTAAACTTCCAAAATAAATTTATTTTTTAATAATAAAAAAAAGAACTAAACATAAATACCTAAAAAGAATAAAGTACTATTCAATGCATTTTTTTTATAAAAAAAATAGAGATTAAAATCATGAATCAGACCACAAGTAAATCTTGATTAGATTATTAATGAAATAAACTTGGATGAATCCTTCTGGTAGAAATGACTTAATGGTAAAATGAATTATTTCTATGTGGTTGAAAATGAAGCTTTTTATAAATGTTTTAACCAGCTCTTACTTATAGATCAGAGACTTCAAGACCTAATAGAAGAGCAATATAGAAATTTTAGACCAATCAACAGAGTATAATAAAGTGTGTGTAAATAATAACAAGATTGAAAACAAAATATATGGACGACAGTTTAAACAGATATCATTGAAAGAATTTTTAAGTCTGAAATGGAGCTGAACTGGACATATTTCTAGAAGATATAATAGTAGATAGGCAATTGAAGATTTATAATGGATTCTAAAAGTTTATAATAGATCTAGAAACAGACCACATATTAAATGGGTGGATGAAATAAGATTGCTTGCTGATATATAGACAAGAGAGGGTATGATCAATAAAACTGGATTAAATCTGATGAAACCTTTGTCTTGCAATGAATCAACAAATGTTGGACATGATGATGATTACTTTTTAAAATTTTATTGTCAATTTATCTTATTATTATTATTAGTTTGTTTACTTTCAACGAACATAAATTGTTTTAACGAGAATATATGATGCAAGACATTTTTGTAAATAAATGCATGTTCACATTCATTTAACTATGTAAATTTGATTTATCAAATTAATAACTTATTTACATTACAATAAAATATATAAAGTAAACAAACATTCCATGGGAAAAGATTTTAAGAAATCAGTTATTTGCATAATGTAATTAAATCTTTTTCTTTTACATTTGTTGATTTTATATTAAAACATTTTTTATATATGTATGTGTGCGTGCTCGATATTATTGTAAAAATAATATAACTGAGAAGTAAAAATGCAATTAATAGACTTCGTTATTCATTGTTTGTAAGTATATCTTTATTACATGAAATGATTTATGAAAACATTAATATTTTTATTGTGAGATGACTTATGAAAACATTAATATTTTTATTGTGAGATTATCAAATACAATTTTTCACCATATATATATATAACATAAGCCACAACGTGAATACGTATAACGTTCAATATACAAATGCTATGTAGGAATGTTTGTCATTTATTATAACAACATTTACTATTTAAATGATTATGCTAAACGTTATATATATATGAAAAAGTCTTTCTGTATTTATTGAATTTGGTTCTCTGCTTTCCCATGAATATCTGGAATCATGGATAGTGGCAAACTTTATATAATATACATATAATTACAAAACAGTTTCATTTGTAAACTATACAAGATATTAACAAAAATATGTAATAAAAATAGAATAATGCTATTATGAGATTGTACAACAATATACCAAGAAAGAGCAACAATATTAAGTATTTATGATAAATATGTGATTGAAAGAAAAATTATAGTAGCACTTATACAGATAAGCACAAACATAAAATATATAAAGTTAAATTTACATTATTTCAAACAGTAAGTTATTAAAACAGGCAAACTCTCTATGCGTATTGCCATTCAGTGCAAGTCAGAGTAATCAATGGATGCCAGAAGACTTGTGCATAAAATCCCCATCTAGTGCCTATTCATCCAATGTCCCCAGACTAGTATCTGGCTTTTGGTCTTCATCAGTGAGGAGCCTTGGATCTGAGAGCACTGCACCTAGATCTTAGGATCTAATGCAACCTTCCAGCATCACCTTTTATCTTTACTTAACTACAAAACTATGAGACTTAAATTGAAAACCCTATAATAAATTCAATCCAAGCTCATCAGCTTATATAATCATGTAGGTCTGAACTCAGTTCAGTACCTATACATTTTGGTGTCTTTGGTTCTTTAATAACCATAGCCACCACTCTCCTATTAGGCAGGATTAATCCAATAAACATCACATGATCACCATTTATTATGCTTGCTCTTAATTGTTATTAAAACAGGTTAAACTCTCTATACGTATTGTCACTCAGTGTAAGCCAGAGTAGTTAATGGATGCCAGAAGGCTTGTGCATAAAATCCCCACTTAGTGCTTACTCATCCAAGTTTAGTCTGGGGATATTGGATAATTACTCTGGCTTGCACTGAGTGGCAATACATATAGAGAGTTTTGCCTGTTTTAATAACAGATAAAAGCAAGCATAAGAAATGGTGATCATGTGATGTTTATTGGCTTAAAACGGTAAGTTCTTGATAAATGGATAGTCAGTGGGTACATGTGGGAGAGGGGCAGAGTGATATTCTTAATTGTAAGAGATTTTTGTTTTATTTTATGGCTTATCTATAATATGTGACCATATTAGTTTGTTTTGTTCTTTTAAATGCATTTTACTTTATTTCTATTTATAAAAAAATGACAGAAATTGTTAACAGAATTAATTTTATTCCACATTATCATTTTGGTATCTTTAGTATAATTGGATTGTTCATTAGTTGTGAACAAGGCTAAATATTGACTAAATATTATTGCATTCACTATACAGAAGTAGATATTTTTAGGCAGGCAGGAAATCAAGAAGAAAAAGTGAGTTGTATTTGAGTTATATCTGGCAAAAATGTAGGAATCGTCTTGGCTATCATTTAGGAAATATTTAATTGGACCTTAGTGGCTAAATTTATGGTATTATGATAGGAGGTTAGAATCTTTATCTGGGTTTTAAGAATGACCATGTAGTGGCAAAATTGTTCAGGTATACAATCTTGCTGTCTCTAGTTCTCAGCCACTCAAACTTATTGGAGAAGTAGCTGGGTGGTGTCTAGTGTTGTTATCAAGGCAGAAAGTACATCCTGTACACTAAAATGCATATAGACTGAATATAGCTGCATAAGTGGCAGGTGTGGCATAACAACGGAAAGTTTCAATGATGTTATTGATTGTAATCCTATTCTACCTAAATGTTTTCAACATGATTTTTCTGGTCAGTGTTAGGCTGGAAAATTGTGGAGTAGATAAAACTGGGTTTCCTCCTCTCTGTGGTACAAGCTGCAGAAAGAGTCAATGTTGGTATATAGTCTGTAATATTGTAGAAAGTGAGAAGTGGATAGGGTATGGAGGTTCAACTTCAAGAACAAGTTGAAGAACTTAGGCTCCAATGACTATTTTTTAAAATGATGAAGAGAGGTGGTCAACAGATTATATATATATATATATATATTCTAATAGATAAATTTACTTGCACTAAATGGGAATATTTGATGATGATTATGATGATAATGATTATTATTATAAATTCAGTAATCATTGCAAATTTGTCAGTTTGTTCTTAAAAATATCTTTAAATTAATGCAAAATGGATTATGCATTGTTTTTTGTTAATAATCTACATAATTTTTCTGCCATTTATTTTTTGATGTATCATATAATTTGTATGATTATAAAAATGAATGTTAAAACAAGACAGTTATATTTAAACATATCCAAAAGGTTCAATGATTTCAGCTTTAACAAATATAGATGTGCTTAGTGCAAACATGAAATGATCTTTTTTATTTTTTGAGTTTGAAAATTTGTGTAATCTATTCATTGTAAGATCTTGTTGCTTTCTGATTTACTGGAATAAAGTTTACTTTTGTAAATTGAGGTTTTTATTTAATATTATATATGTGTTCATTTTTTTTAAAAAAAAAAACCTGGTTTCTTTTTGCTCTCTGTATTTTTCAATTTCATTTAATTTTCCTTGTCATGTGACATATTATTATTAGGCTACTAATTTATTTATTATTTTTCATGTTATTTTTAATTTTGAAAAAATATATCTGCAACAATTCATAGGAGATTGTCATTTTATTAAATGAAAAAAATGTCTTTTGCCATTGGATGCTCGGAATTTTCATCTTTTCAAAAAATATTGCTGTTGTTTTAACCAAGAAATTTTTGGCTTTTTATTTTAGATATTTCTGAATTACAATGAGATTATTATACTTATTCTCAGGATCTCATTATCCATATTATATATTATTTATTTCAAACCAATTATTTAATATTTACGCTTTTATATAATGTTACCATTGTCAACAATGATCTTTTCAAATTCTCTTTTTTTTCAAAAATGATTTTCATTTTTCCACCAATAGTAATTACTGAGAGCTTAAATTATTTTTGTTCTGTTGTTTATTTGCAACTTTTATATTCTGTCAGACCTTTTTTTCTACTTTCCACTAAACCTCATATGACAAACATTTACCACATTTACACACACTGTTAAAACAGAGGCAAAACTCTCCATATAATAGTGCCACCTAGTGCAAGCCAGAGTAATCAATGGATTCAAAATGGCTTGTGCATAAAATCCCTATTTAGTACCTATTCATCTAATATCCCCAGTCTAATTTCTAGCTTATGGCATTTATCAGTGAGAAACTTCAGATCTGAGAGCACTGCACCTAGAACTTAGGATCAAATGCAACCCTCTAAAGCCATCTTTTACCTTTTTAGTTAATTATCAATCTATGAGTCTAAAATCAAACCAAAGACACCAAAGTCTATAGTTACTGAACCAGGTTCAAATCTTTATGAATATAGAAGTGAATTAGCTTGGATTGATAACATGATTGTGTTTTCATTTTGGAATCATAGCTTTATAGTTAACTAAGAAGATAAAAGGGGGCTGCTAGAGGGTCGCATTAGATCTTAAGACCTAGATGCGGTGTTTTCAGATCCAAAGCTTTTTACTGATGAAAATCACAAGCTAGAAACTAGTCTGAGTATATTGAATGAATAGGTACTAAATAGGAACTTTATGCACAAAACCTTGCATTTCATTGATTACTCCGGCTTGCACTGGGTGGCACTACTGTATAGAGTTTGGCTTTTATTTCTATTTTCATTTTACCATGTTGATTGCTTTTAATAGGTTTCTTACTTTTGTTTCTAAGCATTGTGAGAAAATTTAATTTATTAATTTTTACCTATGTCTCTAAACAAATAAAACTTTAGAACAAACTGTGTTGAGAATAGAATAAGCAATAGCAAAAGTCAATCATTAGTTATGAATGAATATTATTACTCAGATAAAAATATTATATTAATAGTTTTCATGCTTGAACATGTCTTTAAAATTAAAAAATAGGTAAAATATTTTATAGAATAATATTATAGCAGCTATTAAATTGTGAAAGTTTCATGTGTTATATTTTACTCCTATGACCACAACTGAGAATTGAAGTTTGGATCAGATGAATCTTAAAATATTTTAAATTACAAAGAAGTTTTAGAACTTTTTTCAAATAGTTAACTCATTTAGTTATCCAATGGAATTGGTAAATGTTTATTTAGCTATTATTTCTTAGAAGATAAAGATTCCAAGTTAATCTTGTTTGATCAAATGAGTGTTGGTACTCTATCTATAAAAAATAAACATGAAATGATTGTAATATGGAATGGCGTTCATCATGCCAGAAGCAAGCTTTAAAAAATGCACCTTTTAAGTTTATTTAGAAAGATCTCATCCTGCCTATGACTATGAATTTAAATCCAGGTTGAATATAATTCTTTTCAAGAGATTTAATTTTTTCTGTGGTAACTGGACTATCCACAATCTAACTAATGATCTAGCATGGGTCAATAAATAAATATCTATTTTAGCTACAGTGCAAATTTAAGTAGGGTGAATTGCTTAATCTCTAATCGCCTGTCAATTGGCAAACTCAATAAATACAATTTTCTTCTTCACTATTCCTTTAAAAGAGGCTGTTAGAGATGTATTTTTCTTCCAGAAGGCTAGTTATAACAAAAGTCTGTTTTACCTAAATGGTTACTGAATAAAGCCATAGTTGTAGGAGAAATAATATGCTTGAATAAATAAAAAAGTATAAAAGAATAAAAATTTAAAAATGCCGAAAAATGAAGCAAAGTAAATTGAACTATAATTTAAAAAACAATGGAAAAAAATTGTAACTTATTAAATCATTCTTTGGATTACTGTTATAGCAAGCAACTAGAAATATTCATAATTTGTTGTTGCACGTATATGGGTTTCTATAAAAAGTATAAAGGATTTGAACTCGGACTTACAAGATCTCTACAGCTATCCACTTTATCTTATACAGCTGACACACATGACCACATACATGTGAAAAAGTTGAAGATTTTCTATCTTAATATAAACTGAACACTTATTATATATATGTGTGTGGTAGATGATGATATGGACCAACTGATGAATGTTGGTGCAGCATGAAATATATATATTGGAGATTATTTATCTTTTTCACATGTATGTGGTTATGTTTATCAGTTGTATAAGATGGAGTGGATACTATAGGAAGCTTGAAAGTCTGAGTTTAAATCTCTTCTAAATTACATTAAGTTTAGCATCGACAATATTCTATTTAAATATAAAAAGTATGTAAATTATTTAATTTGTAAATAATTTTATAAAATTTTTCGTTTAGAAAAACTATTCTGGCTGCTATTATACTTGGAGAGAAAGTTAGTAGAATTCTTTGAATCACAACATTATTTGAAAATATGCATTTAAAAACATTTTTTCTCATACAAACTTCTTAGTACAAACAATCTAAATCCAATCAGTGACTTCTTTTGGGGCAGGCAGTAGATAAAACTTTGTTTTTACTAATAGAGCTATATATATATTGCTTATAACACTCTATTCATATACACATTAATGCAACAAATTTTCTTAAAAACTACTTTATTTTCTTACAGTTTCGACTGTCCAGCAGTCTTCATCAGAGCTCTATTTTCTTCACTGCCTTAATTAAACTCTTAATTACTAATAGATCTAAAAAATAAATAAATAAAAGAGATAGCTCCCAAGAATTACTAAGTAAATTTTTCTTTTTATCTTTAGAAAAGTGCAAAGATAATTTGTGCATGGCAAGCGTTGGTGGCCTAGTGGTTAGCATAGCTGCCTCCCAAGCAGCTGGCCTGGGTTCGCTTCCCAGCCAACGCATTTGACATATGGAAAAAAAAGATAATTTGTGCAGAATTAATGCTGATAAGTTTATACCCCATTATCCACATCTCAAATCCGTGATCATCTAATTTTATTTTCAAACTCCTTTTGAATAGTTTTATTAAAAAATAATATTTTGATTATGGACTGTTTATGAATTCTTTTTATTTAATACATTTTTTAGCTTTATAAATAATACTTTTGTGACCATTGGATTTATAAACTAACTTGTAAAAGCAATTTTATAAAAACTTATGGAATCCTGTTATAATAGTGCTCTAAAATATTTTTTGACATAAGGAGGCCACTGAATTATTGCTGCACAAACAAGGAATAAATAATTTTAGATATTTCACTGAAAACGTCCATAAAACTGTTCTGGATATTTTGGCCAATGGAAACAAAAAACAAATTTCAATTTTATCGAAAATTTAAAAAACAATATTTACTATTAATAAATAAAATATTAAAACTATTTTAGATATTTCATTAAAAACTGTTTCAGATCATTTTATTCAATAAAAAAAAGTTACTTTTGATACTTCATCAAAAAGTGTTCCAGATATTTGGTCAAACAAAAAAATATATGATTGAAATGCATAAACATGAGTAAAACTGTGGGAGAACAAAATTAAAACAATTTTTTAAAGAAAACAACATTTAGAGATTGTATTATTATAATTAGTAAATATTAAAATATGGTAATTATGAATAAAATCTGTATTAAAATAGTAGAATCACAAAATAATAATCTTACACAAATGTATAAAATATTAAAAATTTTATAATAATAGAATCAAATATAATATGAAAAATACATAAAAAATATTTACTTTAAGTTGTTGGTTTTAAACAATAAATAGCTATAACATTACCTGATAATAGGGGGGAATTAGAAAGTTTGTAACATGTTTGTCCTTGTATCCATAAAAAAGAAAAAGGAGAAAAAATTGGTAGGATTTTTTTTTTTTTCAAATATTTGAAGTCGTGATGTGAGAGCAGTTTTGGCCAAACAATTGACTTAATGCTATTAAAAAAAAGCACAACAAAATTAAACAGGAAAACAATAATGTTTTGTCCAAACACTTGCATTTGAAACATTAAAATGAAAACAGTGAAAAAAAAATATTAAAGCATATTTTGTTAAACAGTTACAACACAGTTTTGTTACATTAACACTACAACCAGTATGTGATACTTTTTATGAAAAAAGTGTTATTTTATAGTATAATTATTAAAATGATTTTTATTTTAAAATAGAACACAGCATTTTTTGACATGTTTAGGCTATTCTGCTGGCATAAAAAATTTGTCTTTTCAACTGTTTAGAATGCTGATGGCATTTTTTTTTATCTCAAATCTGTTATTATCTGGATTCTTGTTACTAGCATCATTAATTGCTTTAGTCTTTCCTAGTGGTCCTAAAATATGAAAACAAAATTCATTTGGGAGGTAGTACATTAGTAGTTTTTTCTCAAAGCATGGAGTAGTAAGTGATTTAGTTAATGATTTTTAAAAATTCAAACTGTGAATTTGTTGTGGCTGCTTAAAATTTTGATATAAAATGAATGCATTAACTCTTAAAATATTTAGCATTTGAAAGAAGTTGCTACTGATGAATGTCTTGTTTTCTTGCAGAGTGAATATATATCACAATTCCAATCAAATGCTTCCACTCCTTCTTTTGTCAAATTATTGTCAGCAATAATCTCACTTCGCCAGTGCTAGCATTCATGAAAGAAATTATTTTGTAAAACTTTAGAGTTTTGGAACATGTGATATCAGTGTAATGTTATTACAAAATCCATTTAAAGAGCTTTCTATTGGTCTATACCAGTGATGGCAAACCTTTTTGAGAAGTGGAACAAATTTTGTTCATTATTTTCTTTAGTACTAGCTCATGGGTCACTACGTCAGTGGCGACACTTGGAAAGGGGGAGGGGAGGATGGTTAAAAACTACTTTTTTTGGTTCTCACTTTTTTATAAAAATCAACATGTGGGTTATTTAAAAAGCCTGTGTGGATCAGTGTCTGATCCACAGGTCATAGGTTCACCATCGCTTGTCTATACCTTGATGACATAAAAGTTGTATAAATTTACTTTTTTAGTTTTCTTCAAAATTCCCAAATAAGTAAGCCCTCTTTTGAATCATGTTACCCACTTCAGAGATAAACCAATTGTTTGTTGCAAGACTTCTGTTAGAGTTATGTTTTGGCTTTGCCAGTTTAATAAGTGATCCTGATGGAATACTAAAATCTGTTTCTTTTTTATTCAATGTCTTGCTGTCTGAACCTTTTTCTGAATATATGGAAGCATTTAGAAGGCAAAGTAAATGAGTTTTATGCCATATTTACCAGGCTGTTTTTTTTTTTGGCATATAAATTTTAAAACTGAATCCTACTCTGAATGTCACAAGCATTTCATCAATGAAACAAGTGTTCCAATAACATATTCTGTTCACAATTTTCAATAAACTTTTCAAATAACTTACTGGCAGCATCATTTTTCTCATTCTTTTCAATCATCAGAATTATCAAAATGAAAACAGCAGGATAGAAATTCAAAACTTCTTTTAGGTATAGTTCTTCAAAAAATTCTCATCCAGTTTCATCAGTTGTATATTAGCAAATCAATATTTTCATTGTCTGAGTTGAATATTTTCATGTAGATTAGTAGTCCCAAAAATGCTTTTGTTTCTAATAAATACATGAGAATGATTTTGAATTTAATATTTTGTTTTTGACTTTTTTTTATTTGTTTACAAAATTTCATTCAAAACGTTATTGGTAAACAATAAATTTCATATTTCTTTAGAACTTGGTGCCACCTAAAGCTTTTGAATTTATTATCAATTTTATTACATCTTTAATATGTTGTCTTATTCTTTTACTTACTAATGGGGATCTTTGAACCATTTGAATTCATTAATGCAGCTCTAAACAGTTATTAGAATTATTTATTGTCAATATCATTCTCCTCAGCATTAGATTCTAATATTTCAGTATTTGTTTTGTGTTCATTTACATGTTAACACTGGTATTATCTTGATCATCATCATCATTTTGATTATCCAACATTCTTAACACCATTTTTCAAAATGGGATCTGTTTGACACATTCATTTAGAAAATATTGGATCTTTGGAATGTTTTCTTTTATTTGCAGACCTGCTAGCCATGATGGCTTATAAAATTATATGAAGTTATACAATAAAAGATGTTTATAATAACCATGTGCAATACAAAGCATAAAGCAATGCCCACAAAACTTTCATAAGTGTTGTAATTGAGTTCAGTTAAATATATTTTTTTATAAAACAATCACAACTAGATGTTATAATAAAATAAATTTGATTTTTATTATTGTAAGTATTACTTATAAAAACTAGTATAAGGATTATCCAAAAAAGTTGAAAACAAAAAATAAGATGGAGAAAACAGAATATAACTATTTATGATTAAAAATAAGACTATGAGCAATATGACATACCAATTTAAACTAATTTGATTTTTATAAAATAGAACCGTAATTAGAAAGGTACTGAGCTGCACAGCTGTTCAATTTAAAAAATAATATGAAATTAAAGCATTTTTCACATATTGATTGTAACTGTTGTAGGTTAATAAAAGTTTGATTTTCTAATAGATTTTTTAAGTACATCTATCCATCCACTCACCCATCTTTCTATCTTCCTATTTGTTTTTTATATATTTATGTATCTACTCATTCATTCATCAATCTATCTAGTCAGCCATCTATCTAACTAACCATTCCTTTATATCAATTCATCCATCAATCTATTTACTTATATATATTATCCATCCAACCATTCATCTATCTACCCATTCATCCATTCTATCTATTTGCCTGTCTACCTATCTGCATCTGCCTATGTATCTGTTTTATTTAATTATCTGACATTTTTGTTTATCTATTTACCCATCTACCGATTTATCCAACCATGCTTATCTATCTAACTATTCACCAATTTACTTATTTATCCAACCATCCAATTTATTTATCTATCAATTTCATCAATCTATTTATCGTATCTATCTCTTTTCTGTTTACCTATCTATCTATTTATTTGTCTGTCTAATCTTCCAACTATTTAAATATCTATTTTTTACCCACCTATACATTGATTTATTAATAATCTGCCTATATATCTATTTATATACATGTCTATCTATCTTTGTAGCTAGCTGCCTAGGTATTTACCTGCCTATTCATTTACCTATTTGCCTATATATCTATTTATATACATGTCTATCTATCTTTGTATCTAGCTGCCTAGGTATTTACCTGCCTATTCGTTTACCTATTTATCTACCTATTATACACCCATTAATTTATTCATTCAGTCATCTACTTATAACCATCCATCTATTTATCCATCATTCTATCCATCTATTTATCTACCTAACTATATATGTATTTCTACCTGTCCAATCCATTCACCTAGTCAATCTGCTTAATTATCTGTGTCCTCTACCTATTTATCTACTTAACTACCTAACTTTCTGTCAGTCTGTATATCCATCCATTCATCCCTATTATCGATCTATCAATCTATCTATTAATCCATCAATCTATTCACCTATTTAGCACTGTATTAATCCATCTGTTTTTTCTATTTATTTATCCATCCATCTATTTAGTTATCTACTCATTCACTCATCCATTCATGTATTAGGTATCTAATCATCTATCTATCTATTTATCTATCTTCTATTGTGGCCTTAAGTTCTGCATCCAGAACTTAGTTTATGTATTATGCTGAATATTAAAAACAAATTATATAGTTTATTTTCTATCTAAACTCAGTCAGTATGAAGATTAAACATTATAAATAATTTCTTAAGTTAAATTTCTAGTTATCAAGACTGTTTTTAAAATTTTTCTTTATAATAAGATTTGATATAACGAGCTTCATTATTTTAAAGTAATAATTTAGCTTATTCTGTAATTATTAAATGTTTTAATAATTATAGAGTTAATATTTAGCTTATTGTTAACTTAAATATCAATTATACGTTAGATATTGTTTTGAGTAAAGATTTATTAAATAAATTTTAATTTAGAACAAACAAATATGTAAATAATTTAAATATTGCCTTACTATCTTCTATATAGCAAATAGTTAACTGTAATGTATTTTAAGAACAATCCTAAAGTTTAAAAGATTAAATAACTAATATTGTTTAAATTATACTATTTTCTGTTTAAAAAATATCTATTATTATTATTTTCCTAAAGCATTATTTCATGTTTTCAAAAACTTTTTAAAATGATTAAGTGTAATTATCCAACATTAATCTCTTTTTATATACTAATGAAATCCTTGAAAGACGATCTAAATTAAGCCACTATGAAAAGGTATAATGATGTAGTTCATTCCTTCTGCACTATAATTCTGATGAGAGTTTGTCAAAAGCTGGCTTAGTGCTATTATGTTCTATCTTATCTTCCTTTATACCTTTTCATAGTTGTTTGATTCACATCATGTTTTTGGAGTATTAAAATTGTTAAATAAATATATTGCAATATTTAATTATTGCTAAATAATTATTTAAAATTATTGTGTTAATTTTGCTTTGTTGAATAATTTCCAGAGTCTTTTAAAAAAGAGTTATGTTTAGAATATTTTACTAGACAACTAATAAAAGTCCACTTAATTAATTAACATCATTATTGGTAATCATTGATTTCATCTATACCACCTGACTTCTCTTATAAAAGTATCTGGCACTTGCATTCTACACAGGTAAGTAGATTGATATATGAATAGATAAATGGATAGTTGCATATGTAGATGGATATATGAATGCCTGAATACATAGATAGACAGACATACATACAGACAGACAGACAGACAGACAGACAGACAGACAGATAGATAGATAGATAGATAGATAGATAGATAGATAGATAGATAGATAGATAGATAGATAGACAGATAGATAGATAGATAGATAGATAGATAGATAGATAGATAGATAGATAGATAGATAGATAGATAGATAGATAGATAGATAGATAGATAGATAGATAGATAGATAGATAGATAGATAGATAGATAGATAGATAGATAGATAGATAGATAGATAGATAGATAGATAGATAGATAGATAGATAGACATATATAGATCAGATAGACAAATAGATATATATAGATAGATAGATAGATAGACGGACGGACGGACGAACGGACGGACAGACAGACAGACAGATAGATAGATAGATAGATAGATTTTATAGAAAATATTGATAAGTGAATAAATAAATACATAGATAAATAGAGACACTGCAGTTAGGTAGATATATAGGTAGGTAGATCAATCAATCAATCATGTTCTGTCTCATGGACTAATCCAGACAGATCACATCACAAATTATTCCATTTCTTTATATTCCATGCATACTTCCTCTAATTTATTCAACATATTCTGAAGACTTTTTCTTTTCATCCTCAGCTATAACAACTATATCGCCAGGAAATCTTATACATTTTATTATTTTACCTCCGACATTTTCTCTATCTTAATCTATTTATTTTTTAACATGTCTTTTAAATAAATATTAAAAAGCACAGATGGCATACTGCATCTTTACTTAACTCCCCTTTCTATATTCACTTCATCAGTATCATTAATTAGGTAGATATATAGTTAATAGATAAATAGATAAATGGATGGATAAGTTGATAAACAGTTAAAAAATGAATGAATGGATAGAAAAACATGCAGGTGGAAACAAAGGTAGATAAATGGATGAATAATTAGATGGATATGTGAATGGTTGAATAAATCGAAGAATGAATGAATGAATATTCAAACTAAAAGACATACAAAGAGAGATAAATAGGTAATTAGGTATATGGACAAATGGAAAAATTGATGAA
The DNA here is from genome assembly GCA_028023455.1 of Epiperipatus broadwayi. NCBI lineage: Eukaryota > Metazoa > Onychophora > Udeonychophora > Euonychophora > Peripatidae > Epiperipatus > Epiperipatus broadwayi. The sequence goes on from JAQFVV010000002.1 coordinate 19,947,224, forward strand.
TAGACATAGATGGATGGTTGAATAAATGGAAAGAAAACTATATGGAAAGATTATGGATAAATACATATATAGACAGTAAGCATAAAAACAACAGATAGATAGATAGATAGATAGATAGATAGATAGATAGATAGATAGATAGATAGATAGATAGATAGATAGATAGATAGATAGATAGATAGATAGATAGATAGATAGATAGATAGATAGATAGATAGATAGATAGATAGATAGATAGATAGATAGATAGATAGATAGATAGATAGATAGATAGATAGATAGATAGATAGATAGATAGATAGATAGATAGATAGATAGATAGATAGATAGATAGATAGATAGATAGATAGATAGATAGATAGATAGATAGATAGATAGATAGATAGATAGATAGATAGATAGATAGATAGATAGATAGATAGATAGATAGATAGATAGATAGATAGATAGATAGATAGATAGATAGATAGATAGATAGATAGATAGATAGATAGATAGATAGATAGATAGATAGATAGATAGATAGATAGATAGATAGATAGATAGATAGATAGATAGATAGATAGATAGATAGATAGATAGATAGATAGATAGATAGATAGATAGATAGATAGATAGATAGATAGGTAGGTAGGTAGGTAGGTAGGTAGATAGGTAGGTAGGTAGGGAGGTAGGGAGGTAGACTGACAGACAGACAGATAGATAGATAGATAGATAGATTGCTAAGTAGTTAGTAAGTTGGTGGGTTTTGATCTATGGATGAATGGATGGATAGATAGGTAGATGGATGGGAAAAGGTAATAGATAAACATACTTAAATAATTATTAGAAAATTAAACTTTTATTAATTGTTTAATAATTTTTGTTTTTCACTGCTTTCATTTTCAAATCACATGTACAAGCATTTGACCCCCTCATCCGTTCTTTGTTCAACTTTTTTTAACATTTTAGAATTACAAGGTTAAGTATACTCCATGAAGGCAAATGTTTGAACAAAACCCTACCATTTTTCTTTCCCTATTTCTTCTTTAAAACCTTGAGGATAAGTTTGACATATTTCTGTTCTTTCCCCCACTTTCTGGTAATATTATACTTATTTATTGTTCAAAAATCAACATCATATAATAAATAATTATTATGTAATTATTTTTTATATTATATTATGATTCTAATATTTTTAACATTTTACATATTTTTGTGAGATTATTATTTGATGATTCTACTTTTTAATATGCATTTTAATCATATATTATGGTGCCACATTTTTAATATTTACTACTTGTAATAATATGATGTGTGGTTTTGTCAAGCATTGGTAGCCTTGTGGTTAGATATCTGCCTTCCAAGCATCTGGCCTGGTTTCACTTTCTGGTCAATGATTTGACACAGTTGTTTTAATTTTTTAGTCATATTTCACCACATTTTTATTCTTTTTACGATCATGTTTTCTGCTGCTACATTTTCACTCATTCTGTGATAAAATGTATCTCTCAATAATTGTAAAATTATTTTCAATTTTAATATTTGCTAATTGTACTTAATATGACCTCTAAATGTTGTTTTTTAATCATGTTCTGAAACATTTTTACTCATTCTTACACATTTCATTCATGTATTTTTTTATCAGAAAAAATATCTGAAACATTTTTTGATAAAATACTACAATTATTTCGATGTTTTTTTTATTTGTTAAATATTATTTTTTGACCTTTTGTTGAAATTTGATTTTTTTTTTTGTTGGAAAGAATATCCAGAATATTTTTCAATTAATATTTAAAATTGCTTTAATTTTTAAATTGTGTTGAATTTTTTTTGATTTCAATAAAATTTGAAAAATTGTTTTTTTTTTTTTATTATACAAAATATCTGGAAAATCTAATAAAGTTCACCTCTTGCTCATGTCAGCAACAGTTCCCTATATTGAAAAGGGTGTATAGGGTATACTAAAATGGTATCAATTTGTACTTATTTTCTAGTTTAATATATATGATTAAAACAATGTTTTGGTCATTTATTTATAGTCTTTATTAAGAATAACAGCATCAATCTGAAAAAATTATATAATACTTATAATATTTGAAATACAGGCACTCTTCACATACCTGGAGCCTAATTGTAAATATAGGGGATTTGAACTCAGACTTTCAAGCACCCTTCAACTAACCATACTATCTCATACCACTGTTACACATGAGCACATACATGTAAAAAAGATAATCACCAATATACGCATTTCAATGCTAAACTAGCACTCATCATTTGGTCCAGATTATCATCTCCCACACATACATATATAATCAATGCTCAGTTTATATTAAGATAACAAATCCTCATAATTGAAGGGTGCTTGAAAGTCTGAGTTCAAATCCCCTATAAATACTTATAATATAATGGTACACTGAAGATCATGTCTCACATTGGACAATCAATGGAAATGGCTAAAAAATAAGGGGGAAAATATAGATATATACATAATATGTGGGGGGAAATACAAAATAGGTGGGGAAATTATTTTGTTTATTGATTATGGTGCATGGCCGTATTTTGCGTTTAGTTGGCATGCCATTTGTAGTTGTATCTAAATTGCAAATAACATAACATTAGATGAGCAAAAATAGATATTTATATTCTGATTAATATATTCAAATAAAAATACAAATATATACAATAATATTAAGCAAACATTTGTAGTGATGATGATGATGATACTTATAATCTAGTACTGAAAATTAACCAAATGTGATTACTCACAAAAATATTTGTTTACTTTTGGAAAACTTATTAATGCCCAATCATCATTTATAAATTATTACCATTATCCCTGCATGTTCCCAGTGGATTGCAAGATTTCTCAGGATTGTGAATATTAACTCTTTAACCACTAATTAAATCATTGGTTGTATGAGGTAAAAATCAAAGCTTTTAATTGGCCAACTCACAAACTGAAGACAAAGCCTATTGTTAAAACATATTCGCCTATAATATTAAATTCAACTCAGATACGTTTATAAAAAGTATATTATTAATTTTTCAGGTTATGAAGAGAACGAAAGTTCTTTCAAAAATAAATTGCTATTTATTTATTCTAAAATATTCAATTTTGGCAACAAAAAAGCTATAATATAAACAAAAAGATCGACTTTTACGTTATAGAAAAGTAAATATTTCTTTTTACTACATCTTCAATATTTGTACTAAAATCTTCAATATTTTTCGAAAATAATTTTGTTTTTTTATTATTCTGTCTGAGAATCATTTTTAGTTTCCATAAATATAATTTTATAATACTTAAAATTGGATTCAAAATGAAAATCTCAGCGTTTTTCTTTATTTTCTTTGATCAGGCGGTTTCTTTGTTCTTTCCAGCCAATCAGAATGTCTTTTTCGGCTGAGAGCTTGCTAAGAACCAATCACAAATAATGTTCTTTCTTTGTTTAGGTTTAAATGCGTTTTTTTTTATTTTTTACTTGTAAAATAAGTCGGAAGAGGTCACCATCGTACAGAACTTTTAAAAATCTCTTTAAAACGTATCGAACGAATTTTTTAGCATAAGAATCGGCTGAGTTAGAGTGACGTCAACTGCTTACGAGAGGTCGCGTTAAAGACAGGCAAAGAGTTAATAGTATAATGACTGTTAAGAGCATTATGTTTGGAGTGAGTTCAATAAGCAAAAACAAACATTATTAATAAAAATAAGTTAATAATTTATTAACTATATATAAAACTTGTTGCTTATATATTTGTAACTATTACTAAATATAATACAAAACAGTAAAAGTAATAATCATCATTAGAGTTATTTTAAATTTGAGGCCTTATAATAATTATATTGATAAGATCTATTCAAGTATAAAGTTTGAAAAGTTCAAAAACCATGGTTTTCTGCAGATATCATATTTTATTGTACACATGGGTCTCGTTTTACGCGATAGATAGGTTCCTCAGAAAACGCGTGCAAAAGAAATCGCACAAAAATAGACATAACTTACCTTGAAAAAGGGGGGATACAGACTGTGATTTTTAAAAAATCGCATAAACGCAAAGCATCAATGTAAAATTACTTTAAAATTCGCACGCAAAAAAAAAATAAGGAAATAAAATATGACTAATAAAAAATTTCAAATTTGAAAAAAATTGATACAAGATAAACTTTTTTAACTATAATATTTAATTTTATTCAAAACAATATATTTTATGCATAATTTACAGCACAGTAATTGACATTTTTTTATACACGTTTTAATTATTATCGCTATTTGCCGATAAACATGTTCATTTGCAAACTGGTAAAAAATCAGATTCTTCACAAGAGGAAATACAACTAGTGCCAACTTCACTCTCATGTTGTGTTAATGATTTTCTGGTGACAACGTAATTAGTAATTATTCTTTGAGATGATGATTTTATTAATTGTTTATGAAGCTCGCGATATCCAGACATACAACCATTTAGCTCTCGTTGGAATTTAAGAGCATGTTCGTGATTAGTGTCATTAATAAAAAAATAATTAAAAATAAACTTGCGAACACTAAATGATTAATAATTGATTACGTTCTTTTTTAAAAAGCAAAAACAGAATGTGATTTAAAATGCAAAATTAACACGCACAATGTTTGAACAAATTTACATTATAATCTTGTAAAATTTAATGTGGGTATACATAAAATGTGGAAATCATGATTTTAATTTCATTATTGCATAAAATCTTACTATTATAAAGCACTGAAAATATTGAAATTACTAAGATGAAAGTCGAATTCCAATAATGTGCTATTACTTTCAATATGACGTAAGTGCACAAAATTTATTATTTAAAGTAATAGTGCATTATCGGAGTTCGACTTCCGAAGAAACATGAATCGCGTAACTTCAAAATCACGTTAAATAAATCCGCGTAAAATGAGACCCAGGTGTACTTATAAAAATTTAATTAGTTTATCCAGAATGGTAGTTGTTCTCTTTGGACATGAGTGATATTAGATATGATACACAATAGGTCTGGGAAGGTCTTACAGTGCAGTCTACTTCTCTTCTCATGGCATGATTAAACTAGGCAATGACTGGTTTTAGCAAAATTCAGTCTTAATCTCAGGATCTAATTGCATTACTCTAAGTGTTTTGACTAGTGTGGTAGTGGATTTTCTAATGACACATGGTAGATAGTTTTCATTAGCTAATGTCATGCTTGCTGTGGTGGATCTTAATATTGAAGACTTTTAATATCAGCAAGACACAGTGATCCAAACTACAATGGAAAACTGTTTTAACCAGCAGTTTCTATTTTCTTTGTATATCATTGCAACACTGCTTCTTGTGTCAAGGCTGACTACACTCTCATAGTTGTTTGTTTCTCATCTATTTATATTATACTTGTTGTTTTTACACTTATTACAGTATTCAATGCATGTTTTTTAAACAACAGATGTATCAAAACCTAATTATAACACCAGGTTTATTAATAAACATTTTTTCAATCATTAAATTATAATGCAAATGCATATTTTTTCCATTTTGTATTTTAGGATAGCAATAGAAAAAAAAAAGTTATTGTCTTATAAAAATTGATTAATAACTTAGTTAATTTTAGTAATCCATAATTTTCAGTGACTATTTAGATTTGCCATTTAATTTACTATAAGAATGAGCAAATTATTTATTTAAAACCTAATTTAGAAGGCAAATAAGAAAGAGTCATAAAATATTTATATTTTTATAAGTTATGCAATTCAAATTCTTGCTCACATCGTAACTATTTTTCTTTCTTCTTTTATATAGTATTTTTTTTCTTTTATATAGTATAAGCTTATTATTTTCAATTTTACATAGTATACCTCCTTTATAAAATTTTTACTAAAATGATATAAAAATAATTATAGACTATTTTTTTTTCTTTTAATTGTCTAAACCAATGTTATTAAGCGATGTGTATGTAATATCTAGTAAGTGCACATAGACACAGCAATTTATACCATTAATTTCTGACTATGTAGCTTTATAATGTAATTAATTTAAACTGTTATCAGAATCGTTTCAGTTACAGTAATACATATTGAGTGTGTATATTTTTCTAAATAGAATTCTTATGGAGTTAAGTGATGGTTATTATAAGCTGATGATCATTTTTCTTAATGATCATTAATATTGGAATGTGCATAAGCTTTTATAGAAGATTATTGTTTGTAAAACTCATCAATCATGTTCACTATGGTGATGACAATAGGTAAGCATTATCCATGTAATTCTAAAATAAAAGTACATGCGATCCATATTTATATATACAAAAATACTATTACATTCATATCGGCCTTTCAAGCCAATTGTTGGCTTGAAAGGCCGATATGAATGTAATTACAAATTGTATACAGACGCTATAAAAATAAATGCTTATTTATAAAAATACTATTAGCATTCTGAATGTGCAGCAAAATGTAGCAAAAACATTGATACCTGTATATAATATACAAATGTTATTATTTGGATTCAGTCATATATGATTCATAATACTAATGTACTATGTATGTATATTTATAAGGACACAAATATTAAATATAATATTATATAGATAGATAACTAATTGAACAATTAAGTATATTGATTTTTAATTTATAGAAAATAAATAATGACATTACTGTAATTGATAACTGCAATTTTATCAAAATCAAATATAATCTAAAAATCATTATATTACGATGAAGAACAATTTATGCATATTTTAATCTATAAATTTAAATTCTATATTTTTTGAAATTATTTTTATTTTGATAGATATCCAGCTATCAATTACAGATAAACAAATTACCAATATTTTTAAATCTGGGTTGGTTAATTAAAAAAAAAAAGAAAAATTAATTAAATCTGCCTAATGAGATGATCTGCGGTTGAGCTGTATAATTATTTTTTCCCATCGTCTTACTTGTTTATTCAACTGAACTTGGTTTCGTTTGCCCTAAAGCAGGAAAGCAAATTAATTTAATGGCATGTTTATATATCATAATTTTATGCAAAAAATATTATTTGTATATATAAACAATGAAATGGCGTGTTGTTTTTTTTTTTAAAAAATTCAACTAATTTAATTATTTCTCGTATTCTGACAGTAGAGCAAATTATTTGATTTCTGGGAAGTTTTTTGGATTGATTATATTTCTTTAAATTTGGCATGAACGATTATTACTTTCAGTTGAGACACGTAATCAATTACTTTCCATATTGATAAAGTTTCATTTTAAACTTGTTTGCTTTTATTTTAACTACATATTATTTCTGATAATATATCCATCATCCAGTAGTTTATTCTATATATATATATATGTGCGCATGTGTGTGTTAGTGCATATAAGTTACATTAAATCTTTGACTTATACTAAAAGTAAGTATATCAGAATATCTAGCTGTTAGCTTCTTACGAGTATATATTTGGATATCTATTTACGATATTATATTCTTTTGATGATGGTGATTTTCTTACTCGATCTGGGTGAGTTTATTATTTTGATAGAGCTTCTTAGATTATATAAATTCCATGATTTGACTTTTAAAAAAAACAACAATGAGTTGCATACTGATTGGATACTGAACTTGAACAATTCTTTCTGAGCTTAGTGAGTTACAAAAGCTACAGTCAGGATAAATTTCAAGTGACATATATACTTAGATATAAACCACTTACAGATTGATGTCATATATATAGAATGGAGGCTATAGAAGGTTACAGTTGAGTGATAGGAGATCCTGAAGTATTTTATTAGATAGATGAATTATGTATTATTAAGGCATGATGCCAGCCAAAGGTTAAGCTTCATTAGTGATGTGTAAGAGTTTAATCCATCTGGAGTAGTTTGAGTCATTAATCAGTTCCTTTGCTGGGTTATGTCGTTTCTCTTTGTGGTATGTATTTCAACTTATAGGGGATTATTGTGTTGTTCTTTAATTTGTTTGATACTTTCTGGTCAATCTGTTTCAGATTCCTGGATCTTGAGAAGGCTCCATGTGTCTTTATATTTGTTTGTTGACGCAAATTCTGGTCATTACTCACCTGTAATTCTAAAACCAGGTGCTCAGTGCTTATATTACAGTGAAGAGATTAAACAGTTTAATTAATTTTTTTATTAACCAACATAATTTAGGTTTTAAAATATAATTCATATACAATAATTTTTTGAACTGGATTTTTAGTATAAGATTTTTATAGCACGTTTTTTTTCATATTTAAATCAAAATTATTAATAAATAATTTATATTAGATTTCTGATTAAAATGTTCTAATTACATTTCAAAATTAATATACACTTTGATTTTTTTATCTACAAGAAAAATAAAAATACAATTTGGTTTTAGCCAAAATAAAATATATATCTTTAACAGCTATCTTATTCAATCTTGAAACAATTAATTTCATCATTATCAACTTTTTGAGTAAATATTTAAACTATTTATATTACTTTTGCTTTATATATTATATGCCTATTTTATAATTAATATCATCATTTAACAACTTTATGAAATATTAGATTAAAACAGCCTTCTTATATCCACTGATTACTCTGGCTTGAACTGAGTGGCACTACTGTATGGAGAGTTTCACCTGTTTTAATAACAGTTATGAGCAAGCATAAGGAATGATGATCATGTGATGTTTAGTGAATATATTAGATTATAGCTTAAGCATATTTCTTCTTGTGTTAATTTATGCAATTTTTCTTTTGACTGTCATGCTTACCTTCACTCTAGCACATGATTAGCACCATTGCTCATAATAAATTGGAATATTTTTATGCGGATTTATTGTTGTTGTTCTTTTTGATAAATTATATTCTTAGATTATTTTAGCTTAAGCATATTTCTTCCTGTATTAGCTTATGCAATTTTTCTTCAGTTTCTGCTCTTACATTAATCAGGTCATAGTTTAAAGTAAAATACCTTACTATTGTGGTTTGGTTTTTGATGGATATTGTAATCACTTGATGAACTTTCTGCTCCCCCCCAATAATATTCTAATTATTAATATGTTTGATAATTTGATTTCTAAATATATTTGATTTTTTTTTATTGAGCACAGTTCTAGAAAATTTGCATGTTTATTCAATTGTTGCAATAATGTGATATTTTGGTCATATAATTTTTGTTTTTCTCTATCCTGGTCATTTTCTAATTATTAATATGATTGATATTCTAATTTCTAGAGATATTTTCTTTTTCTTTGGTTGAGCATAGTTCTAAAAAATTTGCATATTTATTTGATTACAGCAGTAATGTGATTTTTGGTCATATGATTTTTGCTTATTTTCCCAATCCCAGACATTCTCTAATTGTTTGATATTTTGATTTCTAGAGGTATTTGATTTTTTTGTGAGTGAGCATAGTTCTACAAAACTTGCATGTTTATCTGATGGAGGCAGTAATGTGATCTTCTAGTTGTGTGATTTTTGTTTTTTTCCTATTCTGATCATTTTCTAATTATTAATATGTTTGATATTTTGATTTCTAGAGATATCTGATTTTTCTTTCATTGAACATCTACTTCAGCTTTTTGAGTGCTACAAGCACGCATCAGGCGGTGTTCAGATGATGTTTTGTTTTCTTTCTTTACTGACGTAGATGAAAATACAATTGTTCGAAAGGTTGGTGATGTAGCTTTTAGAAAATGTTTATTTCAAAAAAATTGGTTAAAATTTAAATTTTTGGCAGCAGTTTTAATCAACCACAGTATTTAATTCTTTTGTCTTTTTTAATAATTTTTGTACTTATCACAAAGCGATAAAAGACAAAAATAATTTATGGGGCTGCAGTTGACATTTCTCCGGTACTATTACAAAGATGGCTGACAGAAGCTGTTCAACGTAATTTTGTAGGTAACATTTAAAAAATTTTTTTTTTATTTTTTTAATAAAACTATAATATATTTTTATTTAAATTATCATTTTTATTAATTATTTTTAGTTTGTAATTTGTGTGTGTTAGTTATTTATGTTTGTATACAATTAATATCTAATGTAACTTTTAACGTTCTACACTTATAAAAATAATGTTTTTCAAAAAGTATAATTTATTACGAAAATCATTAATTATGTTTATATATATAATATAATATGGTTTATAAGTAATTTTTTATAATTCCGATTCTTGTTTACATTTGTCAAGTCTATAGCTAACAAATGATCTGTATGCAAATAAATTATAGGTAAAGGTTTACTTTAGCGACCACAGCATAAAAATCATGTTCGCCCTCTAGTTTTCAAAATTATAAGTAAATTATTATTCGAAAATCTTACGTATATACTACTACATTACAATTACATTAAAATTTATTAAAATGTAAAAGATAAAAAAAATACTTACCATTTTAAAGAAGCTGGAATAATTACACTAGTTTAATTAAAATAATTAGTTTAAATTATTTGAAACTTAAGAATTTAAACTATCGGCATTTATAACTTAAGAATTTAAACTATCTCAATGGTTCTCGGCGGAATAGATGACAATGGGGAGCCATTAGTCATCGAAATCGACGAAACATTATTTCCACAGAAAATACCACAGGGGGACTACATAGCGGGCATCGGGTCTTTGGTGGTATTGAAAGAGGGTCAAGGAAGTGCTTCTTGACAGAAGTTGTGGATAGAACGGCTGGCTCATTGGAGGCCCTAATCCAGCAATACATTTTACCAGGGACTCGCATAATTTCAGATGGCTGGGCTGCGTACAATAATATCTGCAGACTTAGCAATGGGGTGTACATGCATTCGGTTGTCGTCGACCAGGACAACTTCATGAATCCCGAAGACCAAGACACATACCCAGAATATTGAGAATATGTGGATGAGGGCCAAGCGTAAGCTGAAATTCCAATCTGGTACCAGCAGGGCTTTATTTTCATCGTACCTCCAAGAATTTGCCTTCCGCAGTAGATATAGCACTGCCGCCTTTTTCTCCAACTTCCTGCTATGCATAGGGCATAATTATGCTTAAAAAGGTAAATTATTTTTTTTATTTATTATCTTTTACGTTTTAATTAATAAATATTTACTGTAATTGTAATATAAGAGCAGATACGTAAGATTTTAGTTCTAATTTTAAAAACTAGATGGTGAATATGCCCTAGTCGCTAAAGTAAACCTTTACCTAAATTATATATACATGATTCATGCTTTGGTTTTGCTATATGTTTCATAACATTATTTTTAAGTCAATAGCTAACAACTACACTATATGCAAATAAATTATATCTATGTAGTACAATAAATATAATAAGATAGCATCACTTCTGTGCATGAAGAATATAAACATCACTTGTGTGCATAAAGAATATAAACATCACTTGTGTGCATAAAGAATATAAACATCACTGGTGTCCATAAAGAATATAAACATCACTGATGAAACTCATTTTATCATAGTGATATAGACAGTAGTCTACAATTTCTAGTTTTAGACAGACAAGAAGCCAATTGCTATGATGATTTCTTTTGTATCTTTTATTAGGATGAATCTTTTTCTTTATAGACACCTTTGACATTTAGAACATTTGGGGTACAAGATAAAAATGAGGAAGTCATATCCGACTTCTTTTGGAGATTGTGAAGCTGTGGATTATCTCAGATAAGACATGTTATACATGTTTAGAAAGATAATTTTATGAGGAATGCAAAGAAATTACCACTGAAGATGTATTTTCAATTTTAGTTAATGTTACTTATCAAATTATGAACAAACAATAAAATAATAAGTATTTTGGATGTGAAAATTTATTTTTTTTCCTTATTTTTTATATAGTTATCACTATTTATTTTATGTTCATTGTTTTCCTTAATGTTTCTGGTTTCTAGCAATGTAAATGTTTTTGCTCTAACATAATTAAAACTGAAGTTATTGTGAAAATTGTGTCTCAGGCCAGTATTTTAAAAAATTCAATATGGTGGCTTGAAGCTGAAGTAGACTGAAACACATATGTAATATATAGGGTATATGAGCACAGACTTTCAGATGACCCATCACTCTCCACTCTATCTAATAACACTGATACCCTCAAGCACATACATGCTGAAAAGATAAACAATCACCAATATATGTATTTCATGCCCATCCTTGCATATATATTAAATGGATTATGTTCTGTACAGGTGGTGTTCAGATTGACCTTAGGTCAACATGGGTGTGACAAGAGTCTCGGCCTCAGGGTGGCCTTCGAGCATTCCATCATCGGATTTTCAATTGGATGGACGGTTGAAGAGTTGGAATGTGTAGTACATTGGAATCTGTCCATTAAAGTATGAAGATTGTCTATCTTAATATATATATGAGCACTTACGGTATATATGTGTGGGAGATGATAATCTGGACCAACTGATGATTGCTGGTTTAGCATGAAATACGTATATTGGTGATTATTTATCTTTTCAGCATATATGTGCTTGAGTGTATCAGTGTTATTAGATAGAGTGGAGAGTGATGAGTCATCTGAAAGTCTGTGCTCATATACCCAATATATTGAACATATCTTGTAGAAAATTTGAATGTTTATTTGATTGCAGCTAATGTGGTCTTTTCATAATGTGATTTTTGCTTTTTTCACCAATCCTGGTCATTCTCTAATTATTAATGTTTGATATTTTGATTACTAAAGGTATTTGATTTTCTTTGATTTGACATAGTTCTAGAAATTTTGTGTATTTATTTTTTAATTTTTTGTAGAAATTGTGATTTTTTAGATGATGGTCAACATAATTGGAACACTTTGTACAGCACTAGCAGTCCATATTATCTGATTTTGTTTAACACTTGGTTGTATCAATAGTAGTTTTAGGACTCCCCTTAGAAACCAAAGTGGCAGAGAGAACCAGTACCTAATTTTATCAGTTATTTAGCTCAAAATACATGTGTGGTCTTTTGTGGGTTTTTTTGAAATTATTTATGTGTGCATGCATATATACATTAGTCTAAAAATATTTTATTTCTATCAGAGACATAAATATCACAATATGTAATTTCATTAAGAGTAACCAGTTATATTTACAATATAGTCTCCTTTTTTTAACATTATTTGATTATTGCTGTTTTCTTTTCTATTATTTTACTTTCATAATTTGAAGATACCCTGAAAACAATTAATTTAAGAATTATAGAACAGTAATAATATACTATAACTTTTTACAAAAAAAAATATGCTGTTAAAATCATGCAAAACTGTTTCGAATCTTTTGCAACATTAAATTTTTAAAATAGAAGAATAAGAATTGCTAAAAATTCTTTTTTTATATTTGTTTCTGCTTTTAAGAGGGCAAAATGGATGACTGTTAACTATTGTTTTTTTTCTTAGTATTTATAGTCTCAGAGATTATTATCTTCTATGCATTAATATTTAAAACTGCATTAACATGTTTTTTCATTTTATTTTTTAACAATATTCAGTAATTTTATTTCTTTTATTACTTGTGAACTTCAGTATATAGAGAATACCTGAAAAATAATTTATTTCATAACTGAGATAAATAGATTCCCTAAATTCTTGCTTATATTTCAGTTCACATATGTCTTCAATTGAAATATTACACTGAAAATTTTAAGAGTAAATGGCAAATTTGTTAAAATGCTCCCAAATCTCTTTTAAAATTTTATTTAAATATTTCTCTATTACTCATTTATGGTGCTTATGGATTATAGTCCTGTGGTGAGATTTCACCTAAATATTAGTCCACCAATAACTTTCTATTTAAGCCATTAAACATCACATGACCACCACTTATTATGCTTGTGTATAGCTGTTGTTAAAACAGTCAAAACTCACTATACGTATTGCCACACACAGCAAGCTAGAAACTAGTCTGGGGATATTGGATGAGTAGGCACTAGATGGGGATTTTATGCACAGGCCTTCTGGCATCCATTGATTACTCTAGCTTGCTGTGTGTGGCAATACGTATAGTGAGTTTTGCCTGTTTTAACTTTCTAATTTCATAAAATAACATCTGTGTGGGATCTTCTGACAAATTTAATCCATCAATTATGATAAATGACAATGAGTAACTTTATTTAGTACAAAATAGTAACCTATAAGTTTATTTAGTGGAAATAAATAAACATGGATTTACGTTCTGAATTGAATCAAGTCAATTGCAAAAATGACCAGATCTAACCTTATTTCGTACAAAATAGGGATCTATAACTTTATTTACTGGAAATAAATGAACACGTATTTATGGGTTGTTGTTAGTTTTTGCAAAAAATGATATTGCAATAACTAAACTTTTTAGCAATATCTATTTATTCCAATAAAAAAAGAAAGTCAAAATATTGTTTCCTACAATCATTGAAATAGACTGAAGATTTTATGTTCTACAAAGTGCAAATGAAAGTGTATCTATGATTTATATGAAAATGTTCATTTCCTGTAGCTCACAAGTCATCACTTTTGTAGGATTTTGTGTTTTACTTGGGATAATGTGTTACATGCACAAACTTCTCACAGGTAATTACTCCAGTCTATCACCATCTTTTGAAAGTATGGACAATTGTATTGTCCTCAGTAGCAGGCAGTTCCAAAATTTTAATTACTTCATTGGATAAAAAAAGTCATTCAATAAATTCACTCAGCAAGAATTAAAGTTGTATTGTAAATCACACGTACATCTTACTTCTGAAAGATGATTGATTAGTCATTCCAGCATTTTTTCATGATATCACAGTATACTTTAAATTGTAAAATTAGCAATGAAACCAAGATTTTGACTAACAACTTTCTTCTGATTGGAATATTATCTCATATTCATATAAAAAATTAATTCATTTTCTTTTTAGAATGTATTTAATTTGGTCTTTATATACACACTTGTTTGTGCCAACAACTTTCATCACCACTAGAATAATACATAAGTATCCTAGTTTAACATTTTTAAAAAATATTATGCTTCATTTTTGCACCTGAGACAATTGCCATTTTGCCTCATTTCTTAAACTAGCCCTGGCTTTCATCTCTGAAGGAGGAAGATGCCACACTTCTATGTCCACTAAATCTTTGGTTACCATTGCTTTTTATTAAATTATGGAAGATGAGGTTTAAATCTTATGATCACTAATAAGAAAGTTAGTCTTTAAAAACCATTTTCATTTTATTTTTCCTGTAAGTAATAATAATTATAAAAAGACATATATTAATTTGATATATAGGAGTTTGAACTCGGACTTTCACTTGACCCTCAACTCTCCAAGCATTCTCATATTGCTGACCCACCTGATCACACATGTTGAAAAGATAAATAATCCCCAATATACATATTTCATGCTAAACCAGAAATCATCATTTGATCCAGATTACTATCTCCACACATATGTACAATCAGTGCTCAGCTTTATATTAAGATAGCAAATCTTTATACTTTAATGGACAGGCTTCAAACTACTCCAACCCACAACTCTTCAGCATCCATTTCATTGAAAATCTGATGATGGAACGTATTTGCTTCACTTATAAATAAGCATTTTACATATATTTTTAGTACTATATTATTTTATTTTATTCTTCCTATATCAGAAATAGAAGGATAATTATTTATTATTAGTTTAATATTAAGCTTCTTTTCTTTTCATAATTACAATATGCATTAACGATTTTTTTTAAAAAAAAAGATTACTTAAATTAGACAAAATATTAAATTTTATTATTCATTTTTGATCATCTTTTATTTTTTTCCCATATAGCTGCTAATGTTTATAGAAGTCTGTAATACTGAATTTGTGTATTGGTAAACTGAATTGTTTTATTTAAGCATATTTATAAAAAATGTGTGTTTATATGTGTGCACAACATACATGAAAACATTTAAATGTTTCTGCTAAGTATTATATTACGAAAAAAACACACTTTATAAATCAACTTCAAGGACATAATCAATCTATTTTTTTTTTACTTTAATTCTTTCAATTTAAACTGAAGGGGTTTACATCCTAAGAACATGGCTAGTAAATAACATTGAATATTTAATTCTATCAATAATTAAACAGTTATTCGTTCATTCTTTTAAACAATTCTGTATCTTGAAGCCTGTCCATGCTACTTAATAAAGTTTGCTTCATGTCTATTTAATTTTTTTTTCTTCCTCTTTTGATTGTTTACATTTCAAATACAAAATAAAAAAGGATTACATAAGAGTTAACATCAAATATTTATAGTGACATTTTTTTAATATTTATTTTATTGGATATACATTTTATTTATATTACTAAACATTATTATTTCTTTTTTCATCACGTTTATATATTGCCTTTTTAATTAGTATATTTACATTTCATGTTTTTTTCTTATAACCTTAATCCTTTGTGCATTCTATAATCTAGTACTCACATTGATGCTTAGCTTTCTATTTAAATTCCTCACTTATGTAATAGATATCCAGTAATACTATTTATTATTTCTAAAAGTTCCAGTTTACTAGGAAAGTACTTATTTGTCATTAGCAAATCAAGTTTATTGAAAATTAATTCTTTTATATATTTGCACATATGCAACTAAACAGAAAATAACTTAATTTTGCCTAGGTTGAAGTAAAGAAGGGTTCCCCTCTTTTCTACCTATGCGTAAGCTTGTGGATAAGACCTGTAGAAGTCCCTACCTTCGCATTTTTAACCACACAAGCTTTAGGTTTATTGCCTTAGTAGTATTACTTACATAATCAATGTGCATTAAATAAATTTATAATTGCAACTTTAAATTATCATAATAGATTTCTAAATATAAGATCTTTCCATTGACTCATTGTAAATCGAAAGATTTCATGAGTATTAATGTATAATAGGAATTGTAGACTTAAACAGTGAAGTAGTGAATGGCTTCATTCTCTCAGATCTAACTGCTTCAGCTTTACCTATTTATATAGAAAGTAGGTTGAAGGAAAGAATGGTTCCCCTCTTTTTTTCCAATGCATAAGCTTGTGGTTAAGACCTGTAGAGATCCCTACCTTTGCATTTTTAACCGCACCAGCTTTAGGTTTATTGCCTTAGTAAATATTACTTACAAAACTACATAACTTTGTCAAGCATTGGTGGCTTAGAGGTTAGCATAGATGCCTTCCAAGCAACAGGCCAGGGTTCACTTCCCTGTCAACGCAATTGACATAGGGAAAAAAACTATATAACTTTGACTTTTCTGAAATTAATTTTTTTCTCTTGCTAAACTTTCATTAAACTTGTAATTTAACTTTCATTTAATAATTCTTGTTAGTCATTCATTAGTCTAGAGATTATCTACTTAATAATATTTCTATAGTGTAATTTTCACTACATTACTCTCAAGCAAGATAGGAACTGGTTTCTACCTACCTTTAATACTTTGTGAAGGGGTGTAATCATAAACATATGACCAAAAGCATGTAAAAAAGATGCATGATTCCCAACATGCCCATTTTGTGCTGAACCAGCCTTTATAAGTTGGCACAGACAACAATCTCTTACTCATATCTTTATAATTGTTTAGTATATATAATCAAATATTATAGTTTAATTAATAAGTGTCAAACTTACTGTGTTTATAACTTTGACACAAACCAATTGATAGAAGTATATTAATACTTTTTATTAGTCATTCATTGGACTAGAGATTATATGCTTAATGAATAATATTTCTGTACTTTCAGTTTGTTTCAGTTTACTTCAGAATATATGGTTGTTAATCTATCTATAGCTAAAACAGGCAAAACTCTCCATACAGTAGTGTCACTCACTGATGAAATCCACAAGATAGAAACTAGTCTGGGTATATTTGATGAGGAAGCACTAGATAGGGATTTTATGCACAAGCCTTCTGGAATCCATTGATTACTCTGGTTTGCACTGAGTGGCACTATCTATTTTTATAACAGTTATGAGCAAGCATAAGAAATGGTGATCATGTGATGTTTAGTGGTTTAATACCAATCCTGCCTAATATGATAGTGGGTGGCTATGGTTATTAAAGAAGCAAAGACACCAAAATGTATGTGTACTGAACTGAGTTCAGTCTTATATGACTATATAAGCTAATGAACTTGGATTGAAAATATGGTGTTTTCAATTTTATTCTCATAGTTTTGTAGTTAAGGAGAGATAAAACGTGGCTGCTGGATGGTTGCATTAGATCCTAAGATCTAGGTGCAGTGCTCTCAGATTCAAGGCTCCTCACTGATGAAAGCCACAAGCTAGAAACTAGTCTGGGGATATTGGATGAGTAGGCACTAGATAGGGATTTTATGCACAAGCCTTCTGGCATCCATTGATTACTCTGGCTTGCGTTGAGTGGCACTACTGTATGGAGAGTTTTTCCCATTTTAATAACAGTAATGAGTAAGCATAAGAAATGGTGATCATGTTCTCTCTACAGCTACATTGTAAAAATTAATAATTAAACTTAATATACAAATGACAAAAAAGAATAATCTTTTAATGGAATAGCTTAATTATACAACTCAAAAAATCAATATAAACTCTTCGAATATTACAGTTATGTTAAACTTTTGCTATTGTTATTCAAAGTAGAATTAGATCAGTCCAACAATTCAATTCCACATCATGGGTTTGCCTTCATCACTATTGGTGTTTGAAAAACACTGCTTTTGATAATTGTATAACTAACATAAATTTTGTGTTGACTAACACATATTCATTTTCAAAAACATATTATCAATGTTCCATTGTGATTTTTGTTTAACTTCTATAAATGAAGTCATTCACTATCACGTTTGGACTGAATCCATTTGAAAATATTGATGTAGGGCAAGAAAAAAAATAGCTAAAAAAGAAAAAGACATTAATTTATAAATATTGCAGTAATTATATATATACACATTTAAATTCATGTAAATTTAAACACACTTCTATGTTCATGCGCATATATAATTATCTTCACAAACTTATGTTGGTATTGACAAGTATATGTGTGGGCAAGTTATATATTTCTACATATGTGTGTGTTCAACTGATTTTTTTTTTTCAGCTTTGTAAATTATTGTACTTGAGGGAAAAAAGGATGCAAGCTACTTTGATTTAAAACTGTTATTTTATAGTGGAATTTCAATATTGTTTTAGCTATTAATCCTTTCTAATTAATTTTTTACTGAAATAAATACTGATTATAGCTATTTGCAACAATAAAATTTAATCATGCTTCTATCTCATTACGTTTTATTTTCAATTTAATCCTATAAATATATTTAGAAATAAAGACATTTATTCTTTATTTAATAATCAAGCACAAGTGCGTGTGCGGCGCAACTGCTCCCAAAAGCTGTTAATACAAATACAAATAGCCAACTAAAAATATTAAAACAGCTGAGCGCTTTCAAAGGATCTTGCCTTCATAATCATAGCTTGCTTACGTTTAAATTTATGCAAATATGCTAATTCCATCTTTTTGATAGAGAAAAACACGTGTCCTTCCTGTTTATGGCATCGCTGTCGCGAGAGATAAATAAAGCCTCTTTGATCTTTCTTTTGAGGTCATGTCTCTCTCTACATACGATGATAGGATTGTCCGGAATGCACTCATGGTGACTTGTGCACTGGTGCTGATAAAAAACTGAAAGCGCTCAGCTGTTTTAATATTTTAATTGGCTATTTGTATTTGTATTAACAGCTTTTGGGAGCAGTTGCGCCGCACACGCACTTGTGCTTGATTACATACATTTCCCAAAAGTAAAATTATTTAACTTAATCTTTATTTAATAGTATAACTAAGATAATAATCATTATTTTTCAATATAATTAATGTTTTGTTGTGATTTATAACTGTAAATATACAATCTTGAGCATTATTACATTTATTATTTAAGTAATACTTTGGGTGCAATTTAATATATATAATTGCCATTTGTAATGTTATAATTGACTATTTATTAGTCTGCATTCAGAACAGGTTATATTTACTTGTTTAAAAAAGTTTATTCAAACTTCTCTGTATCAATAATTTTAATCTCTGTGGTCAAGTTGCAATCTTTAGTGTCTATGTAAGTACATTGGAACTATTAATAAAGATGGATTCCAGCTTTATTGTTAAAAGGAGGTTGCCTTGATAACAGTTGGAAATTGTTGATTGTTATTGATATTGGGATTATCAAAGCATTAACTGGTATTCAATATATATATATATGTATATTAGAAGATTATCAGAGATTTAAGTACTCGGATTTTAATAAATGAATATGTTATGATATAAGTGACACAAAGTTCCAATCAAAAATACGCATTGCAAGCTGATATCATCTCATCTATTATTAGTTTTTGTTCAAACTACTAAATGGCATGCTTGCAGCTTGTAATGCCTATGTCCGATTGGTAATTACAAGGAGGGTAGGACCCAAAAATAATAGGAATTTTGTAATAAAAAATTATATATTCATTTTTAGATGTTGCAAATTCAATTAGTTTCAAAATATAGTTTATTCAATCCAATGCATCAGTTTAAATGTGTTTATCACTTTTTAAAGTAGACTGGAAAATTGCAAAGTGATGCCTTTTAATGCCTCCATTGTTTTTTTTCCACCACTTCTAAGTCTTCCAAAAAAAATTGAGACATTTTTTTATTCGAGAGATTAAAAAGAATGAGTTGAGTAAATGTGGTGAATGGATAAGCTAGTTCATGCTGAATTTAATTAAAAATTGTTCACCCTCCAGCTTTATGTGCTATCACACTGTCATAATGAAATATGCATTCCTCATTGTGTTAATAAATGTGATGTTTACCTTTTCCAGCATCATGCAAAAGTTTAAGAACTTGTAGATTTTAAATGCTTGATTGTCATAAACGAATTCTGAGTGAACAATGCCATTTGCATGCAAAAAAAAATTAGCATTGTCTTAACATTTGACTTCACTATTCATGCTTTTTTGGGACATGGTGATTTTGACATTTCCATTAAGTCACTCATAAACTTGTGTTTTTTAGAGCAACTTGCTTGTAAACTATTTCATGCAGTACAACTGTTTTCCCTGCTGTTTACACTAAAAAGAATAGCATTTCATATTGTTCCAACATTTTAGCCATTACAAAAATTGACAAATATATGGAGCACACTTTACCAAAATATATGCTAGTGTGACTATGAATTTTACATGATAATGCCATTTGGCAGATTGTTGCAGAAGGGTCCCTGCAAAAGATATCTAGAAGTAGAAGCATGTACGGCAACAGCAATAGCTATCAGAGAATGGTGCTGGTTATTTTTGAGTACCCTCTTGTATATCAGAGCAGATGTTCATTTTTAGAAATACAAGGATCAGATCCTGTTAAAGTATTAACATTTAAATCTATATATCTGTGAAAATCTTCTAATTAATAATTGTAATTCTTTATTTGTGAGAGCTTAATAAATACCTAGGAAATTGTGCCACTTCCAATTGTCACTCATATAATTGATTAATGTTTGATTTACAGCTCTTATCAAAACTTGAATAGTAAGCTAAAGGGAATACACTTTTAATTTAAAATAGTTCAAACAGATACTGTTACTAGATAGCTAATTTCTTAGCTTGCAATGTCTGTTTTAAACTCTGCTTAAATTATATCATAGTAAAATTAATCTATAAAAACACACTGAAAAAAATTGTTAGTATATATATGCACACAAAGAGAGATTATTTTTAACATTGTATTTCACTGGGAATGAGGCTAAATCAGAAATCTTCCCCAAATAATTGTTTATTGTTAAATATAAAGTTTATTAACATACAGCCAGATCTGTTTCAACAACAAACACTCAACAAATTCATAAATAAAACACTTTTACAATGTTAGAAATTATTATATTGTTTTAAAATACAGGTGTTTAGAATTGAAACTTTATTAAAAAATCAAACAATTATTTAATTTTTTTGGAAATTACTACCATTTTTTTCATCACTTCACAGCTATATTACATGTCAATGTGTTCACTCAATTTCCCAATTCCAGTACCTTCTAAGATTATCTGCCTACTCATTTATGGCCACAACCATTGCTCTTTGTATACATCTAATTTTATAAATCTATCTGCAATTATATATATATATATATATTAGTCTTTTAACTGCACTCACATATATGTATATATTTTTTAATTTGTTTAACTATAATAAAGCTACTATTTTATCCACTTTTGCTTTTCTCACCAAATTATTAACCTTTATTTATTTATTATACTTATTTTTCTGATAGCTGAGGTCAATTTAGAGTGGCAATCACTCAATTGTATGATCATTCCTCACATTCAATACAAATTAGAATGCAATGTTTGAGCACACATTGGACAACATTAAAATGAATATTTACTTATTATATTTAAATTTTAACAACAATAATTTATATAAATTTAAAACACTATTATACAAGCAGAGGAGTTAATGTGGTCAATAATTTTACATATTAACCATACCAATGGTCAGACCAAGATAGGCTATAAATACACAAACTACACTGCTACCTTTCACGACCATTGCGTTTGCTCCATAACTGCTAGAACAAACATCTCTCCTGTGGATATTTTATTTATACTGGGGATAAATTCCTGGGTATTATTCAGCCAATTTTACTGGAATACCCATGAAAGGTCCTAAACACCTCAAACATGTGATTCCATGGCTAGATCAAATGAACAAAAAACTTACCTACATTAGGCTATCAGACAATGCATATTTAAACACAAACAATATAGTGGACAAACTTTATCTTAATTAAATGTTATATGATCAGGTACATGCACAGAGAGAGAATAAACAACATATTAAAAATGTTATAATAAGAAGAAAAAATAAAATTAAATCAAACTAATTTCAAAATTATTCAGTACAGTTAAGTCTACTTTAACTAGGTAGTAAAAATTTATCATTTCTAATTTTATGAATGTTTATTAGTAGAATGAAATCTCACACCTGTATATCATTTTACATCTAAACTTTGAATTTTTTTTATATTAACCTAGATTTTGTGATAGTTTTCTGGAATGATCATATGTCTTCTTGACAAGTTATATAGTTAATGGCTGGCATTCTTGAACAGGTTTCATGGTTTCTTTTAATGGCTTGCCACTTCTTTTCAGGTCAGCTTATATCTATGTGGCTTTGTTCAGTAGCAATCTTAGATAATGATGGGTAATGTCTCAGAAATGGCAGTTCAAGGATATTTGTTACATTTCATGTTATCATATGCATAAGAACTGGGTGATGCAACTGAATAAACATTCTGTTGTGAGTTTAGCACTGCATGGTGATGTTGGGATGTCCAAATTAATTGTTTTACATTACGAAAGATGAACTATACAGTCTTGATGAAAGAGTCTGCAAATTTCAGCCAGTGATAAATCATCTGAAATTAATAATAGTTGTATAAATAATAGCAGAATAACAGTAGAATAATTTTAATCGAAATTTAGTAGCATTTATACCCTTGATAAAACCATTATTTGAGGGCACCCATGTCATTAATCAGTTTTTCAATTTTTTCTAATTAGTTAATCTCTTCTATCTACTTATTTAATTACAACATTTATTACAATATTTATTAATCAGTTGGATAAATTACTGATTTCCAATAAAGCCTACAATTTACAAAATTATTTTGAGCTTTGATTAAAACGTAATTTTCTCGAATGAAATAATTTTAGACAATAATTCTGTATAATTATTTGCATTACAATTCTCTTATTTCATTACAATTAATAGTTTTAGTTTAAATTATTTCAACAAGTAACTGTGTGATCCTTACTTTATCTTTGCACAATTAGTTTTCTTTTATTTTCATTATACCTCATAACATTTTGAAATTTGTACCTTTATTTAAAAGAACAGATAACCATTTTCCTTAAATAGCAAATTTAATTAAAATTCTTACTTTATACTTTAATTATATTTTCCCTTCTTCTGTTTTTGTTTTAAATTGAGATTAGGATACAGAATTTTATTTTCCTTTTGTTTACTTTTTAACTGACCTTTGATCAGTTTTAAACTCTTCTTATTTTATTTATTAAACTGTCAGTCTTTTTCATTAATTAAAAAAAATAATACATTTTTTCTAAATATTCTTAATATGAAATAGTTTATGTAACACACACATATATATATTTAAGCATCCATTACAATATATATAGAAGTTCATATTTGTGGCACATTTTTCTTGAAGTCTATTTATTAAATTATGAGCTAAATTTCAATATAAAATATCCCTGAACAACTTTTATTAATGCACCTGTACTTCACAAATCAATTACTAATTATCAGGTTGCTCATGAAATATACGTAAAATAAAAACAGCTATTCTGAGACATTTTGATTGGACCAAAGCTCATTATTCAATTACAAGCTTTTGAAAAATGTATTCAACAAATATAAAAAGTATGCTTATTTATAAATATTATTATGCCCAATAAATTACTCAATATGTACGTATTTGTGATTAAACTAAATTCATATGAAAGGCTATAAAATATCTAGTCAAATACTATTTTTTTTACAGTTGAAGCTTGTCGAGAAAAATATTTGCATCATTTAACTTTGTTATATATTGAGCTGGATACTCCGCTTCAAAAATCAACCCTTCTAAAATCAAAAGTAAAAGGTGTGTCTATAAAGATTTTAAAAGGGAAGAGAAAAAATTATTTAAATTTTGTATTTTATTTTTTGTTTCTTGTTTGTAAGTGTACATGCCATTACACACATACTCGATTATATATATATTTTAAGTGTCATAGCATCGGCCGGGACGCGAACCCACAACCCAGGCAACTGCCTGCAAATGCAAGGCAGTCGCACTGACCTCTCGACCACCAATGTAAGACCACTCGATTATATTTTGAAATTGTAAAAATATTTTGTTTTAAAAAAAATTTGATGGAGATAATTTTTTTCATTTTTGTTCTTGTTTTGATCTATTTTGAAAGCCACGACTTAATTTCCAATTTATTAAAAATGGTATTAAAAAGTAAAAACATAAGATAAAAGATTGCCCTGGTTGAAATTTTAATTAAGATCTAACAAGAGATAAAAAAAAATAGCCCTAGTTAATACTTTTAATTAAGATCTGGTGGGAGATAAATACTAGTCCTGTAAAGATTTTAAAATCTGGTGGGAGATAACAATAGTATATAAAAGCTCTGTGTTTTTAATTGGGGAGGATAAATAAATTATATTTTTGCTAATTGCAAACATCTGATGTGATATATTTTTATTTTTGCTAATTGCAAAGTGAAGTTGACTAATACAAAAATTATTCTGCTGTGAATTGCAAAGTCAAGACCGCTAAGAAAAGATTGAATTGCTGATTATTATCTGCTGAAACAATGCTTAATACTAAAAATTGCTACTATCCATTCATAATGCAGGAACTATCAACCATAAAGAACTGTGCTCAGCCATCCAAGATGAACCCCAGAACTCAAAATTGTCCCATCACGAACATGTCCTAATTGCCTAGTTCAAAACTAATCCTGAAGATTGCCTTTATACTCCATAACCAGATAAATGGGAATCCAAAACCATTGTAATGTATTTCCAATAGAACTAAAATTTTGCACACACTTCTGGAATCAATCAGACAGAAAAATTGAAACCCCAAAGGTATGAACATTTTTATATATATATTTAAATGTCATAGCATCGGCCGGGATGCAAACCCGCAACCCAGGCAACTGCCTGCAAGTGCAAGGCAGTCGTGCTGACCTCTCAACCACCAATGCAATTTTATATTTTAACCAGGGCTTAAATCTCAAATTGAATAAAAAGAACCTACAATAGTCTTGTTCTTAATAGTTTAGGTATTATTAATCAAGTTATAAATAGATAATTTATTTTGTTATGTGTATTTTTCTTTATGGAATTTATAAAGTAATGCAAATTATCTTAATATTTTATTTACCACTTTGTAGAAAAGGATATTGTGAATTAATATTTAATGCTCAAATTTTTTATATTATTAATTGTTGTTCAAAGCTTTGGAAGACAATAGTAGTTTTCTTTTTATCTTACCTGTTCCCTATTTTTGTTGAAATTAATTTAGTTAATGTGTGTTTGCATTTCCTGCAGACCTTAGATCTTTTGGCTGGGAATTTATCTATTATATAGTTCTGTTTTTCTTGTAAGTAATAGAAATTTTGAGATTTCCTTTTATTTATTATATTAAAGAATAAGAAATTATAATCTTGTCTCTCTACTTGTATGGATGTAACCTTAAGCATATTGTACCACAATTTCTTATGAGTGATTATGGTGCATATAACATGCTTATTTTGTCCCATTATTTTTATGGGTTAAGGAAAGCTCACTCCACACTGTTCATTGACTTCTGTGCAACATTGTCTTTATTAAAATCTCTAATCAAGGAAAGTGGAAGTGAGTAGATAATTTGTTGGCAAGAAGATCATACAAAGATCTCTAAACTTAAATGAGAAAACAAAATTATCTGTCAAAGTATTTGATATACCATAATATTCACATGCACTCTTGGACAAAGAAAGTTGGGGAATTTCTTTTTGATTAATATTTTTTTGAATTTAATAAAACTTAAAAATTATTAATAATTATATTTGTTTTTGGCTGATGTTTATTTCTGTGTTCTGTCCTCAATTGTCTGAACAATGTTTAAGATCTCTTTCTCTCCCTGAGTCTAGCTGGTATCATTTATATTCATCATCATTAACTTTTTGATCACCATAAACCAAATTTTCTAGGTTGACAATGGCCTAGTGGCATCCTTGGTGATAAAAAGAAATGGAGTGTCCGCTACATGAGTTGAAATAAAATCATGCTTAATTTATGTTAGTGATGATAATTTGTTTTTCAAAATATTTTTATTTGTTTATAATACTAATTAAGTTGAAAATGGTGATGTGTGTGCCACAGGTATCTTATTCAAACCCAGATTAAGTGATCCTTTAATGTTTCATAATTTCCTGAGATAATTTAAGAAAATATTTAGTATAAAAATTTTGACATTTCTACCATTTATAAAAATTATTAGTTGAATGTCATGAAAAGTTTTTTCTTCCAACAATAACTTTTTTTCAAATAGCATTTAGCTTATCCAATTCAGTCTTTTTATTAGACTATCAGATGTTCTAAGACAAGTGATTTTTCTTTGATAATCTTTATGGAAAAAAGTTCATAATATGTGAGCACTTCCGAATGCAAATTATTGAACAGATTAGTATACTTCAAAGTTAAATAAAATAATACTTATTTTTAAAAAAAAAAAAATGGGGAGAAAATAAGATATTTGTTCTTTAAAGGCATCGACAATTAAAATTGCCAATCTGGATTTACAAAATATTTTCCTACTACAGAAACATGGAAATCTTTTGTAGAACATATATATATAGGTAGAAATAAGTCCATTGTTTCAATCAACTTAAAAATCTTGATTATTTCTGTATCAAAGGTTCCATTTAACATAGAACATATCTAGTATATATAGTAATTTAAACCTTTGTCACAGAAATAATATTTCCATTTGATAGAATAATAAATGAAATTTAAATTGAACAACTGATAAAGAGACTTGAAAATAATTGCTAAATTAAAATTTCAAAGAAAATGGAATCGAAACTATTTACGGAAATAAATGATTCTAGTAATTTCTTCTAGGCTTATTTTATTAGTTTGTGAATAAATTTTTTAATCAAAGATATTTCACATTTTAAAATTAATTACAATTTTTAAGTTTGGTTTAAATTAATAGATATATTTATGCTTTTACGTTTTACACAAAATATTCAAGCTGCATAATATATTAAGTACAATCTATTATGCTTTTTACAATCATAAATTATTATTTGTTTAATATTGCAATTATTTGAAATCTTTGTTTGTTTGTTTTACTTTGTTTTGTAAAAAAAAAAAAACATATAAAAAAAAGCTATTAATAAAATTATATTGAAAAAATACTATTAACAAATGAAAAGAAATTAATAATAAAAAAATATCAAAAAAACTTCTTATAAAACTAAACATGAAAAGGTTGAAAGAAAATTATTTTATTTCCAAAGTATTTTTTGTTAAATTAATAAAAAAGATTTCGCTTAATATTGGTTCCTTTAAGATAATAGAAAGCATTAAAATAGGTTAAAAAAGAAAGAAAAGCTAAAAATATAATTTAAATAAATTATATGAGCTGATATGAATAATATATATATAAATTACAGGCTTTCACACACCCCTGCACGTATATAATGTAATATATAAGGGATTCAAACTTTCACACGACCCTCAACTCTCCATGCCATCTCATATTCTGACCCCCCTGATCATACACATGTTGAAAAGAAACCGGTAACCATCAGTTGATCCAGATTACTATCTCCTTACATATATACAATCAGTGTTCAGCTTTATATTAAGATAGCCAATCTTCATACTTAAATGGACAGGCTCCAAACTACTCCAAGCTACAACTCTTCAGCCATCCATTTCATTGAAAATCTGACAATGAAAGGTTCAAAGCCCTCATTAGTGCCAAGATTGTCATCCTACTCATGTTGATCATTTAGTCATTCTGACCCCTCATGTACTGGAGAATAATCCATTTACATACATATGCAAGGGATGGGCAGACCTTTAACATACTATGTTTTAATATGTAAATTAATACACTGTACAGGCTTACACACAACTGCACATATATAATGTAATACATAAGGGATTCGAACTCAGACTTTCACATGACCCTCAACTCTCCATGCCATCTATAAGTAAATAACTCAGATTATATGTAACTGAAAAGGAAGTAATTGAATCTTCCTGTAAGTTATATCATATTTGTAATCCTATCACAACCAGCCAGAAGTCAGAGCAGCCACTCAGACCAAAGATACATTAGAAATATACACTTTGTCAAGCAATCCATATAGTGCATGTTAAAATTCACCTTCAGTAATGTGTACATGAAGTTGATTTGTAACATGTCCTATATAGTTTACTTGACAAAGTGTGTATTTCTAAAATATCTATGGTGTGAGAGGTTGTTCTGATTTCTGGTCTGATGGATGGCTGTGATAGGATTGCAAATATGATATAGCTCATTGGAAGTTTCAGTTACTTCTTGTTCAGTTAAATGTATATATAAAAAGTTTGAAAGTATTTTTTTCTCATCCTTTTATAACAGTGACATTTTCACAAAGTAAGATGTAAAGAAATTACTTTAATAGATGTAATTTATAAACCAATTAAGCGTATGTCACGCTTGAATGTGAAGCTATAATAATATACAGGAATTAATATACGCTAAGCGCTTTCGAGGTGCTTTACCTCATATTCATAGCGATGCTGTGAGCTGCAAAATGTAAAAATGGAGCGGGAGAAGTGGTATGCAAAGCATATGCAAATGGGCTAAATAGTCCAGCGTTTAGAGATGTCGAAGCAGGTGTCGCGTCTATTGATAGAGTTGTTATTGTTATTGATGTAGTACGCTTCTCTGATCTTCCGCTTAATGTCGTTTTTCTCGATACAGACTATAGGGTGGGAAGGTTCAAATAAATGTCCAGTCTTCTTGGAGTGTTCCAAAAATGTTGATGAGTTATCGTTGTTTTTCATAGCTCTATTGTATGTGTATCTGTGTTGTGCTGTCCGGGTGATTGTGCCTGCCTTGGTTTCTCCAAAATAAATGGCGCGGCAACCGGGTTGTGGGCAAGTTATGCTGTAAACGACATGGGGGGTCTGAGAAGGTTCTATTTTGTCCTTGGAGTTATTGATGAGACGATTAGTGCAAGGGGGTGTATGAAAGCTGATTTTAAATTTATTGTACACTTCCTCATGAAGTAGAATAAATAATTTTATTTGTGTAAAAAAGTGGCAATGTGGTACCACAATTTCTAACTGTTAAATCTAATGGTAAAGAATTAATCAATATACTATTTTCTTGTATTTTTATATTGGACTATTTCCATCATCTAATATGCATATTGAATGTCTTTAAAAAAATTTACCTTTATTTAAATATTCCAAATACATTCAACTGTTAGTAATAGCATGTCAAACAGATTAGTATATGCATAATGTTTTGAGAGGTATTATTCCCCCTTCTTCTTCAGGTATTGCTGGCCTGACCAGTAATAGTAGCATGGGATTGAAACCTGGACTCTTAGATTCTTGATTATTGAATTTTAAGATAACACTCTAACCAATTGAGCCATCCTACCCAAAGCTCAGTTGTTTAGAGCATTATCTTAAAATTCAGTAATCAAGAATCCAAGGACTCAGATTTGAATCCCAGGCTACTACTGTCACTGATCAGTTCAGCAACACCTGAAGAAGGAAGGAGGATAATACCTCTTGAAATGTTGTGCATATACTAATCTGTTTGATGTGCTATTACTAACAGTTGAATGTATTTGGAATATTTATATAAAGTTAAATTTTTCTAAAGAATTCAATACGCATATTACATGATGGAAATAGTCCAATATAACTAGAACACCATCATCACAAACCTTCAGGAAAATACTATTTTCTTATTTTCAAGATCTTTTAAAAGTATTGCTAAAAACGAGAAAAATGTCTAGACATAATTATACAAAAAAAATATTTGTGAAATGATATACAAAAACATCAGCTTGTAGCCTTAATGGCAATTTTCAGTGTATTTTTCATTATATACAAAATAAAATATTTGGAATGATATAAACTTTCAATGTGTTTAATTTGTAATAACTTTATAAAACAACTCCCCTCTCTAATTATGGAATAAATTAATTGAAACTATCATATTTATAATGTTATAGAAAATCAATGGCAAATTCATGTTAGAAATTTATTTATACAAAGTTAATACTATTTCTGTAACATTATTTTCGTAACTTAAGGGAATATTTTAAATTCTAACAAGTGAAAAATGTCAGGTCTTACTGGTAAATAATGAATATGTGCATTTTCAAATAAAAGTCCATCTAATGAAAGCAAACTTCTAAGAGAATGAACCTCTTTGAATTATAGTAATATAAAACAAATAATATGTGTATGTCTGTGTATCTATATAAATAAATATTGAAAGTTTAAAAGGATTTTTCATACCCTAATTTAGATTAAATTTCTGCTATTAATGTTATATATAACAATTATATTACATTAAACATCACATGATCATCATCTCATGCTAACACATAACTGTTATTAAACAGGCAAAAACTCTCCATATAGAAGTGCCACCATGTGCTAACCAGACTAATCAATGGATGAAGGCCATAAGCTAGAAACTAGTCTGGGGATATTGGATGAGTAGGCACTAGATAGGGATTTATGCATAAGCCTTTTGGCATCCATTGATTAGTCTGGTTAGAACAAGGTGGCACTACTATATGGAGAGTTTTTGCCTGTTTAATTATATTACATGAGAGATTTGTTTAAAAAGTCTCTAACTTGTATCTTAGTTGGATTGTTCCCTCTATACTCAACAACACATCGTTGAGATATTATTTTAAAAAAAAAAACATTACGGCACATGTGATAGGATGAAAAATTCTTACTACTTAATTATATAAATATTTTTAAAACTAAGATATTTCTAATTTTCACATATATAAATTATTAATGATTGATTCATCTTTCTTGGTTAATATTATGACATAAGTAATACAAAAACTCTGTCAGATAATGAATGGTTAATATTCCAGTGCATGCTCAGTGAAACACTAGTGTTTCGCTGATTTATAATGTTTTAAACTTCGCAATAAACCAAGCCTTTTTCAACTTCCTCTTTCTATCATTTGATTCATTGCATACAGTAGTGACATCTTGAGGATAAAACTCATGTCCACAACTATTTTTGTGACAAAAAACTGTGCTAGCATGAGATGGTGATCATGTGATGTTTAGTCCACAACTATTTTCGTGACTCGAAAAAACAGAATTTACCTGTAAATCACTTTTAGATTTTTTACACTGATAAACATGCTGTTATAATCACATTAAAATATTTGCCTTCATTTCCCCATAATAAATAGCATTATAACCAATTTTTTTGCAGGCAATGGAATAAACCACTTCATACCTATTCATTTCTTCCACAGTAGCCTTTGAATTATTTATTAATCCACTTAAACACAAAGGTGAATGGAAACGTATATTATAATCTTTACCACTTATATTTTTCAATTGCCTCTGGTATACTATACAGAAAGCACTTAGCAAATTGTTCATTGTGATTAATGTTTTTTTTTAATTTTGGCTGCTCTGTTTATCATGATTTATACATGATGAATAATTATGACATAAGCTAAAAGCAAATTCTGTCTAATTTTTAGGTGAGTCGGGTAAATAAAATTTTATTTCTAGAGAAAACGATTTCATTTTGCAATGTTAATTTTTAATTGTTTGTTTGTCTGGTTATATTATATCTAAATGTTATTTAGATTAATATATGATAATCCCATTAAAACTTTCAATATTTACATTTATTAATTCAAAAAGTTTTTGAGTTATTATTTAATGTTAAAGGATATTGGCATTTAAACTGTAAGTGTATTTTATATGTATGTTGTTGTTAGTAATTTTCACTTAAGAATATTTATTTGTTTAATATATGTTATCATTGTTGTGAAGAAAATTTTGCAAAAAAAAAATAATTTTGTTAATATAAGAATGAGACAGAGAGGGTCTCATTAAATAATAGTTTATCCACCTGCTTTCTATATATCGTTTTCAGATAGTAGGCTCGCGTCAATTATAACTGGCTATACAATTATCACCAGATATTTATTTGGATGCTATCATCTGCAGTATAATACAAGAATAAAAACTGTTAACAATTCTCACTACCCAATATGTAAATATGTAGCAGCAACTTCTTTACCGTCACAGATTTTCAGGAGCTGTTAGAATGATCTTTATCTTGCAATGAACTATATCTATCTATCTATCTATCTATCTATCTATCTATCTATCTATCTATCTGTCTGTCTGTCTGTCTGTCTGTCTGTCTGTCTGTCTGAATAGATAGGTAGATAAGTAGGCAGGTATGTAAATAGATAGGTAAGCAAATATTTTGGTAATATTAGAGAGGGAGAGAAGGGACATAAATAAATGGACAAATAGATACATAAACAGATAAATAAATCAGGTAGAATAAGATTAAATTTAATTAGATGGATAGACATATAAACAGATAGACAAATAGACAAAAAATAGATAAACATAAAAATAAATTAATTAATTGATGATTAATAAACAGATGGATGTTCAGACATAGAAATATATAAGTAGAGAGATAGGTAGGTAAATAGATAGCATCTTAATAATTTCAATGAAGTCTAAATCATTTTCACAGCTTTCTAATATTTTAAAATAATTTATAAGTTCATCAGAGTATTTCTGAAAAATAGGAGAATTAACTGTTGACATCAATTTTTTACTATCTTTTGTTTCTCTAATTTGCACTGATTTTTATTTTATCTTGCACTAATTGATGATTGAGTTTTATATTAAATTCTGTTCTGAAATATGTATTTTATGTCCTCCAAAGTATAATTAAACTTTGAACTCTTTTTATTTTGATGCTCCCTTCATGTTTTATTGACTTTGAGCTTTTTCTAGAATATAATGTTTAATTATTTTCTTATATATTTCATAAGAGTATATCTTCTTTTCATTTCTGACATTGTATAAAATTTACCACAGTTCTTTCAGCTTTAAAAAATTTCCAATGCTAGCATCAAGCCTTTCTTGACAGTTGTTCAGTATTGTTTGCTAACTTCTACATAAAAATGTCTACATTTTTTTCAGAATAAAAATTTGTTGATTCATTGATGGTATCTTCATTCAGTTAACTAACTAATTTGATAAACCATCTGTTTTCACAATGTTATTCTTTTGCTCTCTTACAGTAAATTATAAATCACTTATAAATTAATTAATTATTAGTAAATTATTAATGACCTTTTTTCTTTTCAAAATGGTCCATTAATTTTAAGATATAAAATATTTAACACATTTTGTTCTTTTTAAATTTTAGTTTGTTATATGAAACATTTGTTTGTTTGTTTTTTAAATCCTTATAAATACATATATAAAATAAAATGTTCATTAAATAAAAAACTATTGTAATAACAATAAAAATAATAAATATAATGGTAATTAACTATTATATACAGTCTTTTAATCTGCAGAAGTATTTCCAGTTGATTCCTTAATCTGCCTCAACTGCCATTAAATTCAAAAACAAAATGGAAGTAAATCCCATGAATCTCAAATTTTAATGTTAGCAGCTTGTCTATTAATTATATTCATTTTATTTCTATTCATTAAAATTGCCTCCTTAATTTTTTTTTTATGGTTTGATATTGAAAGTGTTAAGATTTTTCAGGAAGGTCATAATAAAAAAAAATGGAAGCAATTTTAATAAATAAAAATAAAATGAATATAATTAATAGACAAGCTGCTAATGTTAAAATTGAGGATTCATGGGATTTGAGTTGATGACATTTGCTTCTGTTTTGTTTTTCAATTTAACGGCAGTTGAGGCAGGTTACAGAATTAACTGAAAATACTTCTGCAGATTGAAAGTCTGTATATAATAATTACTTGCCATTATATTTATTATTATTTTTGTTATATATATATATATTTATATATGATATCTTTTCTATATATCAACCATTTTTATGAATGATTGTAATGATTATTCCTATAAAATATATAAACATTTTATCATATTTTATGCTAATATATACTGTAATATATTTACAATATTTTTTAAATAATAATATTAATAAAATAAAAATTATTTTATATAATACATACTTTTATCTCTTTTTTTTATATTTATGTTTTTATCATTATATATATGTATGTATTTTCCATGAGAGCTATGTTTCTGGTAAACTTCACTATAAGTGCACTCAGTTATTTCTATATCATCAAAGAAAATATTAAAAAGCATTTTCATTATGTAGACATTAATTAAACCATTTTGTAACTTTTGAATTATAATCGTAAATGAGAGGAAAATCAATATTACATATATATATATTACAAAGTAATAACATAATTTTTTTTAAAAATATGCAAATCTTTATTAACATACAAAGAAAGAAATAACATATATATATACAAGTAATAATACAGGTGTCAGTCATCCATTATATTTTTAAACACCAATTCAGAGCTCGGCTCTAACAGTTCAGATGGCTGATAAGGTTGAGATTTATTTCAGAAATCAAAGAAGGCAAATGCCCAATATTACAAAGGGCAACTACCCTATCTTGTAATTTGACAGATTGCTATACCAGGGACTCCCCAAACAGTTTCCAAGCTTTTCCTAGGCAAGAGTCTCAGGTATTGGCTGTAAAACATTTCCTAGTCACTATCAAATTTTTTTAGCCAGTTGAACTTCTTGCTATTGAAGATCAAATTGCATTGTATTGTTCAAATGGTTTTCAGGGTATGTACTATTACCATTGCATTGTAGGTATCGAATTTGGCAATATATTGCCTAAATAGGTTTTTTAGATTTATAAATGGCCTGTGAAACACTCTTGATTTTATTTGCCTAAATGCTAAGCAATACTTGAATAAATGCTAGAATGTTTTTTCACCAGTCTTGCATAGGAAACAGGTTGGGTCCAAATTCATGTGCAGTTTTTGGTTTAGCAATGTAGTTGTTGAGAACAAACTATTCATTGGTTTAAAAATAAAATTCATATAAGATTGCGGTGCATGTAAAGAGGGGAAGTTCTTTAGAACACTCTTTTGAAATATCTAACCATACATCTTTATATTTAATTCCCTCAAGAGTGGGGATGTTAAGATTATCCTGAAGATCCCTGTATGCAATTGACATGTCAGCCACAAGTGAAGAACCGTGTTGTAATGTCTCTAAGAATGCATATATGGTCAATGGGAAGTCTAAAGCAATGACTTTTAATTACATTAATATATGTTCTCACCTTGATATAAGATACATATAGTGTGGTATCTATCAGGTTAAGCTCTCCCTTATTTATAGGTAACTGCATGGTCACAATCGAAACCTATCTTGATGTGTCATCCCAGACATATTTCCTTGCAATCTTGTTTATTCTAAGGATTGTTCTGTTATGTAGTGTTAACGAGGAGGCCTAATATCCCAGGATCCCTGATATGATAGCATTGAAAATTAATGCCCTTGTAATTTCATTTAGTTTAATCGACCAGAAGGTAATTATTTTGGCTTCAATTTTTTTGTTAATTAAACATAATTTTTAAAAAAAAGTATATTTGTGATTATGTTATTTACAAATTAATATAAACATAATATATCTTGTATGTAGTATCTGTTATATATATATATATATTATAGGAATAAACCTTGAAAATTATCACAAGAGATTGTTAAAATCTAAGAGAGATTATAATGTAATGTACATAACGATATAAATTAACGACTCATTCTAAAAAGAATAAAATGTATGGCATATATTAAAGGATACATTCACTTTAAATCAAGACTTTTCACTTTTATCTCCATTAAATCTTACAATCTTCACAATAATCCATTTGATATTAGACAGTTATTTTAATTAAAGTATGCTTTCTTGGCTTGGAAGTGATCTACAATTACAAACACCCCCCACCCAAAGATTTATTATTGAATGATAACTCAGGTCAGGAACATGGTGATTGTTAATACCATTTCTTTTTAGCTATAATTATTTGCTTTAACATGGATATGAGCAGCATATCCATATGTGCTTACCATGTAGAAAATCACATAACTATAATGTACTTAATAGCGATGAAAATTTTATCTGTTTAATGTCTTACGCTTTCAAAGAGAAATCAATGACTTTTTTAATTAATAGAAATATTATTTTTACAATCATATATACCATATCTCCAAAACTTTTTACAGTAGTACTGCAAGAAGTATTTTGTAGATTAAAATGGGAAGCTAAAGGAGTGAAAGTAAATGGATATTATTTAAGTCATTTAGATGGACTAAAGATAGATATTAAAAAGACTAAAGTAATATTTAATGGGTTTTCTCAAAATATGAAAATAAAGATTGATTATGATGAGTTAGAAGAAGTTAACAGTTACAAATACCTTGGTCAGATTATTAATACAGATGGAAACATAATGGATGAAATTAATCACAGAATTAAACTTGGTTGAAGTGCTTTTGATAGAAATAACTAGATGCCTATGTGTTTGAAAAGGAAGGTTTTTAATAAATGTATTTTACCAGTTCTTACTTATGGATCTGAGACTTGGACACTTAATAGTAGAGCAATTCAGAGACTTCAGACCACTCAAAGAAGTATGGAAAGATGCATGTTGGAAGTAGCAAGAAGAGATCGAAAATGCAATATATGGGTAAGAGAACAAACAGGTGTTATTGACCTCATTGAAAAAATTAAAAGTCTGAAGTGGAGTTGGGCTGAACATATTGCTAGAAGAGATAATAATAGATGGACAATTGAAATCTTAAACTGGATTCCAAGAGATTGTAAAACACCCAGAAAGTGACGACATGTGAGATGGATGGATGAAATAAAAAAGTGTGCAGGAGTGATGTGGAGAAGAGAAGCTAAAGATCGGAAAAGATGGATTGAACTTGGAAAGACCTTCATCCTGCAGTGGATTTATAATGGTTGTTGTTGTTGGTGATGATGATGATGATGATATATATATGAGCTAGATTTAAATATATTTCTATTAGAATTATTAAATTCACTGACTGGATAAAGACAATAGTACATTTTATGAATTAAAAAAAACTTCAAAAGATTTATAAAAATATTTATATATGTTTTATATATTAATTAAAGTCAATATTTTAAAACATATGTAATAAACTAACTACTGAACAATGATTTAAAAAAAAGATTTAAAAATACACAAAAACGATTTCTATTCAAAATTCAAGCTTGTATTTTCTATGGATTATCAAATAAAATTGTCATGTTTTCAAATTTACATATATTATATTGAATCATTAATTAGTTTACATTGGGTTGCCAGATGTTACAGTTTGTAAGTTACTTTATATATATATTTCTTATCATATTTTTTTGTTGTAATATTTTTTGCATTTTTAAAATTAAATTTATAAGATTTAAAACTTTTGTATGATTTATAATGTTGTTTTCGCCAATGATTTATAAAACTCTATTATATAATATTTGATAAATATCATCATCATCATCATCAACCATTGTCAATCCACTGCAGGATGAAGGTCTCTCCAAGTTCAAAACATCTTGTCTGATGTTTAGCTTCTCTTTTCCACATCACCCCTGCACACTTTCTAATTTCATTCTTCCATCTCACATGTGGTCTCTTTCTGGGTTTTTTACAATCTCTTGGAATCAAATTTAAGATTTCAATTGTCCATCTATTATCTCTTCTAGCAGTCTTTTAATTTTTTTCAATGAGGTCAATAACACCTGTTTGTTCTCTTACTCATATATTGCATTTTCAATCTCTTCTTGTTACTCCTATTATGCATCTCTCCATACTTCTTTGAGTGGTCTGAAATCTCTGTATTGCTCTTCTATTAAGGGTTGCATAAAATCTTCATTAGAAATGATTTTTTCCAAATAATTTTTGATCATATAGTTTAAACATAATGCTTAAAGTTAATGCAGAGACATTTGCAATAACAATACTGAATTTAAAGTTTATTTTCCAATTTGTGGCATGTTCTATTTCATAACTATAAAACAAATATAGAATTGTGTATAATGTAATCTTTCCTCATTTGGTGAAAATGATGTCATATTTTTCAAGCAATGAACACATTTATTATATGATTTACTGCAATGGTAAAATATGCATAGTTTACAGCAGACTATCCTGCAGGTTTTGACATAGTCTGTAGAGTACCAGGTATTGGAATGTAAAGAGTATGGTCTGATTATAGTTCTGCCACTATGGCTTTCAAATTTTTTATGAACTCTTGCAGTATATATATATTGCTTATAATAGTTGTTTCATATACACTTCAATGCAAACAAATTTTCTTAAAAACTTATTTATTTTCCTTACAGTTTTGACTGCCCAGCAGTCTTCATCAGAGCTCTATGCTTCTCTGCTTTAAATTAAAAAAAAAACATGCAAAGAATGTGAAAGAGAAGAATAAGAGAACTCTTGAAGTAATGGTTATTTATTTTTTACAATAGTATTAGACTTATAAACTGTAGATTTAAACTTTCCTAAAATACACTCTAAAATGGGGGGAAATCTCAGTAAAATGAAATTATTCATTTGACTTATTACTGGGTTGTTCGAATGTTTGAAGCAGTTGGTGACATGATTCTTTTCTTTTTTAGATGTTGACCATGTTAATAATATTAGAACAAG
Source organism: Epiperipatus broadwayi (assembly GCA_028023455.1). NCBI lineage: Eukaryota > Metazoa > Onychophora > Udeonychophora > Euonychophora > Peripatidae > Epiperipatus > Epiperipatus broadwayi. The sequence continues at coordinate 19,986,476 of JAQFVV010000002.1, forward strand.
TTGATAACTGGAATTACATGTCATCTTTTATTTATGTGTATTGTTTTTACCTTTCTTTATTTAAATTATTACTACATTATTTTATTTAATATTTTTTAATTACTATCTATCAAAATGACATAAATACATTCAATTCCACAAGACTGGAGTATATTTCATTTTGTTTATTTGTGCCTGGTTATTAAACGTATTCTAAGAAATATTGTTATAAAACAAATGATCCTAATTATTATCTTAAAAATGCTGTTTTATAAAAAAAAAAAAACTAATCAAATTTCTTTGCTGGTAATTATTACTAATCATGACAAATAATTATAGAAGTAATATAAATAATCAAGCGTTATTAGCCGAGAGGTCAGCGCAGCAGCCTTGCAAGCAAGCAGTTGGTTGCAGACGGTTGTTGCGGGTTTGCCTCCCGGTCGAGGCTATGACATATGGGGAAAAAAGTAATATAAATAAATGATTTGTGGTATTTTCAAAAAAGATAACAGAAATATTTTGATATAATTAATTAACCTCTGTTTTTTCATATAGCAGACCATTCTTAACCAACATTAACTTTAAAAATAGTAATTATATCCTTTTTCCAACTTATTTTTCTAAAAAAGTTTTTTTTATATATAAATTTTCGTTTTGAAAAGTATTTGCAATAATTAGTATTTAAAATACTGTGACCAAACGAGAGCAGTTGATCATCATCGTTTTTACTTTGACAATGTTCTCACACTCTCTAATAACTTAAAACTTAAAACAGTTGTTTAGTGGTTTAACATAAAACTTACTTGCTTATGTAAGAAGTTTTTGATAACTGTAACCAGTTCTTAAAAACCAAGACATAGCTTTGTTTTCCTAATCATTTATCTTTATATTTTTTTTATTAAATAATAAAGTAACTTATAATTTTAAAAAAAAATTTGATTACGGTTTTGTATTTTTCTGAGACAATGCAAAAATAAAAAATAATTTCAGTTGAAAAATAATGCCAATAAACGTAAACATAAACTTTAAATTCTTCATATTTTTGTTTCATTAAAGTAAACATGTCAGATTTTAATTAAAATAGATTCAAACCATCAGTAATCTTGTACATTGTTTTCCTAATATTACATATAATTGTTGGAACTAACATGAGATTATCTCAGAAGCAGCATCTTGTTTTTAAAAAAAGAATTACTTTCTAAGTGAGAGATTAGTTTACTCAGTAATATAATACAACAGCAAAACAAACTTTGAAATGTTTATTTTGTAATTTATATTTATTGTCTTTTGATATATTTTGTTTAATGTGTATATCATTTATCTGAAATAATGTACAAGATATGTATAAACTGTCAAATAATCCAGTTTCAACCATAATTAATGTTAATGGTAACTTAAGTAAAAGTTTTACAGTGATATATAACGTTATCTTCGCACATGTACGCGCGCTTCTTTTTTTGCCGTTTTAGAATTTAAAAAAGTGTGTGCGTGATCGCATGTGAGTTATGTACTTATAGTAAGGAGAAAATGGTAATAGATACGTGATATCAGAAAATCATAATTTTACAACTGACTGGAAAAATAAAAAAAGCTGGGATTAATCAGATTTGTGATTGGATAAAAAAAGATGTAGGAAAGCATCAGAAAATAAACTATTATAAAATCTTTCAAGGAGACTTAGATTTCTAATATCATTGATGATGCAGAATACGAGCCAATCTATGAAAAAGTAGACATGAGCCAGATAAACAAGATGATGAGATGTGAATGGAAATGAGGAATGTTTAGGTTTCTATAAAGTAATGATTAAAGCCGCTTCATGTATTGTATTTTTCTTATTTTCATTTTACTTTCCTTTCAAAATACACGTCTATTCACCCTTCACATGAATTATACAAATTTATATATCAATAGTGTTTTTACTAAGATTACATCGCGTATATCTATATAGAATTCTTATCAATCAAAATACACTGTAATTTACAATGAATCCAACATTATGATTAATAGCATATAATAAATCAAAAAAACATGTTAATTTACTTTAAAAGGAACCTTAGGAGCATAAATGATATCAAATTAACATTACCCTCCTTTCAGGGCCATCCATCAGAATCAACATTTTTGATTGCATGAAAATCAATGTACAAGAATATAGATAACTTCTTATAGCAAAACTTTTTAAACCAAAGGTCTTAAAACATTACATATAACAAACTTGAGTCCTCCTTCTACCATTCTGATGTGCTTCAGTTTCTACATTACGTTAGCAAATATCCCCATCTTAGAAGCATTATCACACAGTCAGCTTAACTAAATGTTTTTTTCTACTTAGACTCTAAATCATCCGATTACTTCAACTGTTTGACCTTTGCACTATTTTCATTTTCCATCACCCCACGTCCACTCTTAAAAAGTCCATCTGCTTCTTCAGCCAATTCTTGATGTGAGTGATTCACTGAATTTTCCCATGGCTAGTTTTTTGTACAATGTTATACTTTAATATCCCAGACTTATACATTGTCTTAGATTGATTTGTGACTAAATTTGATCGATTAGCCATTTTTGGCAGAATTTTTTGTCAGTATTTTTAATTTGTTTTAATAAATACACTATTGTTTTAACTGGGTCATAGTCTTTTTCACTCTCAAATAGTAGCTTATTTCTCAGTGTCCAAATATAGAAATTGATAAATGTTGCTATAGTCTTATAGTTCAGAAGTGACCTTTCTTAAATGCTTTTATTAAGTGTACGCACATTGCTTCTCCAAAGTTTTTTTTTTAAGTGTCATAGCATCGGCCAGGATGTGAACCTGCAACCTGGGCAACTGCCTGCAAGTGCAAGACAGTCACACTGACCTCTCAACCACCAATGCAAGACTGCTTCTTCATAGTAAGTAAAGGATTTGATGGCATTATGCAGGCTAGTCCAAATTTGGCACTCCTCTAGTATATGTACCATTATCTCATTATTATATAGGTAATATTCTTTATAGAATTTTATATTTTTTTTTTACTAAAACAAATGAAGTTATATACATGTGTGTGATATATGTACAAAAATACCGTGTATATATATGTATAATAATAAAGCAACTTTAAATTTATCTTATTCTCGAGGTTATAGCCTCAGTAAATATTACTTCATTAATTGTATAAATTGTTTTGTATTTTTCGTTCTTCTTTAACTGACAAATTTCCATTATTTCATTTTACCTAAGGTCATTATATAATTCACTTTAGTCCCCACTTTTATTTACATATGACTTTACAATAGAAACAAGTAAATTAAATTACTAGTTAGCATTATTTTCAAGTCCTCCTTGAAGTAACAATTTCCAAAACATTTATCATCATACATATACTTATGTATTCCTTAGATAGTTAATCTTAATTAAAAATTGTTCATATTTCAAGAAAATATTGAAACGTAATTTTAAAAAAATCAATGAATTGTAAAATGAAAATGGTCATTATTAAATACCGTCATTGAAAATTACAATCCCCCCCCTTCCCAAAAAAATTAAGTATTGAGAATGTAAGGACACCGGAATATATATATATATTGTTAATAATCATCATGATTGGAAAGTATTCAAAATTGCGAGAGAGAAAGTTTGCCACTTGTAAATCAAACTGTAATAATTTAAATTTTGGATATGTAATTCTAAAGTTTATCTAATAGACATAAATTTTTTATGTTTTTAATATATGTATGTTATATAATTATGTTTATGTCTTTTTTTAAATAAAAATGTCTGAATACATGATATTTATTATACAATAAAAGGAATTTGTATTTTAGATAAGAGATTATAAGATTTGAAATACCAGGCACTCTTATACCTGGAGCCTAATTGTAAATATAGGGGATTTGAATTCAGACTTTCAAGCTCCTTCACTATCCACACTATCTCATTCTACTGATACACATGACCACACACATGCAGGAAAGATAAATAATCACCAATATCCGTATTTCATGCTAAACCATCACTGATCAGTTGGCCCAGATTATCATCTCCCATACATATATATATAATCAGTGCTCAGTTTATATTAAGATAGCAAATCCTTACACTTTAATTGGCAGGTTTTCAATGGTATGGATGGCTGAAGAGTTGGGGGTTGGAGTAGGTTGAAGCCGGTCCTGAGCACTGATTATATATATATATGTATGGCAGATGATAATCTGGGCCAACTGATGAGTGCTAGTGTAGAACGAAATACGTCTATTGGTGATTATTTATTTTTTCTGCATGTGTGTGGTCATTTTTGCACTGGTAGACTGTCAGATTCTGAAGCATACATGATCTTGGATTGATTCCAGTCATTTGGCTTTATCAGCCGTTAAACTTTTTTTTTGACTCTCAAGAAATAATGCCATTTGATTACTTTCATTAGAAAAATGACTCATTTAGAAGATAATATAGTTTAATTGATGAACTCACCCGATGAAAAACATCTTTATTTATTAAAAAAGATTTTAGGTAAAATTTAATCAAAATAAAAGAAGTTTATGATAAAACCAAGCATAAATCCTATAAAAAAAAAAACACCCATCCTCATAATAACCGAACGTGCACAAGATTATGGATATAATATAGGTATTTAAAGACAGACGTTCAAACTCCCTTCAGCTACCAACTCCATCTCATACAACCGATACACATGGCCACATATATGTGAAAAAGATTTATGTGGTCATGTGTATCGGTTATATGAGATGGAGTGGATAGCTGAAGAGAGCATGAAAGTCTGGGTTCAAATCCCCTACATTAAATCTAAACTTCAAGTATATTAATTGTATTTAAATATGATAAGATTATAGATAATAAAAAAGTTCTTTCATTTGGATGAATTAGAGTGTATTTTAATATGCTGCACACATTTTTTAGTATAATATTTAAATGTTTTATTGCGTAATCAAGTTCGATTGCATTGTAGTAATGCTATATATCATATTCAATGTTTTTTCCCAAATGATATTGTTTGGTATTTTAAAGTTTAATAATAGTTTATAAAATTTACTGTCTCAGATGTGCTTTTATTATTAGTAAGTCCAATAGACAGAAGTGCAATGGATTCATAAATATAATCAAGTATTTATTAAACCTAGGAATCCATATGATATTTTATGATGTAACTGATCAAATGTAAAAGTAAGTAAAAAGATTGAAAGTATATTAAATAAAAATGAGAATGAAAATGGAGTAATATTTATTATTGACAATGTTCTCTTTTTTGCGAATTTTTAATACTATATATAATATACCCCCACCCCCCACATACACACACTCACATACTCCTTAAATATGAGAAGGTAAAAAAAGCATTTCCTCGTCTTAATACTTCTGAAAAAGAGCTTGACATTTTTTTTTAAATAATATATCACAAAGACTACATACAATAAATTAAATGATTCCTAAGCAATTTTGGATAAAACGATGAACGCTTTATACGTTTGTATCAAATACTGTCACTCAAAGTAATACTGTGTAATAAATCTTTTATGTGTGCGGTTTGCGTATAAATATGTTTATAATTACATATTTTTAATCAAATTTAAATAAACTAACCGTTAAATTTACCTGTATAACATTTTCTAATTATAGCTTTGTACTAAAATAACCAGTCAAATACTTTGTCAAAGTAGAATTGTATTTCAGAATCAGTACAATTCATTATTTATTTATGAATATAGGGATAGCAAACCCTAATACTTTAATGGACAGGCTTCAATCTATTCCAACCTCCAACTCTTCAGCCGTCCGTACCATTGAAATCTGACAATGGAAAGTTCAAATCCCATGCTGATGCCAATAATATTGTCATGCCCATGTTGTATAGGACCTTATCCATTTAAATAAATAGAAGGGGGGGGTGGATAAGGTACTATACACGAGGGGTCAGAGTGGCTTGAGGTCAAAATGGGCATGGCAATAATATTTGCATCAGCATGGGATTTGAGCTTTCCATCATCAGATTTCAGTGGTATGGGTTGCTGAAGAGTTGGAGGTTGGAGTAGATTGAAGCCTGACTATTAAAATATAAATATTTCCTATCTTAATATAAAACTGAGTACTGATTATACATATGTGTGGGAGATGATAATCTGGACCAACTGATGAGTGCTGGTTCACCATAAAATATGTATATCTGTGATTATTTATCTTTTCTACATATGTGTGGTCATGTGTATCAGTGGTATGAGATAGTGTGGATAGTTGAAGGATGCTTGAAAGTCTGAGTTCAAATCCTCTATATTTACAATTAGGCTCCAGGTATGTGAAGAGTGCCTGTATTTCAAATATTTACTTATTTATAAATGTATATTAGTACCTCAGTGTGATAGTCAAGCCTTTCTTTTACAATATCAAACTGTCAATGATTAGATTTATAAGCATGAAATATTTATGATACAGTCATTAAATACTAAACATGTTAAAATGTTTGGTATCTAGAGACTGTTCCATGACTATATTCACACTTTAAAAATCTAATCAATCAACAGTTTATTTTTTAAAAAAGGACATTGGGATACATACATATATTTTCTAGGAAGGTGATGGCATGCAATATGCTATTACAGTTTATAAGTAATATTATAGATAAATTTATGAACTGTCCATTTATAATCGATTAAAGATTAATTGCACACTTCCACCTCAGTACATGACAATACTGTGATGAGAAAATGAATCACTTTCTCATTTGCTCACTAGAATATTGTCTTTAATACTATGGTAAAACTATGAATATTAATCAAACCAATTATCTTATTGTTTTTTTATATAGATCTAACAGCTTGATTAATATTCATCTTTCTGGCATAAATAATAAAGACAATGTTCTTTATATACATAGAAAACCAGTAAGAAAGGAATTCATTATCTTAATATAGTATTATCATGTACTGAGTATGGTAGTGTGTATTATTTATTAAAGCAATATTTAAAATGATTGTATTTAACATTATACATTTTCACATTGTGAATTACTTTATTATTACACACACACATATATATATATTAAAAATTTCCCAGTAAAAATATACTAAATAGAATTATAACTGAAATACAGGCTTACTATATACCTGTATCAATATATGTAATATATAGGGTATATGAGCACAGACTTTCACATGACCCACCACTCTCCACTCTATCTCATAACACTGATACACTTGAACACATATACGTCAAAAAGATAAACACAAATAAGTAATAATATGTAATTTATTCAGATTGCACAAAAATATTACATGAAAAAAGTCATTATGGGAAAATAAAAAATAAAAAGTATTTCTGCACCAATTAAATATTATTATTAGTTATTTGTATCATCATTATCATGTAATAAGATATATTATACAAGAGTATGTAGAGAATTATCAACTACTACAGTAATGAAGTTTTGGTATAAAACAGTATTTATGAGTTTGCTGAGCCAGGCTTTCGATACAGCGTATCTTTGTCAAAGCATGACTATAGTGAATATCCACATGCATATAAACATATACTAATCTGGTCACTGATTATCATAGATTTACTTATTTGCATGTGTAAATTAACTTAGCTGTTGGCTCTGGCATTAGATTAAAAGGCCAATGCTTGCTGAGAGCAAAGTAATAAATAATGTATTCCTTAATAGTTGATAATTACCTACATTCTCTTATAGAATATATTTTATTACATATTATGTGTGATTTATGGTATATACATATATTATAGTTTAACCTTACATTATTGTAATATATATATATTGTAACAGTATAAAGAAAATCAAATGATTAATTATTATAATATTAAAATATGTTTATAATCTGTGCCTTTTGTAACTGTAAGAATAAATAAAGATGAACTGATAAAAAGGTTGATAAAAGGCTGTTACTTTATAACCAACTACAAATATATTGATGAGTGATACAATGATAGTTGCTATAATTGAAAACAAAAACTAAACACTAAACAGGATATATGATATGCTCCAGCGGTTCATCATTTGTAAGAGTAAAATTAAATGAGAAATGAATTTACCGTGTTAGTTAAAATACAATTTATAATTAAATAAGGATGACGCTAACACATAAATAAGAACATATGCATATCATTCTCTATTTGGGTGTCTATTTGTAATTAACTAAATATAACATTATAGGCCGTTTGCAACTATCCTAAACATTAATTCTGTCATGCCAATAATGAAATAACTAACATCTCAACACATAAAATAGCAAAATTAAAATTAAAACTGTCATCATGAAAGATTTAAAATATTTTGATATTGGGGAGTCATTTGAACAATAAAACATACTGGTCATTGTCATCGGATAAACAAATATTCGGTATAGCAACTGAATAAAAATTACGGTGAATCCCTGGAGTACATTTCACTTATCTCCAATACTATAGAATCCTTCCTATTCTTCTTTCCAAATATATAAGACCATTCATGGTCATACGCACACACTGGTGCTATTCATGACAACTTATATAACATATAATGAGTTGGAAAAGGGATGGGATCACTTTTATTCAGTTAGCTGAGGACATGTGTTTTCTATGAGCGCCAATAGATTGTTCTAAATCTAGATAAATATTTGTTTAGAGTGTACTGAGTTCAAACTCATTCGGTACATTTTTATTACACATGACTTGGATGACTAATGAACACAAAAAAATGACACTCTTATATTTTATCTATGTCAATAAAATCATAAGATCCCAATATCACAAAGCTTTATATATTCAAGACTCTTATAAATATTGTAACAGTCAGAAAATGTATGACTCATAAACATAATGCAGAATTCAACCACCACACAGAACAGCAGCACCATCGAGGTAGCGAAGCCACCCGTGGTACTGAGTTCGAACATAGTTTGTCAGTTCCACAATACAATCCATGAAACAACGCATATGCTGTGACATTAGTAAATATTTCTTTAGGCACGGTGGTCAGGGATATGCAAGAGATTCATGATTTTATTCTCGAGTTAGCCAATAATGAAACTAATATTAATTAAACATTTGTATTTATATAATCGAGGAAATATTATATAGAATGGGTATCGAATAAATGAAACATAACTGCAGACGTATAGTTTAAAATTATTTATTAATACATTTTAATAAAATCATTTACTAATAATATTTTAGGGATTCAAAGTGTCAGTAGCGGGATTTGTGACATGATTATATTTTAAAGAATACATTTATTTATTTAGACATTACTTTACATTGAGGACTTCAGTAGCAGTATTTCCGATACTGTAATGTTTACAAAAGGAATACATTTATTGGTTTAGACATTATTTTATCTTGAGGACTCAGTGGCGGTATTTCCGATACTGTAATGTTTACAAAGGGAATTCACTTATTTGAAGGCTTAATCTAGCTACTCAAAATTCTCGAGTAAGTATTTCTAATGCATGCCTGGAGGGATTTATACCTTTGCAATGCAAGAGTCTAAAGTAAGATTTAAGAGTAGTGGCGGACATATATTTATTTAATTAAAATATTTATTTTATGACTAAGGGCAAACATTTATTTGAGAGTGAATTACGAAGATAATGCAGAGGCGGAGTGATATATAGAATAATAGAATTGAGTAAAGGAACACATGGTACACTTTAGAAAGGCGATATGGAATGGCAGTATATTGAATGCCGTGAATGAGTTTATAAGACTATCAGGCTGGTCTCTGCCTTGGCCCGATGAAGTAAGGTGTCAAATAAGCATAACCAGGGACAAGCGGTCCATGTCACAATTTGCCGGCTGGCTGCATGACAGGTCAAATCCTATGGGAGCATTTATTATGTCCACTTGTGTAGGATGACCGAGGTTAATTTCAACCCTGAAGAATCCGAAATATTTATGGCAGAATAGATCATCGCGTCTTTAAAATGTAACACATGTATAAGTATAAACGATTATGATAAGATTTAAATAGATTTCTAATTCGGCCCTACATTATCAACATTTACTAAAGAACATTGGTGACTCTCAAAGAAATGTAATTTTCTGGAATTATTCATGATGATTTAATAAATACAAAACATATATAAATTGGGAATTATTATAACTAATACGTCAGCCATTTGCGAAGTAGTAGACCCCTGCATTACAATAAATGATGCATTAAATGTGTGTCGATTTATATGAAAGTTAAGTTAGTTATGAAAGCAAATATTAATGAAAATTTGACACACATTCATTGTTCCAAGCAATCATAGATTTAAACTTTAAAAATTGAGACAATTATGAGCATGCAATAATTAAATAATAACGATAGATAAAATGTAGATTTGATAAATACACACCCAAGTAAGATAGAGTGAGGTAAGTTGATTATTAGAGAAATTTACACATTAAATTAATTATTCAATTTTAGTTATACAAATAATAGTTTTTACATTTTATAATTTAGATAAGTAATATGAAGAAGTGCTATAGCATATTATTAGAGTACTCTAGAGTTTGAACACAGACAGGTACTTGTTTTATAAGAAGTTTTCTGATTCCATTAGTTTAGCAGCAAAAAGTTCACGAGTGGCAATTCTTTCTGGTATTTAGACATTTCATTTACTTTCACAGCAGCAGCAGCTTTCTCATTTATTTCAGGCAGCAGATCTTCATGGTGAATTTATGACAGGCAATGGAAAGTTTGGCATTCGATAGGCCATCTGCCGATGGAGAATAATCTAGGTGCCTTTACTCGGTCATACCTTGGCAGGAACAATTTATTTTTATATTTTGGAGACTCTCAGTGATCGAGAGCAAAGCTAAAGTTGAAGTGAATGTCTCCAGAAAGTCTAAGATGGCCTCTTTTCTTATCTTGATCTCTCACATTTTTGTTAAGGTATTTTTAGGTTCTACTTAATCTGCCCTGAGGATAATCAATGCATTTTGTTGGTTTTAATTAAAGAAAGCTGCCGTTCTATTGTTTACATTTTACATTTACTAATTACATTTTGGGGAATTTTTCTTTAATTAATCTTTTATCTATCACTGACCGATGCTTTTAAATTTCAAAGACAAAAAGGGAACATAAGATTATTTTAACTTTTAATTAAATATTACATCAGATTTTTTTAGAATTATTATTAAATGAAATTTAAACAAAGCAATAAATACGAACTTTATAATCCAAAATAAATGACTAAAATTATACAAAATGATATATAACTATAAAAAAATCTAAATTATATTATTTTATCCCTATTTATTGCCTTTAATTTGAGATCAAAATGTGTGCGTGTTTATGCTGAATTCTACATATATTTATACATTTTTAATATTGCTACACACACAATTCGATACCAAAAAGTTTAAATTTGGGCGGGATAGACCGGTCAGTGAGAGACGACATAAAAAGGTGAAACTTAAGATTCGAATATGAATCTTACTGTTTCATTTTCCCGTACTTCCCGTGAACAATTAAGGAAGAATAAAGGAGAGAAAAAAAATTTTACATTACATAATTTAAACACGAAAAAATTATTATTTTTTTTTTGTTTACAGACATATTGAAATATAGAAAGCAGAGATTACATGAAGCAACGAACAATTTATATACCCGGATCTAGAATTTATAGTTGAATTAAAATGGCCTAATGTGGTCGTGTCTGGTTAAAATCATAGTAATAATTAGTTAAACTGAATGTATATATATAAAAAAAATTCTTAGAATAGGATTAGTTAGTACAATATAAAAAAAAAATTTTAAGAGTAATAGTAATTAAAACAATAATATATATAACAAAATTTCTATCTAAAACCCTATTTGACTAAAGTACATTCCATTCAACCAAGTTCGTTATATCAAGTTCATTTTAATATTTTCACATACGTTTAATAGCCGTCCTAATAGTCTAATATTTTTACAACCCCGGGTCAGGTGGATAATACCTACATGGTTTGAGATTACGGGCATTACATGTCCCTTTTATGGTATCTCCATCTTTTAATAAATATGCATTTGGGCCACATGTGCAATCAATTATAAAGGGTCCCTGGTACAAAGGAAAGAACTTTTTATATACTCTTTTATCTTGGTTACTTTGTTGAGAGTTCCATACCCAAACATAGTTCCCGACCTGGAACTGTTGGCTTCTCCGATCTGCTCGTAATTTCCATTCTGCCCTTTCTGTAAGGCGGCGGTGTGCCTTGTGTCTGTCAGTTTCAATATTGATTTCACGTTCATCCATGGGTAATGGCATCTTGATCAGTAATGAGTCCGCTTTACCAAAATGTAAACGTGTTGGTGTCATGCCAGTGTCCATCTTTATCTCTTTTTTAATACTGACTTGCTTCTCCGGTTCTTGTGGGCCAAACATCGGCTGGAATGAGGTTTCTTTGCTCATCACACTTTTTCATATTTACTACACTACCTGCTTGCCCTTCTACTATCATCGGTTCATCTGATGTTTCTGACTTCCTGTCCTTTTCCATATCTTTAATCTCTTCTTCCTTTTTACTAACTGGGGATATTCCAAAATGTTTCTTTATGGCTTCTAACCCTCTCCACATAATGTCTTTAAATTTCTGATATTCTCTAACTCTTATCTTTTCTTCTTCTTGTCTCTGTTTTGATTCTTCCTCTCTTCTTTTTCTCATTTCCTCCTCATACATTTTCTTCATTTCTTGCATATTCTGTCTGAGTATTTCCTCAATGAACTTGAAATTAAAGTCCATTGATCCTCTGTATTGTTGCGGAGCTTCCCTTCGCTCGGGTGTCAACTCCAAAGCTTCAGATAAATCTACTTGCTCTCTATCAATATTTTCTGATTCCATTTTCTTAATATGATTTATTTATTTTATACTACTAGCATTTGACTACTCCCCACCGGTATATTGGCCCTATAACACTCTTTCACTGCTCTCACATACTCTACATTGCCCTATCTCTATATTGCTGCGTTTAACATATTTAACATATATATTATAGCAAACTACTGGTAACGCGTATAATAAGCCACTGCTGTCTATGATATATATATATTTGTACTTTAACAAAATATTTACTGTTAACATATATAACAAGCTTCTGCTGTCTATGCTATATATATAACGGTGCTTTAATAAAAAAAATTCAATGCTACTTGCTTTCTCATTTAGCGACTGATTTCTTTTTTTTTTTTTGACATATATATATAAAAAAATATTTCATTAGATCCGAGTATTTTCGTTCCTTCTTAAATTACACACATATCCCTGATTTCATTAAATTTGTTATTATGCCTGCTGTCTTTTCATTCACTAGACCCACATTATTTCACTCGATTTATTTTTTTTTTCATTATTGTTATCAAAACAAAATCGTATATATATCGAATAATTAGCTAATTCGAGTAACGAACACTAAAAGAAATTTATATGCATTATATTTTGCTCAGGGTATATATGGGTTTTTTTGTATCGAAAGCTCCACATTGGAAAGTGCCAAACGCTAAAAAAAAAATTTAACTATGTAACAGTCAGAAAACGTGTGATTCGTAAACATAGTGCAGAATTCGACAACCACACAGAACAGCAGCACCATCGATGTAGCGAAGCCACCCATGGTACTGAGTTCGAACATAGTTTATCGGTTCCACAATACAATCCACGAAACAACGCATCTGATGTGCCATTAGTAAATATTTCCTTAGGCACAGTGGTCAGGGATATGCAAGAGATTCATGATTTTATTCTCGAGTTAGCCAATAATCAAACTAATATTAATTAAACATTCATATTTACATAATCGAGGAATTTTATAGAATGGGTATCGAATAAATGAAACGTAACTGCAGACATATAGTTTAAAATTATTTATTAATACATTTTAATAAAACAATCATTTACTAATAATGTTTTATGGATTCAAAGCTTCAGTAGCAGGATTTGCGACATGATTATATTTTAAAGAATACATTTATTTATTTAGACATTATTTTATTTTGAGGACGGCGGTATTTCCAATACTGTAATGTTTACAAAGGGAATTCACTTATTTGAAGGCTTAATCTAGCTACCTAAAATTCTTGAGTAAGTGTTTCTAATGCATGCCTGGAGGGATTGATACCTTTGCAATGCAAGAGTCTAAAGTAAGGGTTATAAGAGTAACGGCAGACATATATTTATTTAATTAAAATATTTATAACTAAGGGCAAACATTTCTTTGAGAGTGAATCATGAAGATAATGCAGAGGTGGAGTGATATATAGAATAATAGAATTGAGTAAAAGAACACGTGGTACAGTTTAGAAAGGCGATATGGAATGGCAGTATATTGAAACTGCAATGCCGCTAATGAGTTTATAAGACTATCGGGCTGGTCTCTGCCTTGGCCCGATGAAGTAAGGTGTCGCATAAGCATAACCAGGGACAAGAGGTCCATGTCACAATTTGCCGGCTGGCTGCATGACAGGTCAAATCCTACGGGAGCATTTATTATGTCCACTTGTGTAGGACGACTGGGGTTAATTTCAACCCTGAAGAATCCAGAATATTTATGGCGGAATAGATCATCGCGTCTTTAAAACGTAACACATGTATAAGTATAAACGATTATGATAAGATTTAAATAGATTTCTAATTCGGCCCTACATTATCAACATTTACTAAAGAATGTTGGTGACTCTCAAAGAAATGTAATTTTCTGGAATTATTCATGATGATTTAATAAATACAAAACATATATAAATTGGGAATTATTATAACTAATACGTCAGCCATTTGTGAAGTAGTAGACCCCTGCATTACAATAAATGATGCATTGGATGTGTGTCGATTTATATGAAAGTTAAGTTAGTTATTAAAGCAAATATGAATGAAAATTTGACACACATTCATTGTTCCAAGTGATCATAGATTTAAACTTTGAAAATTGAGACAATTATGAGCATGCAATAATTAAATAATAACTATAGATAGAATGTAGATTTGAGAAATACGCACCTAAGAAAGATAGAGTGGGGTAAGATAGATTCTTAGAGAAATTTACATATTAAATTAATTATTCAATTTTAGTTATACAAATGATAGTTTCTACATTTTATAATTTAGATAAGTAATATGAAAAATAGCTATAGCATGTTATTAGCGTAATCTAGAGTTTGAACACAGACAGATACCTGTTTTATAAGAAGTTTTCTGATTCCATTAGTTTAGCAGCAAAAAGTTCACGAGTGGCAATTCTTTCTTGTATTTAGATATTTCATTTACTTTCACAGCAGCAGCCGCTTTCTCATTCATTTCAGGCAGCAGATCTTCATGGTGAATTTATGACAGGCAATGGAAAGTTCGGCATCCAATAGGCCATCTCCCGATGGAGAATAATCTAGGTGCTTTACTCGGTCATACCTTGGCAGGAACAAATTATTTTTGTATTTTTGGAGACTCAGTGATCGAGAGCAAAGCTAAAGTTTAAGTGCATGTCTCCAGCAAGTCTAAGATGGCCTCTTTTCTTATCTTGATCTCTCACATTTTTGTTAAGATATTTTTAGGTTCTACTTAATCTGCCCTGAGGATAATCCATGCATTTTGTTGGTTTTTAATTAAAGAAAGCTGCCATTCTATTGTTTACATTTTACATTTACTAATTACATTTTGGGGAATTTTTTTTTAATTATTCTATTATCTATCACTGACCGATGCTTTTAAATTTCAAAGACAAAAAGGGAACATAAAATTATTTTAACTTTTAATTAAATATTACATCAGATTTTTTTAGAATTATTATTAAATGAAATTTAAACAAAGCAATAAATACGAACTTTATAATCCAAAATAAAAGATTAAAATTATACAAAATTATATATAACTAAAAGAAATATAAATTATATTATTTTATCCCTACTTATTGCCTTTAATTTGAGATCGAGATGTGTGCATGTTTATGCTGAATTCTACATATATTTATACATTTTTAATATTGCTACACACACAATTCGATACCAAAAAGTTTAAATTTGGGCGGGATAGACCGGTCAGTGAGAGACGACAGAAAAAGGTGAAACTTAAGATTCGAATACGAATCTTACTGTTTCATTTCCCCATACTTCCCGTGAATGATTAAGGAAGAACAAAGGAGAGAAAAAAAATTTTACATTACATAACTTAAATACGAAAAAATTATTATTATTTTTTTTTTTTACAGATATATTGAAATATGGAAAGCAGAGATTACATGAAGCAATGAACAATTTATATACCCGGATCTAGAATTTATAGTTGAATTAAAATGGCCTAATTTGGCCGTGTCTGGTTAAAATCATAGTAATAATTAGTTAAACTGAATGTATATATATATAAAATTCTTAGAATTGGATTAGTTAGTATAATATAAAAAAAATTTTTAAGAGTAATAGTAATTAAAACAATAATATATATAATAAAATTTTTATCTAAAACCCTATTTGACTAAAGTACAATCCATTCAACCAAGTTCATTATATGAAGTTCGTTTTAATATTCTCATATACGTTTAATCCGTCCTAAGAGTCTAATATGTTTACAACCCCGGGTCAGGTGGATAATACCGATCTCTCGTCGTCGATGACTGCGGCCTTGGGTTTTCTAATTTTTGTCCTCTGTCAGGTGGCTCTTTGGCCCAATGGTTCAAATCCACGGTTGTAGGAAATTCATTCAGTTCTCCTATATCTTTTATTTGAATGCCTGTCATTAATGGTTGGATGGTTGGATGGTTATCGCATATAAATTTCTTTTAGCGTTTGTTACTCGAGTTGGCCAATTATTCTATATATATATGATTTTGTTTTGATAAAAATAATAGAAAAAAAATAAATCGAGTGAAATAATGAGGGTCGAGTGAATGAAAGGAAAGCAGGTGTAATAACAAATTTAGGGAAAGCAGGGATTTGTGTGTAATTTAAGAAGGAATGAAAATACTCAGATCTAATGAAATATTTTATATATATATATGTCAAAAAAAAAATAATCAGTCGTTAAATGAGAAAGCAAGTAGCATTGAATTTTTTTTATTAAAAGACCGTTATATATATAGCATAGACAGCAGAAGCTTGTTATATACATTAATAGTAAATATTTTGTTAAAGTACAAATATATATATCATAGACAGCAGGGCTTATTATACGCGTTACCAGTAGTTCGCTATAATATATATGTTAAATATGTTAAACACAGCAATATAGAGATAGGGCAATGTAGAGTAGGTGAGGGCAGTGAAAAAGTGTTGTAGGGCCAATATACTGGTGGCGAGTAGTCAAATGCTAGTAGTATAAAATAAATAAATAATATTAAGAAAAATGGAAGCAGAAAATGACAGTATAGTATCAATCAACTTCAGTCTAAGGTTACTTGAAATATTTAGACAGAGTAAAGAAGAATGGAGGAAAATACGTGAGGAAGCAAGAAGAAGATATGAAGAACCAAAAACGAGTCAGGAAGAGGAGGAGGTAAGAGTTAGGGAGGGTCAGAAAATTGATAGGGATATGTTGATATATCTTGAAATGATCAAAGAACATTATGGAATATCCCCAGTCAGTAAAGAGGAAGAAGAAATTAAAGATATGGAAAAGGAAAGGGAATTAGAAATACTTGACAAACCTATGATAGTAGATGATCATATAGACCTTATTCCAATAGATGAAGACCCACAAGAACCGTTGAGTGAAAGCAGTAAAAAAGAGATGAAGATGGACACCAGCATGACACCAACACGTTTGCATTTTGGTAAAGCGGACTCATTACTGATCAAGACGCCATGACCCATGGATGAACGTGAAATCAATATTAAAACTGACAGATGCAAGGCATATCTCTGCCTTACAGAAAGGGCAGAATGAAAATTACAAGCAGATCGGAGAAGCCAACATTTCCAGGTCGGGAACTATGTTTGGGTACGGAACTCTCAACAAAGTAACTGAGATAAAAGAGTATATAAAAAGTTCTTTCCTTTGTACCGGGGACCCTTTATAATTGATCGCACATGTGGCCCAAATGCATATTTATTAAAAGATGGAGATACCATAAAAGGGACATATAATGCCTGTAATCTCAAACCATGTAGGTATTATCCACCTGACCTGGGGTCGTAAAAATATTAGACTATTAGGATGGATTAAACGTATATGAAAATATTAAAATGAACTTGATATAATGAACTTGGTTGAATGGATTGTACTTCAGTCAAATAGGGTTTTTGATAGAAATTTTATTATATATATATATTATTGTTTTAATTACTATTACTTTTAAAATATTTTTTTTTTATATTATACTAACTAATCCTATTCTAAGAATTTTTTATATATATATACATTCAGTTTAACTAATTATTACTATGATTTTAACCAGACACGGCCATATTAGGCCATTTTAATTAAACGATAAATTCTAGATCTGGGTATATAAATTGTTTGTTGCTTCATGTAATCTCTGCTTTCTATATTTCAATATATCTGTAAAAACAATAATAATGTTTTCGTCTTTAAATTATGTAATGTAAATCTTTTTTTCTCTTTCTTGCCTCCTTTGTTTTTCCTTAATTGTTCATGGGAAATACGGGGAAATGAAACAGTAAGATTCGTTTTCGAATCTTAAGTTTCACCTTTTTCTGTCATCTCTCACTGACTTGTCTATCCTGCCCAAATTTAAACTTTTTGGTATCGAATTCTGTGTGTAGCAATATTAAAAATGTATAAACACATGTAGAATTCAGCATAAACATGCACACATCTCGATCTCAAATTAAAGGCAATAAGTAGGGATAAAATAATATAATTTATATTTCTTTTAGTTATATAATTTTGTATAATTTTAATCATTTATTTTGGATTATAAAGTTCATATTTATTGCTTTGTTTAAATTTCGTTTAATAATAATTCTAAAAAAATCTGATGTAATATTTAATTAAAAGTTAAAATAATCTTATGTTCCCTTTTTGTCTTTGAAATTTAAAAGCATTGGTCAGTGATAGATAATAGATTAATTAAAGAAAAATTCCCCAAAATGTAATTAGTAAATGTAAAATGTAAACAATAGAACAGCAGCTTTCTTTAATTAAAAACCAACAAAATGCACTGATTATCCTCAGGGCAGATTAAGTAAAACCTAAAAATATCTTAACAAAAATGTGAGAGATCAAGATAAGAAAAGAGGCCATCTTAGACTTGCTGGAGACATGCACTTAAACTTTAGCTTTGCTCTCGATCACTGAGAGTCTCCAAAAATATAAAAATAATTTGTTCCTGCCAAGGTATGATCGAGTAAAGCACCTAGATTATTCTCCATCGGGAGATGGCCTATCGGATGCTGAACTTTCCATTGCCCGTCATAAATTCACCATGAAGATCTTCTGCCTGAAATGAATAAGAAAGCTGCTGCTGCTGTGAAAGTAAATGAAATATCTAAATACAAGAAAGAATTGCCACTCGTGAACTTTTTGCTGCTAAACTAGTGAAATCAGAAAACTTCTTATAAAACATGTACCTGTCTGTGTTCAAACTCTAGAGTACTCTAATAACATGCTATAGCTATTCTTCATATTACTTATCTAAATTATAAAATGTAGAAACTATCATTTGTATAACTAAAATTGAATAATTAATTTAATATGTAAATTTCTCTAATAATCTAGCTTACCTCACTCTATCTTTCTTGGGTGCGTATTTCTCAAATCTACATTTTATCTATAGTTATTATTTAGTTATTGCATGCTCATAATTGTCTCAATTTTCAAAGTTTAAATCTATTATCGCTTGGAACAATGAATGCGTGTCAAATTTTCATTCATATTTGCTTTCATAACTAACTTAACTTTCATATAAATCGACACGCATTCAATGCATCATTTATTGCAATGCAGGGGTCTACTACTTCGCAAATGGCTGACGTATTAGTTATAATAATTCCCAATTTATATATGTTTTGTATTTATTAAATCATCATGATTAATTCCAGAAAATTACATTTCTTTGAGAGTCATCAACATTCTTTAGTAAATGTTGATAAGGTAGGGCCGAATTAGAAATCTATTTAAATCGTATCATAATCGTTTATACTTATACATGTGTTACATTTTAAAGATGCGATAATCTATTCTGCCGTAAATATTCCGGATTCTTCAGGGTTGAAATTAACCCAGTCATCTTACACAAGCGGACATAATAAATGCTCCCGTAGGATTTGACCTGTCATGCAGCCAGCCGGCAAATTGTGACATGGACCGCTTGTCCCTGGTTATGCTTATGTGACACCTTACTTCGTCAAGCCAAGGCAGAGACCAGCCCGACAGTCTTATAAACTCATTCGCGGCATTGCAGTTTCAATATACTGCCATTCCATATCGCCTTTCTAAAGCGTACCACGTGTTCCTTTACTTAATTTTATTATTCTATATATCACTCCACCTCTGCATTATCTTCATAATTCACTCTCAAAGAAATGTTTGCCCTTAGTTATAAATATTTTAATTAAATAAATATATGTCTGCCGTTACTCTTATAACCCTTACTTTACACTCTGGCATTGCAAAGGTATCAATCCCTCCAGGCATGCATTAGAAATACTTACTTGAGAATTTTAGGTAGCTAGATTACGCCTTCAAATAAGTGAATTCCTTTTGTAAACATTACAGTATCGGAAATACCGCTACTGAAGTCCTCAATATAAAATAATGTCTAAATAAATAAATGTATTTTTTAAAATATAATCATGTCGCAAATCCCGCTACTGAAGCTTTGAATCCATAAAACATTATTAGTAAATGATTGTTTTATTAAAATGTATTAATAAATAATTTTAAACTATATGTCTGCAGTTACAATTCATTTATTCGATACCCATTCTATATATTTCCTCGATTATGTAAATATGAATGTTTAATTAATATTAGTTTGATTATTGGCTAACTCGAGAATAAAATCATGAATCTATTGCATATCCCTGACTACCGTACCTAAGGAAATATTTACTAATGTCGCATCAGATGCATTGTTTCGTGGATTGTATTGTGGAACCGATAAACTATGTTCGAACTCAGTACCACGGGTGGCTTTGCTACCTTGATGGTGCTGCTGTTCTGTGTGGTGGTCGAATTCTGCACTATGTTTACGAGTCACACGTTTTCTGACTGTTACATAGTTAAATTTTTTTTTTAGCGTTTGGCGCTTTCCAACATGGAGCTTTCGATACAAAAAAAACCATATATACCCTGAGCAAAATATAATGCATATAAATTTGTTTTAGCATTCGTTACTCAAGTTAGCTAATTATTCGATATATATACGATTTTGTTTTGATAACAATAATGAAAAAAAAAATAAATCGAGTGAAATAATGTGGGTCGAGTGAATGAAAAGACAGCAGGCGTAATAACAAATTTAAGGAAAGCAGGGATGTGTGTGTAATTTAAGAAGGAATGAAAATACTCGGATCTAACAAAATATTTTTTTATATATATATCTGTCAAAAAAAAAAAAGTAATCAGTCGCTAAATGAGAAAGCAAGTAGCATTTAATTTTTTTTATTAACGCACCATTATATATATAGCATAGACAGCAGAAGCTTGTTATATATGTTAACAGTAAATATTTTGTTAAAGTACAAATATATATATATATCATAGACAGCAGTGGCTTATTATATGCATTACCAGTAGTTCGCTATAATATATATGTTAAATATGTTAAATGCAGCAATATAGAGATAGGGCAATGTAGAGTAGGTGAGGTCAGCGAAAGAGTGTTATAGGGCCAATATACCAGTGGGGAGTAGTCAAATGCTAGTAGTATAAAATAAATAAATCATATTAAGAAAATGGAATCAGAAAATATTGATAGAAAGCAAGTAGATTTATCTGAAGCTTTGGAGTCGACACCTGAGTTAAGGGAAGCTCCGCAACAATACAGAGGACCAATGGACTTTAATTTCAAGTTCAATGAGGAAATACTCAGACAGAATATGCAAGAAATGAAGAAAATGTATGAGGAGGAAATGAGAAAAAGAAGAGAGGAAGAATCAAAACAGAGACAAGAAGAAGAAAAGATAAGAGTTAGAGAATATCAGAAATTTAAAGATATTATGTGGAGAGAGTTAGAAGCCATAAAGAAACATTTTGGAATATCCCCAGTTAGTAAAAAGGAAGAAGAGATTAAAGATATGGAAAAGGACAGGAAGTCAGAGAGATCAGATGAACCGATGATAGTAGAAGGGCCAGCAGGTAGTGTAGTAAATTTGAAAAAGCGTGATGAGCAATGAAACCTCATTCCAGTCGATGAAGGCCCACAAGAACCGGAGAAGTCAGCATTAAAGAAGAGATGAAGATGGACACTGGCATGACACCAACATGTTTACATTTTGGTAAAGCGGACTCATTACTGATCAAGGTGCCATTACCCATGGATGAACGTGAAATCAATATTGAAACTGACAGATGCAAGGCACACCGCCGCCTTACAGAAAAGGCAGAATGGAAATTACGAGTATATTGGAGAAGCCAACATTTCCAGGTCGGGAACTATGTTTGAGTACGGAACTCTCAACAAAGTAACTGAGATAAAAGAGTATATAAAAAGTTTTTTCCTTTGTACCGGGGACTCTTTATAATTGATCGCACATGTGGCCCAAATGCATATTTATTAAAAGATGGAGATACCATAAAAGGGACATATAATGCCCGTAATCTCAAACCATGTAGGTATTATCCACCTGACCCGGGGTTGTAAAAATATTAGACTATTAGGACGGCTATTAAACGTATGTGAAAATATTAAAATGAACTTGATATAACGAACTTGGTTGAATGGAATGTACTTTAGTCAAATAGGGTTTTAGATAGAAATTTTGTTATATATATTATTGTTTTAATTACTATTACTCTTAAAAAATTTTTTTTATATTGTACTAACTAATCCTATTCTAAGAATTTTATATATATATACATTCAGTTTAACTAATTATTACTATGATTTTAACCAGACACAGCCAAATTAGGCCATTTTAATTCAACTATAAATTCTAGATCCGGGTATATAAATTGTTCGTTGCTTCATGTAATCTCTGCTTTCTACATTTCAATATATCTGGAAACAAAAAAAATAATAATAATTTTTTCGTGTTTAAATTATGTAATGTAAAATTTTTTTTCTCTCCTTTGTTCTTCCTTAATTGTTCACGGAAAGTACGGGGAAATGAAACAGTAAGATTCGTATTCGAATCTTAAGTTTCACCTTTTTATGTCGTCTCTCACTGACCGGTCTATCCCGCCCAAATTTAAACTTTTTGGTATCGAATTGTGTGTGTAGCAATATTAAAAATGTATAAATATATGTAGAATTCAGCATAAACATGCACACATTTCGATACCAAAAAGTTTAAATTTGGGCGGGATAGACCGGTCAGTGAGAGACGACATAAAAAGGTGAAACTTAAGATTCGAATACGAATCTTACTGTTTCAATATTACTAGCTCATTTGAAGTATATTGATGAACAGATGCAAAAAAAAATACTCTTATTATTGGCTTCCAAATAAACATAGTGAAGACCTTTACCTAAGTGGATGGCCATGAAACTATTTACTTAACTTAATTATTTATCAGAATATAAAGATGATAATATTGATGATGATAATGATGACAATGATGATACCAACCCTAGCTTTATAATGAACTCACAACAATCAATTTATCTTTATAAACTCATAGGCACTTTTTAAAATCATCCTATGTTAAACTGGGATTTAAATATAATGTTCCCTAGCATTCATATATGTTTATAGTTATTTATTCAAAATACTTTGATAGTTAAAACCAGAATTCAATAATACTAGTGATAATGACTGATCATCACACATTTCCCCACATGATATTCAACTTTCTATAACTCCTATTTACTATATATAGTAATTATGATCAACATTAAATTTAATGATTATAATTTATTTAATGATGATGGTGATCTTAACTCATGTACCGTACTGTGTTTAAACGGTGTTTTAATCAATAATATAATATTTATCTTTGATGAGGATGATCAAAACTCATGAGCATAACATAATTTTAGCTTTCTATTATTATCCTATAATTATTAAAACTTGGTTATTATCAAGCATAATCCTTAAATACTTAAATGTAAATCAACATTCTTGCTTGCTTAACATTTGCAAGCGTTTGCTTAAATATTTGTGAGTGCTGATGATTCTTAATATCTGCGAGCGATGATGATGATCATTTAAATGATAGAATCAAGACAAGAAAATACAACAATATTTTTAATAATAACTTGGAAACCAATTAAGATATATAATTATATTTTATTAATACTATTCTTCTTTCTTCCTTTAAAATTAAATTAATAAGTGTACAATTGACTCTCTTATTATATTATTCAAATATAGAATTAATACAAAATTTTATATATGCATAATTAAATAAATTTAATATACAAGTTTATCATTTTGATATTTTAAAATAAGCTGGCTTAAAATTGATATCAGAAAAAAAAATTCTATAAATACTTACTTAAGACTTTTCTTATTTATTACATATCATAAAATAAATTTCATATGTAATGTGTGTGTTTTTTCTTTCATTCTGATGTAAGACTTGCACTACAATTTTCTATACTTAAACTAATTATGCATAACCTATTCTTTTGACGTGTTTGTATAAGCAGTTACACATGCACACACACCCTGTGATATGTTTACATTTATTTTTAAAATGTGTTCCCTTATACTAGAGATTAATACATAAATCACATATATAAAAGAATATTCTTGCAACTTTGAGCAAAATAAAATAAAATACATTATATCAATTTAATATGCAACAAGGTTAAAAAACATTATAAATGCATATATTTATAGGTTGCTCATTATCACAATAAATGAAAAACAATAAAAAAAACATTTCAATATTACAATATATATAATAAAAGAAAATAATAAAAAATAATGAAAATTTAAAGATTTAAACTGTGTTTGTGTTATGTTATGTGATATTGAGAATAACCATCGATAAACAAGCCTTTAATGTTTCTGTATCAAAAGAAAAAAATGCTTTGACCAATAAATTAAGGTTTACTTTTATTAAGTAAGAACAAAAGATCTGTTAATGAAATTTCATAGTTACCCGATTATTTTCACTTCTTATAAATGTCTCAAGTTTGAATTTTCAGACTGCTTGTCTCACATATAGCTTTAATAAGTTGATTTTCTCCATTTAAAAAAAAGAAAAGTTCTTGCAGATACTTTTAAGATAAACATGAATTAATTGACTTGCCTATTTCCACAATTTTAAAATTATTCATTGTTGATACTTTTGATAATGCTGAATTCATTGAATGGCTTGCTTCTACCATTTTAAAAAGAGTTATTACAAATATTTTTAGATAAGTATGAACTGGTGGATTTGCTCGTCTCTACCATTTTAAAAAAAAAATCATTTTAGACACTTTAGATGACTATGAGGAAAACTTTAACAAAAATTTGATTGATAGCTTAATCAAATTTGGCTATATATATATAGGTTTTTTTTATTTATTCATCTTTTCTTGTCTTTCCCCTTCTCCCTCCATTCAAAGGAAATGAACCCATAATAGGCCAGGAGCCAGAAAAGAAGCATTTCAAATAGCTTGTGTGGTTGGCTTTAAACTCGATCATTCTGTTGGTTATAAAGGACTTTTGGTATAAGTCCATAGATAGATCAGTGAGTTAACCCATAGATGTCAGATTTCAGGAAGCAGAAGAAGTGGCTTTAGCAATGCACATTCATTGTATTATACACAGCAAAATATATTAATATCATTTTACAGAATTGTCAATAACTTCTTCCAAGAAATTCAATTTTGTTCCATTCTTTTTCTTAATCTTGCTGGGAATTACTTATATATATGCACATCTTCGTCTATACTGACTTTAAAACAAGAGTCATTTCATCCTTCCTTAATTTTTTTAAGAGAGAAAAAAAATCAATCACACATACTCTTAAAAAAAATGAAAACTGTCCATCTCTTTTTAGTTTAAAACAATTGCATAGATTGCATATTTCGCCAATATTATTAACTGATTTTTTTTTTAAAAAAACTACATATTGTTACGTCACTCTCCTCCAAACAAAAATTGAACTGACCACTAAATATTGTTTCATTCATTTTTATTGTGAATCTTTGATCAAAGAAAAGGATCACCTGGAAATCTTATCTTGAGATAAAGATCAAAGCTTCACAAGTTTGACGGTCTGTGGCAATTAATAAAAACTTAGGATTAATTGTTACATTTATTACATCCAAGCATCACCTCCCTCTCTAGATATCTACAATCTAGATAATACAAAAAACAACAAAGCCTGTAATCTAAATCATTAAAAGATTTGTGTAAAAATGTTTTATGTTTAAACATTCATACTCACACGTGTACATTTTCACATCCCAATCTTGATCACTTTACTTCACACTTTCTTTCTTAATGTTTTATTTTACAGAAATAAAACTAAATAACTGAATATATTAATTATTTAATAAAAAAAAATAACATATTAAAATATCATTTCTTACAACATTATATTCATTCACTACTTATTAATTTATCAACTATAAATTATACATATAATATACGCACACATAAATCTCTATATATAAAATTTTTTTTCTTAATTAAATAATATATATGTGTGTGAAATGAGAACATACATATATGTACTATATATATACTTTAACTTTTTTTTTTTTTTTTTTTTTTTTTTTTATTTTTTTTTTATTAAAAAAAAAACACACACAAAAAACAAAAAAAAAACAATAATTTTAATAAAAAAAAAACAAAAAGGGGGTAGATTGAGATAGAGGGCACGGGGAAAAGGGTTAATATAAAATACTTGAATATAAAAATATAAACAAATATTATAGACAACAATATTTGAATTAATAAATAATAAATTTATTTACATCAAATCGATTTTCGTTTTAATGTTTAATTGATGACTTACAAATCAATTTCATAGATTCTTGGAGCAAAATTCAAAAACTTGGCATTCTTTAACTTTAATAATAAAGCTTTCATAAAATTATGACAAATCAAGGATACAGTTTATAAAATTTACTATCAACAATCAAAAGACATTGATCACACTAAATGCCTGTAGAGTTGAAAGAAATCAGATGGTATATCTTCAATATAGCAGTTTTCTTAATTTTGTTTATAAAAATCTTTAAATAAATTAAAAGATATTATATCCATTGAATTATATAAAAACTTGCATTTTCCTTTAGTAGATCAAAATTCTAAAGTCATTTCGTTCTTTAATATAAATATTTCAATGACGTTCTAATTTAAAACTTATTTCTAATTTTCTTCAATAAT
The DNA here is from genome assembly GCA_028023455.1 of Epiperipatus broadwayi. Lineage (NCBI taxonomy): Eukaryota > Metazoa > Onychophora > Udeonychophora > Euonychophora > Peripatidae > Epiperipatus > Epiperipatus broadwayi. The sequence continues at coordinate 20,013,785 of JAQFVV010000002.1, forward strand.
ATTTCAGATGATGGAATTAAAACCATTAAAAATTAAAAATTTTAATAATTTTTAAGATTGAATTTGAACAATAAGTGTACACTAACTTAATATAAATCTCTTGATTTTTTAAATTTATTTTAACATCTTGAGAAGGTTTATTTTGAACGAAAATCGATTTGATGTAAATAAATTTATTATTTATTAATTCAAATATTGTTGTCTATAATATTTGTTTATATTTTTATATTAAAGTATTTTATAAAGGCAACATAATGGTTTTAATTCCATCATCTGAAATATATGTATATTGATAATTATTAACAGATGATGTAAATATCTGAATTTTATAATATATGGAAATATGTGTTTAAATTTTCATGTGATAAAAATCATTGTCAGATGTTAATGGACATTAATTAATGAAAATAGCAAACTGTAAATCTTTCTGCATTCAAAAGTGTGTTTATCTATTAACATCTGACAGTGATTTTTATCGTATGAGAAGTTAAGCAAATATTTCCACATATTATAAAATTCAAATATATATATATAAAACAGCCAAATTTTAAATTGTGCACTTTGACATTTCAAGGCTCATATGACTAGTTTTATTAACCCCTTCATCTGCTAAGTCAAGTACCAATATCATTAACTATAAATCAGAATAAGCTTGAATCTCATATACATATGTTAATCAGATTTATATTTATTTTAAAGTTTTAAAGATGGAATGCACACAATTATTAAATGTGGTACTCTTGATAGTTAAAAAACACACCTACAATTCTTTTCTGAATAAATATAAATTAGGTATAATTAATTTCATATTTTTTATAAATCTTGATATATATATATATCAGATGACTTTGTTCATTTGTTTGTGGAATGTATGACTAAATGAAAGATTTAAAATATATTTCTTTATATATGAAGATAAATTATATATATGAAATCAAGTTATTCCATGTGTACATGCTTAACTGAACTGAAAAGAGAAGTGATTCCCAAAATGAATGCAGAATGAGAGGTGATCTGACATTCTGTGCTAATGAGTGATTGTAATTTGGTGAAATTAAGACGAAAGATGTACTGATTAAAAAACAAAATGTTTGAAATGATTATGAGACAATCTCAAGCATTATCACCAACATGGACATATGCATTCCATCTTACAGGTAAATTAGTAGTGGGGGGGGACGGACATACAGTTCTTTAAAAAAAGAGGAAAAAGAAATTAATAATTTTAAGATTACAATTATTCAAAGGTGATAAGTCAAATGCAAAGCACATTAAAAATATAATGGTACTTGTAATGGAATTATATGTTTATTAAACACATTATGTTAATATATATCAAGAATGTTCATTAATTTATGATAAGGAAAACATTGATATGCAAAGGAATAAATAATTTAATTTTAACTGATATATAATCGAATGCAGATTCTAAATTTATCTTGTGGTGCTCAATAATGAATCTCAGAACTCACAAGAATTCTTTGTTTTACTTCTAAAAAAAGTAGACAAAGAACTTTGGTCTATTTTTTCTCTATCATGGGGAAAAAATATATACTTAAAATAAATAATCTGATTTTTAAATAGAAATTTATCACTTGCAGGCTTCTTGGTGGTTCTGCAGTATCACCTAGTGGTCCTATCTATTTAAATTAATAATATTTACAATTTAAAGGATCAATAAAGTTGTTGATATAGAGATTATAAAATAGAATTAATTATTAAACATGAATTAAATTAAGAAATTTATTAATGAAATATTGAAATAATTATTTGGAATTGAAACTCTCAACCCATTTATTTCTAAACTATTTTAAAATAAATAAACAATTTTGGGTTAGTTACAAATTACTTTTGGCTAAATTTAAGTTTTTCTTCATAGATATTAAATCAAATCTCAGTACATCATGTAATCAAACTCACTGAAAACCCTATATGCCAATAGACACAATTGCAACTTGGTAATAATTTTTCAGCTTCTCAGAATTAAATATGGTAGAAATTGCACCTAGATATTCAAGATACCAGAAAGAGTAGAACCAATCCAGTCTAAAGTTAAGTAAAATTTTCTTGTAATATATCACTATAGAATAGCTTTAAAGAGCAAGCCTAATTTTTTGCCAAATTAAGGATAAAACAAAACCATGGAATAAGATTTTCAACCATGATTTTCTGTATTTTCAGACCCATTTCTGAACATTAGTAAAATTACTTTGAATATTGAAGCAATGGATCTGTAAGTCCGATCCATGCTTCACAGCCTTCTATAGACTTAACAAATATTGTAGACCTGAATTAAGTTTATAGTCCAGTATCAGAAGGGTTTTGCATTAAAGCTAAAATTAATATGTTCATTTGGCTTACTTAACGGTATTTAAATTTGTTTTTGTGTTAAAATATTTTTTTAAAATAAATTCCGTTAAGATTAAATTACTATGAAAATTTACTTCTAAAATTTATTAATCAAACATATATACACATCAAGCGTATATATATGATTTAATGCAAAATTCTGTTGAACTAAAAGATTATTTTATTAAAAAGAAATAAGATATATTTCTTTTAATTTTGTCGCTTAAATTTTGTTAAAATGGCATATGATTTTATTTTAAGATAAGCCTGCCAACATTTCTAAAGGAATGGTATGCTTAATTAGTTAGTTCATTCAAGGCAATTAAAGATGGCCTTTTAATTAAATAAAATTCAAACTTAAATGCACAATTTGATAAAAAAAAATTGAAAGTTTATTTTTAGTAAAAACTTACTTCAAAACAAAGGAGTGGGGGGGGTATCAAGATCTAAAATCATACACAAAACAATAGAAGGGTAGCTCTTAGAAAGGTATAAAAAGGAGAGGAGAACAAAAGACTAGGTCTTTCTCTGATTCTTTTGCTGATTCATGCAGATCCTGTGCTGTGATTCTCTGAGGTTTAGTTTCTAAACACAGAAAATCTTGTTCCTGAATTAGGCAGATTTTGCTGTTCAACTCATTCAGATTTTTGCTCCTGAATTTATCCAACTTTTGTCCTCGAAATCACTTATAAGTTTCAACATGCGATGAGTTAAAAGCTATATTAATTTGATGGATGGGACTATGATTGGCGGCTAAGCAAACAGCTTTGCCTGCCGCCGGGGTCCTATGTCCATCAAAATGCCTAACATGCCCAACCATCTATAAATGCGAACCATCAGCCATGTGTGTGCCTTTAGTCTTAAAATGCTGCCTATTCCAAATTCATTTGTCTGGAAAAATATCTCTCTATGGACGTATCAAGCCACAAACATCGAGGGAATGGAACCAAGGAAACCAGACGGGTAACCGTATGTCTCCTCATGAACTATTTATTACTTTACCTTTTGATAAATACCTTTTTTAACTGTTTCATTTAATGATATATATAATGTAACTGTTTTCTATTATACTAATATTAGATGTATATTTAATTTGTGTGTGATCATCTATTTATATTTAACCTTTTTTCCCTTTGCTATTCCTCATTTAAAATGCGTATGTTTTCTTTTTTTTATTTGCAGTTTAAATTATTTTTTTCCATTTAAAACTTTCCAATGTGAAAGAATCTCCATCATTTTAAATAATAAAATTTCCTTTTATCTGCCAACTTGGTCTCCTCGATAATACCTACTTCGTTTACATTTATTCCAGTTAAACAATGGTTATTAAAATGTCTTTAAATGTTTTAAAATTACATATCAGGCACAAAGCCATTGGAATGCTTTGTGAAATATTATCTTACTTTGCTTTATCGATGGGACATGTGTTAACATGGGAAAGTCATATTTGAACCGCAAAAGTTTATGTAATTGCCCTCCGCCTTATTGTAACATCATATATATAATCAATCGGGGAATAGCGAAGATAATTAAAAATCATTCAAATATTTACAATTTATATTTTATTAAATTATATTATTGAATCTAAAAGGCTTAAGTTTTATAATAGATTTCAATTTCTTATTAGCTTAATCTTTTATTTTACTTATCCAATGATCCAGGAATGCACAAACACATATTTCATATTTTCAGTATGCACATTTGACTTAGTTAAGAGTTCTTGTCCATGTCTCTCCCTGATGCTAAGCTTGGGCCGGGTAAGAAAATAATTTATGCATGTCTCAGATAATGTTGTTGGTTTGTGATTAGACTCAATAATAGGTGAAGAGGGCAGAGGTCATGGTATTCTTGATTTAATATCTCACGTATGGGTGGCCTCGAGGTACTTTTGCCTAGTATTCAAACTGTGTTAAACCAACATACATCATCTGACCGGTACAATATCAAATTAGAAAGTTCACAGCAATATTATCATCAACACTATTTTGGATAGAATATTTATTATTCATCCATACTTATTTACTTGTCTGATAGTTTTTAAATATTATTTAAGCATATTTATATGTATGTAAATATCGTAAGATAAGATATATCAATATCGTTATTACAATTTGGATTTATATTACTACAAAAGCCAACATTTAATCATATTGGTTTAATTATTTATTCCAGTTCTAAAAATTCTGTTCTCAAATTTCTTATGAATTTATTAAAAAATAAAACCATTCGATTACTTATTTGTAATTAAAATTAAACAAAAAAAAATGAGACAAAATGCTTTTCTTTTTGGTATTATTATGTCCATATAAATATTATTTATACAGTCATCATTACATCTGATTGGCTGTCATATAAGCATTCTAAAAGTGCATGCAAGAGGTTTTCAGCCAGTTCACAATATTGCTTGATATAAATAATAGTAACAATTGTATATCCAGTAGACACACATATATTTTCACAGCATATACTTATTTGTGGCAAAACAAATATGTATTGCCTGAAATAAATAAAAAATATAATTATTGTAGCTTTTTTATCAAAAGTTAACAATCCAAGCCTATTTGCAAATATACTTAATCAATAAAGCCAAAGAAAACAAATTATGAATTTATACATTTAAATATAATGATGTATTCTTCTCACATGTATTGCTAAACAATGTATAGAACACCATTATATATATATAATTATTAAATTAAAACAGGCAAAACTTTCCATACAGTAGTGCCACTCAGTGTAAGCCAGAGTAATCAATGTCTGCCAGAAGGCTTGTGCATAAAATCCCTATCCAGTGCCTACTCATCCAGTATCCCCAGATTAGTTTCTGGCTTTGTGGCCTTTGTCAGTGAGGAGCCTTGGATCTGAAAGCACTGCACCTAGATCTTAGGATCTAATGCAATCCTCCAGCAGCCATCTTTTATCTTTACTTAACTACAAAATTTATGATAATAAAAACACAATAATATTTTCAATCTAAGCTCATTAAGCCATAAACTAATCTGGGGATATTGGATGAATAGGCATTAGATGAGGGATTTTATGCACAAGCCTTCTGGCATCCATTGATTACTCTGGCTTGCACTGAGTGTCACTACTATATGAATAGTTTTGTCTGTTTTATTAACAGTTATGAGAAAGTATAAGAAATTGTGATTGTGTGATGTTTAGTGGTTTAATTATTAAATTGCATACTGCATCTTGAGACTTTTTCTAGGTATGAAATATGTACTGCATTTCTTATCTTTTAAGTAGCTATGATATCTTTTTATTATTAGTTCACAAGTAGACAAAATGTAAAAGAACAGAAAGTCATCACAAAGATTAGATTTGTGTACCAATAGTATTTCTTATATTCAATTGAATATTCAGAAATTTAATATGAAACCTTTATCCAAGTATGGGCACAGTATTCACCAGCAAAATATGCTAATGTTAGGGAAGCTGCCCGTAAAGTATTTCCTTCATAACCTTAATTAGTGCCAGCCAGCTTTTGAAAAAGATTATTCATAAAAAAAAAATTTTTTTAATTTTATAAATATGAATTTTTTCTACAGTACAGGCTTTTTTATACCTACACTTATATAAGTAATATATAGGAGTTTGAACTCAGACTTTTTCATGACCCTGCACATGTCAAAAAGTACATGTGCGTGATCAAGTGTATCAGCAGTATGAGATAGCATGGACTGTTGAGGGTCATGTGAAAGTTTAATTTTAGATGAATGTAGAAGATAAGTTAGCCCATGACTCAAAGTTACTCATAAATAATATGGGATAATGTTGTATTTCAGCCTATTATTACAACAAGTTATATTTCAAATTATCCCTGTCAATTAGATGAAAAGATAGCACATTGCCTACATCAGATTACGAATAAAATACCAGTTTTAGAAAATAATCTATTCATATCCTTATTGAAATAGTTTTCTATTTAAATAAAGGATCTTTTTTAAAAAAATAAAAATAATATCATCATCATAGATAAATTTCCTACGTTCTGTTTTTGGAAAAAATACTAATGAGTATATTAAATAAAGTAAGTGAGGAAATTGAATTTTGTATTAGATCATTCGGTAAAAGTGTGTAACTATTATGATTATTATTTAATGTCTCTTGAATTGTTCTATTGGAAAGTACTTCAGAAACTTTTAGAAGACAACTTTCCCAAACAGAATAAAAAGTTGGGGTTATATCAAAAGAGGCCATACCAATTTTTAATTTATTTTGAATGTCTAAAATGTTCACAACATCTAAAACCAATTTTCTCTATAAGTAAGTAGATGGCGCTCAACTATTGAATTTTTTTTTTTATTAATATGACTCTTTCAGAAAGATTGCACATAATAATATTGGATGGTAATTTTTCAAATCATTGCTTATTTTATTTGCTTAAAGACTGCTATAGTTTTGCTTATTTTATATCAAATTTGTGAAATAATGATGCTGAATAGTTTTACCAATTATGTTTTGACTTTACATTCTTCATTTTTTATAAACTCTGGGAATATACTATTTGCTCTTGAAGTTTTCTGATTTATGACTATCCAAAAAATACAAGTTTATCAACAGGTTCTACTTTTATCAGATTAATATTACAAGAGCATTGTAAAAAGAAAGTTTATTAATACAGGCAAAACTCTCCATACAATAGTGCCATTTAATGCCAGCCAGAGTAATCAATGGATGCCAGAAGGCTTGGGCATAAAATCCCCATTGAGTTCCTACTCATCCAATATATCCAGACTCGTTTCTGGCTTGTGGCCTTCATCAGTGAGGAGCCTTGGATCTGAGAGCACTGCACCTAGATCTTAGGAGTGCTCTCAGATCCAAAGCTCCTCACTGATGAAGACCACAAGCCAGAAACTAGTCTGTAGATATTGGATGAGTAGGCACTCGATGGGATTTTATGCACAAGCCTTCTGGCATCCATTTATTACTCGGGCTGGCACTGAGTGGCACTAATGTATGGAGAGTTTTGCCTGTTTTAATAACAGTTATGTGCAAGTGTAAAAAATGGTGATCATGTGATGTTTAGTAGTTTAAAAAGGAAGCTTACCATTCTGCTTTAAAAATGATTTTTCTCATTATATCAATCTTGAGTTTAGAAGTCAGCTGACCTGCAACCTCATTAGTCATAACAATAGTAATTTATTAAGAGGTAGTTATATATCCACCAACATTACTTAAGAGATTAGACCTTATGAATTGTTCTTGTAAAATCTTGTTTCTCCATGATCTCTCTCTCCATTGTTTCTTCTAGCAATATTCAGTGATTTTACAAATTTATCAGCATTTTCTGCAACTTTTAAAAAAAATAATTATAAAGAGCACTGTTGATTTTGTTAGGATCTGCAATAAATTGCTTATGATTTTCACAAAGGGACTCTTTGGAAGCTGTTAATATGAGTTTATTAAATCTATCATAGCAAGAGCGAACAGGAGAGATTCTATTTACATACTGTTCAAGATATCAAAATTATTGGTTTTAGTTAGATTTTAAAATAATTTTTAGTTATAGAAATTTGGATTTCAAGAATGATTAAACTTGGGTTATATTAACTATTGAAAGATATAATCCAATATTATAGTGGTGCACTATTTTTTAAGACAAATCAGGAATTGGTTTTCTTGTCTTATGTCTGAATAGAATGTTGTTTCTTGCTTCACATAATCTAAGCGCATGTTATTTAAATCCATACATTCTAAAGTTGACAACTTGTTTGATCCTCATTTATAATTTTCAAAGACTTCTATAAGAATTGAAATTTCATATAAAAGCAAAAAGTTAAAAGGATCTGGAAGAAGAATATAAGTCCAATTTTATATTGAAAGTTTGCAGTGTTGCATATATAAAAAATATCTATCTGAATAGTGATTTTTGAATGTATCTTCAATAGAAATTGTCTGTTTTATAAGATAGTTTAAAAGAAAAATATCCATACCATGTTTAGAGTTTATTTTATCAATAATCAATATAAAGCCAGAAATTTCAAGAAGTTGATCCTTATTATAAGAATGCTGAATCTCCTGAAATATAATTATTACATTAGTGTTAAGCTATTGAACAAATTTATAGAGAATGTTCATTTTTGATTTTGGTATATTCTCAATGTTTCCTATGTGGAGGAAAAGTCATTTTGTAAAGCAGCATTTCCCAACAACTGGTCAGTAAATTTTTTTTGCTGGTCTAGTATTTGTGCAAAAATAAAACAAATCATATTAATCAAATTTGTATATAGATCGATTAAATAATATGTATTGCATCAGAAAGGATTTGAGTTGGTATGTTGCATAAATTAGCCAGTGCAGCGAATAGAGGGGTTGTGATTGCATTGTTTCAATAAGTTCACTTAAATAAAAATAGCAAAAGTATTTTCTTCTTAAATCTGACATTGAGTATAATAGAATTTTAAAATAAATATTTCACGATTTTTATTTAAAATTTTTTTTGGAAATAACCTCTTTAAAATAGCACAACAATCTATTTTCAAATTTTTCAAAAAAGGTTATGTTAATGTTGACGATACTGATAAAGAAAAACAAAACAAAAACATTAATGAGTCTATCGTATATCTTCTGGCATAGTTGACTAAACACAAACAGATGATGAAAATTCAGGGAAATATAAAAAGAGAAAAGATTTTATTCAATATTATGATAAAAAATATCTAAAATTCGGGTTTATCATGCCACCTGGAACTGTTTGTAATCTTTTGATAATTTATTTGTAATCAATACCAAAGAAATTCAGTCATGATAACTTTTGTGAAATATTTTATTTTCATAGATATAATAAACACCTCCATACTTCCCCATTCTTTTTAAATTCATATAAATAAAGATACAATAAAAGACAAATGACTCCCAAGATGCATTTCGTGCTGAACCAGTACTCATCAGTTGGCCCAGGTCACTATCTCTCATATATATTTTTATTATATGAAAAGTATTTATCTAGAGTAAATTGTTACATTTTCATTTACCAGTGTCAAACTTCCTCCACTCACAACTTTGACGCCATCCATTTCAGATAAATACAATAATGATTATTACTAATCATTTTCAAAAGTAATGATTATTTCTAGCACAGATATAAACTTTAAACCTCATATTTTATTTCATGTTAATGAGTTGTTTGTTTTATTAATTATTTGTTAATTTTTTATGAATTTATTTTATGTGTTTTTATTTATTTGTAATCAATAAAATTAAAATAAAACTTTTGCACAACACCTTATTTTGTAAACTTGCCGGTCTGCCATATAAAAAAATTGGGAAACGCTGTTGTAGAAATATATTTGAGATGTTCCATATTTTCCAAAACCATGTAATCGTTTTTCATTTTATGTGCCTAGGCCAGCATATTTTTCACTTTCATTATATGACATATCAACGTTTACCCATATCACAACATGCACTTTTCATGACTCAATAAATTATGACTATATTTTTCTTCATATTTTAAAAATATTATGCTAATATGTTTTGAAATTAATTTGTGGTTTTTTAGCAAATAAATAATATAAACTGAAACTCTATAAGAGGAATAGGAAAATAACTAATAACAAACTAATGAGTTAGAAATTAAAATTTTTAAATATCAAAACATAAGAGCAATTGATCAGTAAAACGATCTTTTTGCTAATGTCATAATGTTTCAATTGTATTTTTTTTTTTTTCAAGTTTTTCTTTTTATACTCTTTTTATAGTCAAAAAAAAAAAAAACAGTAAGCAAAAAGGAAACAAAAAAAGGTTTATATGCTCACCAACAGTAATTTATAGTTTGAAATTTTGGACAATTATACACAGTAAATAAGATAAACATGAGAGAAGAAACAAGTGAATTTTAAAGTGCAACAATAAACTATGGAATTAAAACATATGTATACAATATAGAATAATTTCTGAACAGATTATCAAATGGCATGCAGAGGACGTAAATGTTTTAAATGCAAGCCCATTATGCATTTAAGAAAAATCAGATGTTAAAAGAACATCGAGAACATACTGATGCCATTAGATAATCAAGCAGCAACACAAATGAAACTTAATTATGCAATCAAAGACAACATTTAAATTGCTGTTACTGAAATCATTCAACATCTATCAGATAATATAAAATTATCTTTGTTCAAAAATGTACTTTAAATTACTAAATAAACATGGTTTTTACATTAAAATATTATATAACATATATATATATATATATGCTCTGCAGACAGATAATGAAGTTTGTAAAAGCAAATAATACTCTGCAATTTAATGAGATGAGCACTTTTGGGAGGCTTTATGCTCCCACAATCATAGCTACTAAAGTGTTGAGAACTATGCAAATGTGGTATGCAAATATATGCAAATTAAGGCAAAGTGATTAAAGAAGTTGTAGAATAATTTTTTGAATTATAACAATGTCATAAATAACTTACATATGAATGGATTGTAGTATGGTATAATAAACATAATTAAATATGGTATGACTATTTGGCCTGTGATGAAATGTTATAGAACCATAAATAATAATTACATACATAAATATAGTTTGTTTATCTTTAGAAAAAGAAAATAAAGTGAAAAAACAAGTTAAAGAGAAGTTTTGCAATGATTATTCAAATGAATCCAGAAATGATAACATGTGTCTATATTATTGCATGCTAGTCTTTGTATTACTTAACATATTTTGATATTATCTTCTAACTTTTGCAGCAAACTTTATTTTTTAAAAAACTTCAACACTTTTCTAATTTATTACTCATCTTTATATGCTATCCTCAGAAATATTTTCTCATAGAAAGCAACCAATACTGTACCTCTTTAACATATTTAACATAATTTTTATAATAAAGATGTTTACATTTCTCAAAAAAATCATACTTAAGTTCACCTTAAAATATTTTTTAGGAAATCTTGTCATTTATTTTGCCCAATAAAAAATGTGCTTTTACAATAATAGATTTATTTATTTTATATAGCGCTATGTTTACGAATTTTAATAAACTAAAGATCAGTCTTTCAAGCTAATGCAAGTGCAGTTTTTATGAATATTAATACTAATAAATGAATACTTTCACTTCCAACACAAGATAAAGTCTTTGCGGAAGAATAGAATGAATCCACCTATTCTTTCAACCCAAATGCTTAACTATGGGCAAATCTTAAGCACTGAAAATGAAAGCATGAAGATAAACCAATCACTTTAAATTACTTTTTTAGTATGTCTGAATGAATGATGCCTGCAAATTTTTCTAGAATTTACGATACGTCATTTTTAAATGAAACTAAACATATGTAAATGAGACATTTATTTTATATAATGCCATGTTTATGAATTTTAATAAACTAAAGATCAGCCTTTCAAGCTAATGCACATGCACTTTTTATGACTATTAATACTAATAAATGAATATCTTCACGCTTTCATTTCCAATGCTTAAGATTTGCCCATACTTAAGCATTTGGGTTGAAAGAATAGGTGGATTCATTCTATTCTTTCGCAAAGACTTTATCTTGTGTTGGTAGTGAAAGTATTCATTTATTAGTATTAATAATCATAAAAAACACACATGCATTAGCTTGAAAGGCTGATCTTTAGTTTATTAATAATAAATTCAATATTTAAATACATGTATATTATCTATACTAAACATAATGTAATTAGAAAGACTTGAACTCAGATTTTCAAGCTTCCTACAACTATCCCCTCCATCTCATACAACTGATACACATGATCACATATATGTAAAAAAGATAAATGATCTCCAATATATGTATTTCATCCTGAACCAGCACTCATCAGTTGGTCCAGATCACCATCTTCCACATGTATGTACAATTAGTGCTCAGTTTATATTAACATAGCAACTCTTCAAGCTTTAATGAACAAACTTTAATCACCTCTACTCCTCAGCCATTCATATTAATAAGGACTTTGAGTGTTCCATCTTCAGGCTGAAAAGTTGAAGGGTGGAAAAGATTGAAACTTGTCCAATAAAGTTTCAAAGATTTTTTATAATTAATATAAACTGAACACTGATTGTATATATGTATGAGACATTGTAATCTGGACCAACTGATGAGTGCTGGTTCAGCATGAAATGTGTATATTGAATATCATTTATCTTTTTCATACCAGTTGCATAGGATGGAATGAATAGCTATGGCAAGCTTAAAAGTCTGAGTTCTAATCCTTTTAATTACAATAATAGATTCAATAGAATCATATTCATTAAGCTAAAAAAAACACAGAATAGAATTTTATAATTTTCCTATTATATTTTTAAAATCTTACAGAGCATCTTTGAAGAATAATTGTAATGCTTTTATGCTTATTCATTGGTGATTTATGTTTTATTTTTATATAAAAAATTAAGGGAAATGACCTCTTTATGCAATAATTCAATTGTAATAGTTATATTAATATGATGAAATATATCTTTTACTTACAAGAGCATTAGGCCAATGTTATTGTTATGAAAAGGCATAATATAGTGTTACCATTCATGATACATTAGTTACACAATTATTTAATAGATGACTCTGCAATAAAATAAAGAGACCTCCTCCTGAAAGCATATATTAAAAATAAGATAAAAAATCATGTACTGTTTTGTTGATAAGCCTATTTTTTATTTCGTTAAATATAGCAGCCATACATTAAAGTTTCTGTTGTATTTCGACATTTAAATATGTATTCCTATCTAAAAAAAATTACAAACGTATTTAAAGTGATACACATTCCCAAATTATTAACATCCCAGCTGAATATCTTCCTTTCATCACTGGCTCAATAAAAACTTTTTTTCAATATTAATTATAAAACTAAAATCATTATAAACTTTGTAATTCCAGAGAAAGATAAAAAATTAAGATGTCAAGCATTGATGGCCAAGTGGTTAGCATAGTTGCCTTACAAGCAGTTGTCCCGGGGTTCGTTTCCTGGCCAATGCTTTGACACATTAAAAAAAAAGACAATACAAAAAATATTATAGAACATTCTGCAGATCATCTTGAATTGTTAAAATAGCAAAATCATGAGCCAACATGATTTTTTAATTTTGCTTTTAATACAATAAAATTAAATTATTTATCATCAAACTATATTATATTTTGATGGATACTTGTGAAAGCCATCTGTAAAATGTTTGAAAAATGTGTAAAACAAGGACTTGATTTAACATCAATTTTCATTTCAAATGTCTCAAAGTTTTTACCAGCAGTAACAATATTTTCTCTCTATCAATTAAAAAGTGTATAAAGTGAATACATTTTGATGAATAAAGAGTTAAATTTTTAAGAATATCATCGGCCTATTAATTACGTGGAATCAATACTTTTCTAACATCAGACCGATTTTTCTGGAACTTATTTTTCCATTTGCCTAGCAATAAAAATGATGTCCATAGTGTTAGATGCTTTGAGGTCAAGCGTTCGTGATCGAGTGGTCAGCACAGCTGCCTTACAAGCAGTTGTCCCGGGTTTACAAGTTCGCTTTCCGGCTGATGCTTTGACACATAAAAAAAATACTTTGAGTCTTTGGGCAACAATTCTTCTAAGACTGGAATAACATATTCAACAAAATTTTTGAAAGTAAATTTTATCTAGTGAATTACAAAGATATTCCATAATAATTATTACATCTTTTCTACTCCCTTTCGTTTATAAAGTGAAACAGTAAAAATATCTTAAAGATAATCTGAAACAACTTGTACTATCGTATATATTTTTAAAAAAAATCTAACATTTTCAAAATTATCACCTCCATATTGAAATTTTAGGAATTTTATCAGAATCAGTTTTTCCATACTAAATATTTTTAAAAAAGGCTGATTTAATATCATGTGTGTTATTAAAAGCTGTCATGTGACTTCTTGTATTATTATTTTTAAAAATGTTCAAAACGCTTCCTTCATCTGTTGAATTATTATATCATTATATTATAAATTATGCCATAGCTAAATTTAATCAATAAAATGTCATTTCTTAAATCCATCTACTACTTCTAACGCTGCATTTAAAAAGTATAAAGGAAATACAATACTGATTACATCTTTTTTACAATTTTTGTTTGTCACTCATTTTTAAACGTTTCCTTCAGTTGCTAAATTTCTGTCTTCACTTTTTTATATTTTTTATGAAGTTTCACATTATAAAGATTTTTTTGTCAAACAGAAAATAAAGATTTTTTTTCAACCATGCCATTAATAAAAAGATTACTAGCAGTAAAAAACTTCTTATTGAAACAAAAAATCAACTTTTTTGAATCCACAATATAATTTTTTTTTAAAAAAAATCATTTCTAGTAATATTTATCAGCAGGTCAATCATGAAAACTCAAATTAGAAATTTTAAGGTTTATTAACAGTTGAAATATAGCAATAATAGTACAAGTCTCTAAAAAACAAATATGTAATGTATATATAAACATTTTGAGTATTTAGAACAGAAAGGCTAAATGATTATTGAAAAACGTTTTACTCCTTGAGCATGCTTTAACAACTAAGGTCAAACTCATAGTGCTCATAAATTTGTGGATGAGAGATATAGCATTTAAATAGGGTCAAGATTATGTAAATAGCTAATTTATGTATTCCATCTATTAGAGAACACAATGTTGGAGTCTTTTTTATTAATAGGGTGAGGGTTGTACTATCTAACAGATGAAATATGTAAATCAGGTATTTACATAATTTTGACCTTATTAAAATGCTATGCCATGCATCCACAAATTATGAGCACTGTGAGTCTGACCTTGGTAGTCAAAAACATGCTTTGCAAGTGAAACTGCTTAATAGTTATTTAGCTTTTCTGTTCTAAGCTTTTAAAACGTTTATATATACATTACAAATTAATAGAAGAAAAGTGATAAATTTTTAAGAATTAAAACAAATAACAATACACATGAAAAAACGCTGGAGCACATCTTCTATGCTTGCTCATACTTAAGATAAACTAGAAACAAAATTATCACAAGCATTTCCTCTGGCTGTGGGAATGTCCTGTCAATTGATTGAGCAATGAAAGAAGGAAAGTATGCAACTATCAGGCTAGGGGCATGCCTACTACATGCTTTATAGATCACCAGGTGCCAACATATCTTCAGACAAGGATATAGTGATCCTTGGAAAACTTTTAAAAAAATACTAATAAACATGAAAATCAGAGATCGCCTCCTTGTGCCAAAACATCTCTTTGTGGAAACATGGGTGCAGATTACCATATTCGACAGTGAGACAACATCTCAGACTACTGCACTAAAGAATATGATGACATCGCCACACAGATTGGTTGCAAAGCTTTGAACTTCTACATAAAACTATTGTAATCAGCAAAATGTAGCTACCTGACCTTGTAAATTTTTTCTTAATAAAAAAAAAAATTAACAAATTTTATGCTGATATGTTTGGAACAGGGTTAATGCAATAATCATTTTGGTCTGCAATCTGTCCAAGAATCCACAGTGAACAAGTCTACATAACATTGAATTTATTTCACATTTTTTAACTTGTTATAATATAATTCATTAGATGCCATTGTTTTAAGTGTGGATGCATCCAAATCTCTTTATAATGACGTTCCTCTCTAAACAAATTTTGTTATAATCAATACATGTATTATAAAGTTTAAAAATAGCAGTAATAGGTTTGTAATTTCTAATAATTTCTGAAAAATGTTAATACCCCTACTGCATTATTCCAATCTTCTGATACAATTTTATCATTTAGACATTTATTACATAACTTTTCCAAAAAAATTTCTATTACTTCACCATCATCTTTTAAGAAATCAGTTATAATTTCATTATTATTTATAGCTTTTCCCCAGTTTACACATTTAATTTCATCCTCACTTCTTCATTTAAAATGCTAGAGAATTCAGAAGATATAATAACAATTGGGGTTGCTTTGTATTCTTGTTCCTTATTATGATTTCACGATGCCATTTCTCTTTTTAATATTAGTTACATTTTTTATTGCAAAAATAATTTTCTTTCTTATAACAAAATGTTGTTTTACATTTTAAAAACTTTTGTTTTTTTTATAGCCTCTTTTACCAACTCACAATTATATATTTTATATCATTATCAACTCTTTTTCATACCATTGCACAAAATTCTAGATATTCAATTCTTATTCAAACTGGATACTAGTCTGGGGATATTGGATGAGTAGGAACTAGATGGGGATTTTATGCACAAGCCTTTTGGCATCCTGAGTGGCAATATGTATAGAGAGTTTTACCTGTTTTAATAACAGTTATAAGCAAACATAGGAAATGGTGATCATGTGATGTTTATTGGCTTATATTTAATTCTTCTTAAAGAATCATATCTCTTCTTTTCTTATACATTATCTTATCTCAGTAGAAAATTTATTGGTAAATTGTTTTTTTTTTGTACCAGCTATATTTTTATAATCCTTAATAGTACATCAATTATCTTTTTATTGATTTCGTTAAAGTCTTAAACATCTTGAAAATCTGTTAATACTTTAAAGTTATGTACAAGTTTTAATTTAATTAGCCTATTCATTCAATGTACTGAATGTTTTTTATATAAGTAGAGGGATTTGAACTTAGGATTTTTCAGTCTATATTTATCCTTCTCTCCATCTTAGACAACCAATGCACATGACCATATAATGGAAAAAAGATAAATGATCCCAAAATACATATTTCATGCAGAACCAGCACTCATCAGTTGGGCCAGATCATAATCTCCCACATATATATACAATCAGTGCTCAGCTTATATTAACATAGCAATTCCTTAAACTTTAATGGACAGGCTTCAATCTTAATCTTTCCAACTATTCAATCACCCATTTACTTATATAATATTCATTACACTGAATGAATAAGCTAATTATACATTGCCTTGGAAATATGTTACATCTATAAGTTCAACCCATTCCTTTCCTGTAATATATGGATACATAATGGTCCAATAATATGAGGGATTGAATTGACATAATATTAAATACATAAAGGGTGTTGAGCATTCCGTTGTTGGTTTTTCAATAAAATAGATAGCTGAATAGTTGAAAAGTAAAAAGATTTAAGTCTATCCATTAAAGTTTAAAGAATTGCTGTCTTAATATAAGCCAAGCACTTATTGTATATATGTGTGGGAGATTATGACCTGGCCCAACTGATGAGTGCTAGCTTTGCATGAAACATGTATATTAGGGATCATCTATCTTTTTCACATGTATGTCGTCATGTGTGTTGGTTGTATGAGATGGAGTGGAGGATGATATAGACTGAAAAATCCCAAGTTCGAATTTAAAAAAAATTAATTGGAGTATTTTTGAACTTGAGGGATATCAACTGTTAACATTGTTTTCGTAGTAGTTTTCATCTTTAGTTTAGCACTTATACTATCTTACATCTCATTAATCTTTGATAACTTTTGTGCTGAATTCTATTAAGAACTTTTTAGTATTGAAATATGCAGTTTCTGTTAGTCAAAATAATCCAATTCTCTTGCATCTTTATTTGAATGCTTCAATGTTCATTTTAGAAAGAATTCATAATACAGTATAGTTTATCTTTTTCTGCAGTATCCTCTCTCATTTCTATCACTGTAACCAAATTGATCCATATCAGTTATTTACCAATTCTTCCATAACAATTTTAAAATATTATTTTTTCTGATCAAGGGAATTTTGGACAACCATATCAAAATCCTCTATTTCTTTCTCCTAATGAGAAATTGTTAGAGTAAAAAGTAAATTATCTGGCTGATATCTTTCATTTTGTTACTCTGTCTGATATATCTTCAATCTCCCCCCACATTATTGTTTTTCTTTTTTAATTAATAATAAACCACATTCTACTTGTGCTTCCAATATGTTTAGTAATGACTCAATATTAGTTAGTTTTTCCAATTTGTGCAATCTTTCTTTTCTTGAAAGTGATTTGCAGTTGTAAGTATTAAATAAAAGGTTATCATTGAATGATAAAGTGGGTCAGCGATCAGGGAATTTTTAGCATATTTTACTTTTGGTTACCAATCACTGCATTGACTTGTGATTTTACAGACTCCTGGGAATAAGGGCCATAATTTTAGTTTTGTCTGCCATGATTATAAATATCTTTTTTAAAAAATATCAATTATGCATCCATCCATCCTGCCTTCAAAAAATTCGACTATTTCAATTGAGAACTATGAAGCAATTAAAAAAAAAGACCACTGTGTATCTGATCTTAAACTCTAAGATAAGGACTCAATAGACTCACCCCATTGGCTGTTGGCTACCAGTGAACAGTCCATCCATATTTTTTTACTATATGAACAATCGTATATATCATTAACCGTTGCATCGACACGTATTATGAGTAGACATTAGGAATTTATCATGCTTCGTTTTTTAACTTTCAAAAAAAAATCAAAGAATTTATTTACGGTTAACAACAACTTTTTCTTCAGCGTTGCTTTATTTATTATAAATATACGTATATTGGTAATTATTGATCTTTTCAACATGGGTGTGATCAAGTGTATCAGCGGTAAGAGATAGCATGAATGGTTGAGGGTCATGTGAAAGTCTGAGTTCAGACCCCCTATATATTAGATATAGAAGTGCAGGTATGAAAAAGACTGTACTGTAGAAAAAAATCGTATTTCAAAATAATAGAAATTGTAAATAATAGTAAAGATATTTTTTATTAAGCTTCAATTACTTTAGACACTATTTTTAGTTCGACAACGTTACTACAAATTTTAGACAATTTAATTTATCATTTTAATGTTGGCTTTGTTGATTATCAAAAGTCTTTTAAATTCTTTATTTCTTATGAATGTTTTATTGAGATAATCTTAAATCTTGCAGACCAAAAGCTTTTTTTAAATAGACAGACTTAAAGGCATGCATAAGTAATAATAAAAAGAAAGAGAAAATAAATCTTTAAAAGAACATTTAAATATTGTTTAAATATTCAAAATTATACTTCTGAATAAACGATTGCTATAGAATTAAATGTGCATATTAGATTATTTACACTAATGTAATAAACTAATCATCCAAATGATGAGAATACGAAAGTTGATACTTCTGATTAGTGAGAATTCTTATGGACTTTTTTGTTAATTACTTTCTAGTTAGGAATAGAATTGGATATACGTTATCTACTGAAGAGAAATCTTGAAATTATGAGAATTTTTATCAATTTAAATTTTCTAGCAATACTCAGAGTTTGAACATGCATAAACAAAACAACATCGATCAACATCATTAGAAATGAGCATACACAGTAGCAGCATAAATATAAGCATTGTGATACTGCAGCGCCTCCAAGGAAAAACAAAAAAAATAGTTTGTTTGTGTTTATAAATGATAACACTCCTTACAACATTACATAAATGCAACACAACATTAGCAGATGAAAAGAGGATGGAAAACTAGACTGTAAAACGTATCTGAAAAGAAAAATATTTTGCAGAACCTTTCAATAGTAAAAACTTGTTTCTAGGTGAGTACTTTCAGAGACAAAGAAAGTTAAATTTGGTGGAAAATGGGCAAATAGAAAAAACTGTAGAAGATTGATTAAGAGGAGTTTCTGAATTATTTGTTAAATCTAGAATTAAATATCACACCATCCTGCTATTTTCGTTTAATCATATAAATTCCAAAGTAAACTTTTTATTGTATAGAATAAAATAAAATTTCATACTGATCTACTTACTGAGAACAACTTGTCTTCATTTTATCTGGTTTTATACTTAATGTAGTAAAGCTATTATTTACTGTCCAAAATTCATGTAGATCAGTGTCTCTCAACCTTCCTAATGCCATGACGTGTAATACCATCATGCTCTTATTTCCACACACTTAAGATTTTCCCATACATAGACGTTTGGGTCGAAAGAATGGGTGGATCCATTCCATTCTTTCTAAAATACTATATCTCATGTCTGGAAAAATGGAGTATTCATTTATAATTTATCTCTAAAGCGCATGTGCATTGGCTTAATCGCTAATATTACTATTACATAAAAAACATAGCGCTATATAAAATAATATCTCATTATACAGTTTCTTATACTATGGTGACCCCCAACCTTTAATTTTGCTAATGTTATGAATCGAAAATATGCATTTTCCAATGTTCTTAGGTGACCCCTGTGAAAGGATTTTTTAACCCTCAAAGGAGTCATGACCCACAAGTTGAGAACCGCTGATCTAGATGCTTTTATATTTGCATAATTTTTATAACTTATTATTAAGTAGACAACTGTTAAATATTAAGCTAAATTCAAGTACTAGAATAATTTAAGGTGTTAACTATCACTTTATCTTTGTCTCATACAACAAATAATTATATTATTACTTGTTATTCACATTTTATAGACCATCTAAAATTAAAATAATAAATTGTCGTAATGGTAGAGACTGATTATTGCTTAGTAGCTTTTTATTAACAAAGCTGCCATTCAATGTTGGTAGCAATTATAAGCACACTGTCTTTACAAATAACTTTAAAGCATAAGATATTAAGCCATACAAAATTTAAATGTAACCTAAATCAATTATTTACCTGTGCTAGAGATAATCTCTAATTTCAAAAATGATTAGTAATAATCATTAGTGTATTTAATTGAAATGAATGGCGTCAAAGTTATGAGTGGAGGGAGTTTGACAATGGTAAATGAAAATGTAACAACAAATAAGTAAATAAAAATAACACTTCATTTTTAGCCATCTTATAACATATAATCATCTGAAAATATTATTCTAAGATGATCTTCAGTAATAAAATGAAAATAATTATTCATGCATTACAACTTTATATATAATGTCATGAAATTTACCAAGTCTATTTTAAATAATAATTCAAGTGCTTTCTAGCTGCCTTGTATCAATAATTTTTGCAGTAAGAAAATAGGCACTTCTTACCATATATTAGATGTTTTTATATTAGAGTTATCTGGAATAGTAAGAGCCAAGGAGACAACTTAAATTAACCTATACACTTTATTATAAAATGATTTTCAAACCATTATAGAGTTGAGATATTTCACTCATATATATTAATAAGAAGTAGTCCATTTTCTTACTATAAAATGAAATTAAACTGAGAGAGTGCAAATCTCTCAAGCACTTATGACTATCACCAGCCAATCAAATCAAGCACTGAGACAGAGAATTTCACAAGAAAAAGGTGGTTCCACCTTCTTCTTTACTTCCCTTTCTATATATCCAAGCCAGTCTAAAGTACCTAGATCTGAAAGCGTGAATCTTAAATATCTTCACACTAACACACTGAGTTCAAATTACATGCATACAGTGTGAAATCTTTTGATTTACTACACAGTAGTTTTTCGATGTTATAACTTGCAGCAACGTATGTAAATAATATTCATTTTTATATTTTTATAATGTGCAGACAGTATTGAAATTAAACTGAGAGAGTGCAAATCTCTCAAGTGCTTATGATTATCACCAGCCAATCAGATCAAGCACTGAGACAGAGAATAAAAATATAAAAATAAATATTATTTACATACGTTGCTGAAAGTTATAACATCGAAAAACTACTGTGTAGTAAATCGAAAGATTTCACGCTGTATGTTTGTAATTTGAACTCAGTGTGTTGAGTGTGAAGATATTTAAGATTCATGCTTTCAGATCTAGGTACTTTAGACTGGCTTGAATATATAGAAAGACAAGTAAAGAAGAAGGTGGAACCACCTTTTTCTTGTGAAATTCTCTGTCTCAGTGCTTGATCTGATTGGCTGGTGATAGTCATGAGCGCTTGAGAAATTTGCATTCTCTCAGTTTAATTCCAATACCATCTGCGCATTATAAAAATAAATATTATTTATATACATTGCTGCAAGTTATAACATCAAAAAACTACTGCGTAGTAAATCGAAAGATTTCACACTGTATGTTTGTAATCTGAACTCAGTGTGTTGAGTGTGAAGATATTTAAGATTCATGCTTTCAGATCTAGGTACTTTAGACTGGCTTGGATATATAGAAAGACAAGAAAAGAAGAAGGTGTAACCAACTTTTTCTTGTGAAATTCTCTATCTCAGTGCTTGATCTGATTGGCTGGTGATAGTCATAAGTGCTTGAGAGATTTGCACTCTCTCAGTTTAATTCCAATACCGTTTGCGCGTTATAAAAATATAACAATAAATATTACTATAAAATGATAGTTTAATTATTATTTAAAATAGACTTGGTAAATTTCACATGACATTATATTTATTCAATATTCCAAATTCAAAATTATCAAGACTAGCTATAGAAAATAAGATTTATAACCCAACCATTAAGTTCACTTTGATGAGATAGTTATCAAATAAGTTATAAATGATGTTTATTTGTAGAAGAATTAATCTAAGGTATCATATAATGAATAACAGTTATCTATCACATTGCTAAGAAAGTTATTAGCAAAATGTGTAACTCTTAGTTTCTCACAAATGTACAATGAGCAGTTGGTTCTATAACACTCATATACTGCTCACAAATATAATGCATAAAACTATCCATTTAACATCACATGATCACCATTTTTTATGCTTGCACATAACTGTTATTAAAGCAGGCAAAACTCTTCATACATTAGTGCCACTCAGTGCCAGCCAGAGTAATCAATGGATGCCAGAAGGTTTGTGCATAAAATCCCAACTAGTGCTTACTCATCCAATATCTCCAGACTAGTTTCTAACTTGTGGCTTTCATTAGTGAGGAGCCTAGGTGCAGTGCTCTCAGATCTGAGGCTTCTCACTGATGAAGGCCATGAGCCAGAAACTTGTCTGGGGATATTGGATGAGTAGGCATTAGATGGGGATTTTATGCACAAGCCTTCTGGCATCCATTGATTACTCTGGCTGGCACTTAGTGGCACTAAGGTATGGAGAGTTTGCCTGTTCTAATAACTATCCATTTGTTGTACTTATTATTTCTATGCGGGAACTGCAATTAGGGGTGGGGGTGGCTGTAATCGTGATAACATAAACTTCTAAAGTCAATTAGGAAATAACTTTGGTAGTCTTTCTATTTAAAATCAACACTTGCAGAAGAGTATTTTTTTTTTAATTCATTAATTAAATATTTATTTTTTAGAAGGTATATTTGTATATGCTTTAAACATATTCATTTTTGTAACAATATTATGTTGTTGTGAACCTTTGTGGTAGAAGACATGAAATGATTTATATCAATAACACAATCGCTCTTTTTTTCTAATGATGATTTTATTGTTTCTAAAAATATTTTCATTGTTTCTAAATATGATTTTAATAAAAATTTACTAAATATATTTTCGCAGAATATTGTATTAAATTAAAAAATACTTATACGAAAAATAAATTATATAATGAGGTCACTCATGCAAAAACAAAGGTTAATACAAGAATTAAGGCAAACTGTTAGTTTGTTAGTCTGAGTTACCACAATGTTTGATTAATAAAAGTTAACATCATCTGCTTTTACTAATATGCTAATATCATTATATAATATTTTATTATTATATATTTATATTTGTTTAATTATCTAAATATTACTAGATTATATAACATTACCATTATATTACCCTTTCTTAAAAAAGAAGAACAAATTTGAATCATTTGTCCTAAAATCTTCATTCTATTTTATTTTGTCTAATATTTTAACTATTGCTAATTCATATCATTATTCTCTTTTACTACTTTTATTAATTTTCTCTTGTATCTTTTAATAGTAAATCTCTTATTTTTTTCCCAAGTGTTAATTGTGTTAATATTTTCTATTTCCTTTATGAATGCATGATTCAAATTTTGATTCTTGATAATCCAACATATAGGTACTGTATCTATTCTGATATCTAGTCACTTTCATGGTCTTTCAAGAATTTTAGTGGGTTCTGTGTACTTAATGCTTCATATTAAAATATTATCTCTTTTAAGCATATTTGTAGTTAGGTAACATTACTATAATTTTACTGGTTGTTAACTGAATAGTACAACAAGATTCATCACAGTTCAACCCTGGAAATGTCATCATCAGTAATATCATCAGACATGTGAGTAGGAAATTAATAAATCTCATCAGATATGTCACTAGGAGATTAATGAATCTCATCAGACATATCAGTAGGAAATTAATACATTTAATCAAACATGTCAATAGGAGATTAATGAATCTCATGAGATATATCAGTAGAAGATTAATAAATCTCATCAGACATGTCATTAGAAGATTAATAAAATGTTTTAGACTCTCTCATTATTTTCAAGCCCTTGCATTCCATGTTTCTTCTATGAATCTACACTATTTAAGAGTTATAAACTATTGTAATAATAAATTTGTTTCACCAGTTCTTCGTAATTAATACGATATGCTTCAACATATAAAGGCAAAATTACTAAATTCTAAATCTTAATATTGGCTAAGTGCTTTCAGAGCCTGTTTATTCAATGATGGATGGTCTGATTTGTTGTGCATAAATTTGCTTACAATGAGTTTAATACATATTAAGGTTATGAATGTGGAGTAAACAAGCTGTGAAAGCGCTTAGCCAATATTAAGATTTAGAATTTAGTAATTTTGTCTTTATACATTGAAACTATTGCAATAAAATAAAAAATAATAATAAACTATTGTAGTACATATATAAACATGCACACACAAAGTGTTATATGCTATGGATTAAGAAGAGTAAAACATAATAAATGAGTTGAAAATCATTTACTTAATTATGGAATATATATACACCATAAATTTTATATCTAGTGAAAATATATGTATATAAGACAACAGACTTTGCCACTAGATCTGTTATCAAAAAGAATAGGCATATTACATACAACTCAATGTAGTCTCTACATGACAAATTTGGGCTCCCATAGTTCCAACCTTTGATGACCAATCACATTAGAAACATTTACCGATAAATCTTAACATTTCGCTTTCCAATAATACTTTGAAAAATCCACAAACATTTCACTTTCTTCTCACTTCTGACACTAAAAATAAAATCTTTTATTTATATTTTTTTACTTTGATATAGAATTTTATAAGATGAAAAATATAAACTTGACTTTGTTAAAAAGAGTTTTCTTTTTTCTTTCTACGCCCATTTTTCTCTAACATTCAATTGATGTGCATCTGATACTTGAACTTAACATTAGTTTTGCCTTGTCTGGTTCATCAATTCTCATATCATGGTCTCTTCTTAGACACTTAATGGTGCTTGAATTTTTAATTTCATGGTTTTCTAGTAATACACTGCCATGTCAGAGCAATTTTTTACTCATGAATTTAGCTGTTCTTGAGATTTCATTATCTATTTATTTACTTAATATACTTTTAACACAATATGCTGTTGCTTTCTAATTTAGATATTGTGGTTGTTAACCAGTAATTTCATAGTTACATTAATAGTCCTTTATCACAATTAATGTCATTATAATTGTCTCCAATAGAGTTTGTGACATTCATTAATACCACAGTTGTTACATTTTGTTATAATCAGTCCTGTTCATTCTTTAAATGTATAAACCAGTTGCAAAAAGGTCACCAGAATCAAAGTATTTGGCATTTACTCTCATTTATCTAGTTTAATTTAATATTAGTTGTTGATATACAACTGTTTATTATTTTTAGATGTTGTTGTATGAGAGCAAGTAATAGTAGTCTATCTTTGTATGACATTTTGTACAGATCAGCTTATTATTACTTCTTTCAAGTACCTTTGTTTTCTCTGGTTTTGTTTTTGCATTTCGAGAGTTGTTTTCATATACACTTTTCTTAACAGCAATGATATTAATATTCATCTTATCCTTGTTTCAATAACCTTTTTTGATATGAATTAAAATCTCCTTTTAATCTTGGTAAATATTCAAATGGTGAAATACTCAGGTCTTCAGTGTTTAAAAATGTGGTGCTAACCTGCTAGGTAGATGATGGACATTCTTTTAAGATCCTCAGTTAAAGAAAAAATGGTGAGTTTTTATTTCCTTTATACCTCTTTTGAGATACCTGGTGAACAATTTTATTCTGGTAATCTCCATCCATTAGACTAATTTATGTCTCTGGAAATGCTTTGTTAAACCAAAAGTTTTATTTTCATAAGAAGCTCCCTTACAAAAGTGCGGCTATATGTTATGGTTTAATTATTCTTTCTTAGAGTTTAAAGTAATGCACTCCTCCTAGTTATTTAAATACTTTATTGAAAAATCTTTAAATTGTGTTCCAAACAGTGGTCAGTAACTATTTTTAAAGCTGAATCACTATTTGTAATATTTTGAATCACATTCACAGGTCAAAATGTAATAATTACTAACAAAATTTATATATGACATGAGAATTATAATAATAAGTATGCATTTATATGAAGAGAAAGATAAATGGCTATTATTTTTATTATAATGTAAAGTCAATTATATATATACTAAAAAATAATAATAAGATCTAGGTGCAGGTTCTCAGATCCAAGACTTCTCACTGATGAAAGTCACAAGCTAGTCTGGGGATATTGGATGAATAGGCACTAAATATCGATTTTATGCACAAACCTTCTTGTACCCATTGATTATTCTGGCTTGAATTGAGTGGCACTATTGTATGGAGAGTTTTGCCTCTTTTAACACTTTATGGAAGAATATTTTATTCTTTTATTGTTTTGATTAAACAAATACAAAACATTAGACACATACAAAAGTTATGTTTACATAAATTATTTATTTAATTGCAAACTATAACAATAATTAGAACAATTACTTCAACATTGCTGTTTATGCCTGCATAAAGTCTCTAAACTGGTTTGCAATGTCACGTTTTTATGAGAATATAAGTATTGAATTGTTGTGTGATGAGTGATTTCTTAATGAATTTATAATATAATTCATCTGGGATAATTTTTATGTCATTTAAAAAAGATATTACTATTTATTTTTTATTAAAAACAGCTCTAAAAAAATGCCCAGTATTTAAAGATAAATAATATACTTGGAATTTTTTTCAATTTCATTGAAATTTATTAGTCCAAATTAAATAACTTTTCAAATCAATTAATTTTATTTTCAGTTTATTAACTCAAAAAATAAAAAAGTGTATCATTTGCATAACTTTATTTTCAACAAAAATAAATAATAATTGTTAAAGCAAATAGTTTTTGATAAAATATGAATCCGAGTTTAACAATTCAATAAAAAATGTCTACCCTTCTAATTAGTGGGTTATCCCAATGCATGTGTGAGCCACTAACTGACCTATAGAACATAAGTTGCCAATCATTGTTCTAAAATACTCTAATTTTAAAAACTTGTTGATGACTTCATAGACTATTTCTTGATGACTTATGCTCAATTGAATGTAAGTTTATCTCTCCGTGAATATTCTAGTCTTTTTATATTTATAACTTGGTTAGTCTGGTTCATCTTTACATTTTCTATCCTCTGATCTATTTTTAGTTTAACAAACAAATCCACCAATAATGTCTTTTCAAATTGCCTTATGTTCATATCAATAGTGAAACAGTAAGGTCTGCTTTGCAGATCTTCATTTTACCAATTATCACCTACTTCCTACCCTCATACCTTAGCTTGAACCCCAATCTATCGTAGTGTGTTTGCAATACGCTTATATACCGAAAATCCCGCCTAATTTTAAACCATGAGTACAATGCTTGTATTATATATATATATAACTCATTCCCAAATAAAATAAAAGATTATAGATTATGTATATGTTCACATAATCTTGATTTATTAAAAAGTAGGTTATATAAGTCGTAATTGCGCACACACTATGATATGCATTTTAGAACATATCAAAATTATAAATTGTTAAAGTTATTTTGTTTGAATCTATTTACAAATATATTACTGTCGTAATAAATTTTGATTTAAAATAAAACTCATTTAGTAAATATTCATTTAGTAAATAGATTCAAATATTGCAATGTAAAAGTAAAATAATTTTCGTTTGATTTAATAAAAGTCATCCCAAATATTTCTCTTAAAATAATGAGAGACAATAGTTTAATTAGTTAATGTTATATAAGTTTATCTAAAAACAGCAGATGTCCACTTAAGGTTTTCTTTAATTAGTAAAAGGAATTTTTAATTAAATCTAGTTTGTAATTCGAATGTCAACAGGGAAATTAACAAAAGAAATTAATTAATGTTGAATTCCTTTAGACATTCGGATGATTCAATTACAACTGATAAGTCCGATATATTTTTGTAATGCTCCAGGGCAGTTCTATTGTTAATTTCTAATATAAAAAGGAGGGTTTTCTTTTGTTCTCCATTCTTCTAATGTTTCTAAGAGAAATCATTCTGAGTTCTATGCTAATAATTTGCTAACCTTGACATGACAGAGTAGAGGTGTCAAGATGGCTATGTCCCCTTGGAATAGCCAGCTGCTGCTCCAGACCATTGGAAGCTATCACATAAGGAACCCCGGAACTGCTGCTGCTGCAAAAATATGAACATTCCAGATTTTGCTGCTGAATTATAAAACCTGCCGAATATCTACCCAAAATGCTTCTCCAGAGGTAACCCTAAATTAACCCAAGAGCTCTTGTAATAACTAACATGTTATAGCTATTTTAAATTGTTTTCTGATATTTCACATAACTTTATTATGTATTTCTTTAACATGTTTAAATATACTCAACATTTTGCTGTCTATCCTTGGGTTAATATTTTCTATTGATTAAGCTTTCTGTTATTTTATTATGATAATGTGTCAGAATCATCTTTGACCGAGTGAATTATTCCCTTTGATGAAAATAAGATGCCGCTATGAAGGCATATTTTAAATTTCTAAATAATTTTCCAATTTTATTATCTTGCAAATCACTCGTTCGAGGGAGATACTATTCTTTAATATATAATATAATCACATAGTTTAAAATCTACATGTTATTGTTTTTAATCTAATATGAGAGTATGTGCGAGGTCAATGATTAAATGTGTCCCCTAATGCATGATTGCGTATATAAATCTATATTTACTTTTCAAACCTGCAAGCATGCATTTTCCTATTTTAATTACCGTGTTCTACTTTAATTACAAAGTTCATCATTGACGTCGAGAATGTGCGGACCCTTTTAAATGAATTTCTGGGAATTTGATTGGGCATTTCTCTTAATCCAAGTAAAACCCATTTAGTATGTTTTATATACACTAGTCTCGTATTGCTGGTACATGAATTGGTTGTTGAGACTGCTTTGTTTTACTTTTCCAAGGATTCTTTACATGGCCAAGTCCATTCTCTTCGCTTGTGGTTTCCAGGCAGAGTGTGTTCCCAAATGACACACCTGGGAATTAAACGCAATCATCACACAGTCGCTAAGTTTCGGCTGTTCATAAAATACTTTCCTACGAGTTAGCGGCGAGATGCCCTCTGTAATCATTCTGTATATTCAATATTGTTTTATTTTTATATTTATTTTACAAAGCATCCGTGACTTAAACGTGTCACACCCTCCAACTTTAATAAATTCATTATCAGCAATACTGACCTCCCAATGTAACATTATTATTATTATTATCGAATAAATGCTTTGATCACATAGCCACTTTGTTGCTTAGTAAGCTTTTGTCCGTGCTATTCTCGAAATCAATAAAGACTTTATAACACTTAATTTCAAATATTTTTTTAAACTTGTATAATTACTCAAAGCATCTCGCACATGTTCCTATCTCATCAAGCACATTATCGTAATGCTATTAGCCCAAGGAATAGAATATATCACTTTGCTTTAAAACCTTTTGTCATTTATTGGAATATAATGCCAACAATTATTTAATACGTGTCCCTGTCTCATATAAGCAGACAGTGGCATTATATATATAATTTATATAAATAAATTTTGTGAAATTATTTAAAACTAAATTTGATCTCTTATTTTATTTGATTCCTATCACTGTCTCGGTCTATATATATATTTTCTGCATTTCTTTTGTAAATCCATAGACGTTAATTAGCCACTCAAACTTCTTTTAGTATAGAGTCTTTTGTTTCTCCCTGACCACCAGGCACCGGTCAAAGGTTATACTAGTAGTGGCATCAGATGCATTATCATGTAGATGGCATTGTGAAATTTGGACTTTAGATTCGAACTTAGTATATCTAGATGGCAACCCTCCTAGAATGTTCAGTTTCGTGTCTGGGGTTTGAATTCTGCAGTGTGTTAGTGAGATAGATGATTCTGTTACAATAGACAGGTACTATTTACTTCTTGTTTGATGACTTCTTTATACTTTTGTATTAGCTTTTGTTTCATTACAGTTTTTCTTTTACATTCTTCTAATTGCATTTTTTTTATTCTCTCATTTTTTTCACTGCTTCTGCATTTTCAGAATAACTTTTTTCTCTAATTTGGGATTTGAACAATTTCTTTCACTGTTTCTTCTATTTTCAGAAATTGTTTCTCTATGTTTTCTATTTTATTCTTTTGCTTTCCTTTGTCTGACTCCATCTTCCTTGCCATTTGAATGAGCTCTTTTATTTTTTATTGTTCTTCTTCTTTAATCTTTTATGGTTTGGATATTTTT
Source organism: Epiperipatus broadwayi (assembly GCA_028023455.1). Classification (NCBI taxonomy): domain Eukaryota; kingdom Metazoa; phylum Onychophora; class Udeonychophora; order Euonychophora; family Peripatidae; genus Epiperipatus; species Epiperipatus broadwayi. The sequence goes on from JAQFVV010000002.1 coordinate 20,044,632, forward strand.
ATCTATTTGACTGCTTAGGTTTTTGTTATTTTTATTTCCTTCTTTCATCTTGTTATTGATGTCTATTGGTGTAATTTTTTTTATTTTTTGAATAATTTCATTGTTTTTTCAAGCATTTTTTGATTCATGTTTTGAAAGTCTTGGTTGATATTTCTAATCATTTTCGTCAATGCTGCCATGACTCATCATTATATATTTACTGTTGTCGATTTTTGTTTTCATCTTCTGTCAGTTTTTTGGAGCTTCATCTGCAATTAGTTTTGTAAAGCTTGATTATTTAACTATTGAAGATTTATGATTACCTATGGATTTTGTAAAGCATGATTACATCAGTTTTTGTAGAGATTAGTTTTTCATTTTTAGTGAATTTCGTATCTACTTAATGATTTATTTTTAAGACAAAAATCCCAACTTTTAATTTTTTGAGATGCATCTTTGTTGTAAAATTTGAATCATTATAATTCATTCCATGCAATCCTATTCCATTCTAATCTAAGTATATTTAACATGTCTTATCTTAAGTCTTGCTTTTAATCTAATTTTTCATTATATCTTATTTTAACCTCTAGATGTATTTTTATATTATTTTTAGCCTTACCCTCCACTCAATCAGTCCATCTTTTTACATACATGTAGGATTGTTTGTCTAAAAAGATATATTTATGGTCATCAATGCTAGATTTCATAGTTTATTCAAAATAATTTATCACTTATATGTTGGTTACACTATTATATACCTGTTTATCAATGTTAAGAACCACACTAATAATTGTACCATACATTGGATAGTTATTGTAAGTGGCCAAAATGTTCTCCATCACTAATGATGAAGTTGATCATATGATAGCCATGAGTCCTCAATATCTTAAAATGTCATTATGTACCTAATGGAAACTGATGACAAAGTTTGATAATTCTTCCTATTTAGACATGATAATAAAAATTAAATTCATGCAGTATAATATTGCTCAGTAACAAACTCATTTTCATAAATAACCATCGTCACTGATTTAAATAATATTGATCAATTGGTTACATTTTTCTATTAATAATGACTCTTACTCATTTATCTGGACTGATTATAAAGATAATATTAGTTAACTCTTATTATTTTTATTTCTTTTGAGGTAAGAATGCTTTTGTATCTTTCTGCACTATATTATAGGTTTGGAGGGCTGATTTATCTATCATTATTACTCTTTAAAAGTTTGTTCTATCCTATTAAGTTATTCACAGTTTAAAATAATATAAGCATTTTAATGTTTTCCTATACATTGTGTTTCCTACAACATTATTCAATCAGATTGAGAAGTGACTAAAAATACACATAACTACTGCTTTCTAATTTAAAATAACAATTTAATGCAATAACTAATTGCAAAAACGTCAAAGAAATTTGAAGCACATATAGAATTACTTTGTATTCTTATACAAATAGATTAAACATTTTGTTATATTAGGTATACATTTAAATATATAAATCATCCTTGTATAATATGTCTATATCGCTGTCTGTAATTAGTTGGACCAACTGGTGAGAGTAGATTCAGCAAAAAATATGGATATTGGTGATCATTTATTTTATTTACATGTATGTGGGCATGTTATCAATTGTATAAGTTGGATTAGATAAATGTAGAGAGCTTGAAAGTTTGAGTTCAAGTCCTTTATAATATATATATACATAAGGTGACTAATTTTCACAGTAGTAATTGAAATTAATAATGATAACTGTTTTTCAATGCTTAGTTTTATTTTACCAATAAACTTGATGTTAATTTTTTACTTGCAATGAATTCTACTAGTTTTGGGTGAAGTTATATATTTGATGATTTCTAAGACTGTCAATTGTATTTCAGCATTGACTGATTTAAATCTAATTGCAACTAAATTCAATTACAATTTCAACTAACTGGTATTGATTAACATTGTTTGTTTTACTTCTTTGTATACTTCTAGTTCTTCCATGTGATCATATTATTTGTGTTGGCTGAAGTCAAAATATAATCCTATTTCCCCAAAATAGGTTGATTTGTGTACTGGATGAACTGTTTTTTTTCATATGTCAAATGCATTGACTGGGAAGGAAATCCAGGCCAGCTGCTTGGAAGGCAGCTATGCTAACCACAAGGCCACCAAAGCATTGCCAACTGTTTGTTTTCCAGTCAGTTTATTATTAGTGATCCATTTAATTAATAAATTGAAAACAAATAAAATAGCTTCATTGCTATTGCGTTTTATTATCTACTTTTGAATAACATTTTTAGTTTATAAAATAGAATCTCATAAAGTTGACTCTTAAATTTCACAATTACTTCTTTTAAGTGAGTTATTAAGTAAAGAAAAATTAATTATTTACTTTATAAACAAGTAAATTTTATTATACTCAAATTTGAATCAATAAATTAATTTTGAATACTTAATTGCATTAAATGGTATTTGAAATGCTTATGAATTTTATAGTAATAATTTAAATTAATATTGTTTTAAAATCTTTTTAATTTCCTCCAAGCCAATTTTTTTATTGAGGCTAATTTGATTTAAATTCTCAAGCCTATTCAAAGGAGTCAGAATTTCTGACATAACTGTTTAAGCAATAAGAGATATATTTATGCATTAGCACATGCAAATGATTTTTTATATATGCCCAAGAACTTATTAATATATTCTTGATAACAGTACAGATTTCAATTTAGAATTTCATCATTGGAATTATTATATAAAATTAGAAAATGCTTCTATATGCTTTCATGCACTCAACTTTTATTTTTTTCTTTAATGAATGCATGATTTACATAATTTTATTGTTCTATGTTTCCTCTAACTACTAGTTCATATAATGCTATTGTTATATATATGTGTGTGTGTTTATATGAAAATATAAATTATAAATAATTTTATAAAATATCCTCATCATCATTAACCATTATCAATCCACTGCAGGATGAAGGTCTCTCCAAGTTCAATCCAACTTCTCTGATCTTTAGCTTCTCTTTTCCATATCACTCCTGCACACTTTCTTATTTCATCCATCCATCTCACATGTGGTCTCTTTCTGGGTCTTTTATAATCTCTTGGAATCCAGTTTAAGATTTCAATTCTCCATCTATTATTATCTCTTCTAGCAATATATGTCCAGCCCAACTCCACTTCAAACTTTTAATTTTTTCAATGAGATCAGTAAAATCTGTTTACAATATACACTAATCTTTTTATTACCTAATTTTTGATCATTCTTCTAAATGTCAATTTAATAGCATTTTCATATTTTATTTCAATAAAATTAATCTTTATTCCTTACTACATTTTTTTTCTAAAAAAAAAAAGAAATATAGATTTAAAAATGAAAAAATAATGCAACTTCGCAAATATAAAAAAAAAATGATATAAATTGAAATATAATCAGTACAATAGGTTTTTGATTTTTAGCTTCAGCTAACAAAAATGTATTTGGAATGAAACATAATTTATTTTCACTACTTTCTATCATCAAAATATATTTTTGTAAAAAAATACATAAAGCAGCAAAATTATATTTAAAAATTTTAAATTTCACTAAAATAAAATGATAAAAAAAACCAGTTCCAATGTGCTGAGACATTTCTTTTTGCCATTGACAACTTTCTGCTTTATATAAGTGCAATTTATCCACTGTATTTTAAGCACTATTTAGCAAAAACATTTTATAGATATTACAGAAAAATAAAGGAAGTGGTGAATTTGGTAATATTTCTGTTTTATGTTATTACATTTCATTTGGCTTGCATTTTTCTAAAAAAAAAAAAAAAAAATATTTTTTGAATAAAATCTGAGTTTAAACATCATTTATCAAAAAACAAATATTCATTTAATTTTACAGTTGTATATATAAACAAACTACAATATGATTTTTAATTTCAAGATTTGAACAAAAGACAAACTTATGCAGTACAATAATTACTTTGAGAACAATGACCCTTCACTTGGAAGCATACCCATTTTATGGTGGGGGGGGGGGGAGGGACTGTGTCTTTTTTTAAGAAGGGAGGAACCCCCCAAAAAAAACCCGAGAGAAAAACGTGTGCCCCTTTGAACCCTTCCCATTCCCCACCCCAAGTTTTCCCATATTCTTACAAATGCTGACATCTAGCGATTTAATTGGAATTAATATTTTTAAATACATTTTAGTTCAAGTCTTTACAGTCAAATGAATCTAAAAGTGGTGAAAAATGTGCTGCAAATAAGCACAATTGGGCCACTTTGAACCAAACAACTGCAGAACTTTAAAGCCATATGAAAAAATTTGAAGGAAAATAATTAGAAAATTAAGTTGATATATAATACTAATAAATATATAATAATAATAATAATAATAATAATAATAATAATAATAATAACAACAACAACAACAACAACAGTAAAAAATATAAAATATCAGAAATTTTCTTTTATAGTATAAACACTTAATCAAACCAAAAATTCTCTACTAAACATTAACTTGATTTTTATTAATTGGCCTCGTTAGATATGCTTTGACATTCCAAGGTCTCATATTTTATCATAGTTTAGTACATACTTATTTACTCAAGTTAATCAGCTTAATTCCATAATATAAATAGAAGAATTTGAACTCAGGATTTTTCAGTCCATTTATCCTCCACATCACATGAAAAAAAAATGCATATGATCTCTAATATATATTTCGTGCAGAATCAGCACTCATCAGTTGATACAATCAGTGTTTGGTTTACATTTAAGATAGCAATTTCTTAAACTTTAATGGACAGACTTCAATTTCCTCACTTTTCCAATTATTCAACAGACCATTTCATTGAAAAACTAATGATGGATTGTTCAAAGCCCTTGCTGGATTTATAGTCATACCCATGTAGACATTATGCCAATCTAACCCCTCATATTATCGAGCATTATGTACCTATATGTATTAATAGGAGAGGGATGATCTGGACATATATTAAGATATAATTAATCTATTTCCCAAGCAATATGTATTTCTACGGCAGTATGTGAGCTTGCTTATACTGAATGTAAATATAAACGCATCTCTGCGTTCATAATGAATCAAATACGTGTTCATATACATTATAAACAATATGAAAATATTTATAAATATTGTGTTAACATTAATAGATTCCATCTATAAATTCTATCATTGTTAATACTTTAGTTAATTTAGCGAATTTTATTTATTTAAACATATTCTGATTGATTGGTTGCGATTCTTTACAAATTATTAAAGCAATTAGAATTGTTTAAAAATTGTTTAGAAAACAAAATGCAATCTCTAAAGACGTGACAGGATTTCATCCAAAAAAGAATAAATAAATCCAACTTTAAAAATAAAGAAGTTTTAAAGGTTAATCGTAGATGACAATATTGAAAAGCATTTTGTAAAGAAAAAAGATATCTTAAGAGTTGTAAGCTTAATCGCCTATTTTTTTTACGTCAGCTGTTCTGGCTTTTTTTTTTTTAATAACTGAAAGTAAGTTGTTTATCTTGAAGCAGGACAGCAGAAATAATTCAACAAAATGGATTTTTTTAAAAAAAAGTGGCGCATATATCATATTAACAAATAATGAAATCACTTGGTAAATATCCATTTCTAAGAACGTTTTTTTTTTTTGTACGACTTCAATTTAAGTTTTCTAGAATGATTAAATAATTCTTAGAAACATAAAATTGACTGCTGATAACAATTCCATAATCAAACGAGTCTTCAAATTTTCAAGTACAACAATTGTTTATAATCTGTGAGTTTCAGTTCTTTGATGATAATATAAATTTAACTATTTACTAATTTTGAATGTGCGTGTGTGTGTGTGATTAGAAAATCAGCTGCAGCAACTGCATTATGCAAATCAGTATGGTCTTTCTAATACCGGGGGAAGGGGGTGCACTAGATGTGAGTTTTGTAATGACTATTCAAACCAATCCGTAAAACACAAATATGTCCATATATAAAGCACGCTGGCCCATTTTCCATTGTATTTTAGCCTCTGCTAAATCATCCCAATAAGATAAATTTATTGCAAATTTTTAAAATGACTAAGATAACTTACAAGGTTGCCTCAAACTCAAAATCATGTACAAGTACATTGTAAAATACTTTTTTTAGGAAGTCTTGTAAGCTTATTCACTTCATATGCCAATTCTAATACATTAATATACAACAATGTATTGGATATATAAATATGTGTGTAACCATATTTGTAAATGACAAATGCAGTTGAGTGATATCATTCAACTTTATTATAAATTTAATGATATTACATGAAAAATTATTTGGATATTCTTTTACCTAACTCAAGCATTCTATATATTTAAAATTCTAGTTTTCACAATTTGTACTCATAATAAAAGTGTTATTTTGATTAATAGTTACTCTTTAAGTAATATTGCTCATATTTAACATCTTAGAAAAAGAAATATTTGTACTGGACAAACAAAGCAAAGTATAAAAGTAAACATGGGTCCAATACCTGAACAATTATGACATCTCTTTCATCATTGTACTGATTTATATTATGACCAAACTACATAAAGTTTTTGTTCTCCATTTATAAATAGTTAGTTATCCATTGGACAAACAATGATGTTGTTAAACTAAACAAATAAAAAATCTAAACTAAACAAATAAAAAATTTAGGTCTGTTTATCAGCATCAGTTATGCAAAAAAATTTGAAATTCATCCATTAGCTTGTGATAAAATCAGATAGGCACAGTACACACTTGAGAATGAGATCATTGCATAATAAAAAAATGTATACTGCCCAAATATGAAATTTTACATTAATTTTTTTATCATCATCATCAACCATTATCAATCCACTGCAGGATGAAGGTCTCTCCAAGTTTAATCCATCTTCTCCGATCTTTAGCTTCTCTTCTCCACAACACCCCTGCACATTTTCTTATTTTATCCATCCATCCATCTCACATGTGGTCTCTTTCTGGGTCTTTTACAATCTCTTGGAATCCAGTTTAAAATTTCAATTGTCCATCTATTATCATCTCTTCTAGCAATATGTCCAGCCCAACTCCATTTCAATCTTTTAATTTTTTCAATAAGGTCAGTAACACCTGTTTGTTGTCTTACCCATACATTGCGTTTTCGATCTCTTCTTGTTACTCCCAACATACACCTCTCCATACTTCTTTGAGTGGTCTGAAGTCTCTGTATTGCTCTTCTATTAAGTGTCCAAGTCTCAGATCCATAAGTAAGAACTGGTAAAACACATTTGTTAAAAACCATTCTTTTCAAACACATAGGCATATTTCCTTTTAGTATCAAGTTATTTCTACCAAAAGCACTCCAACCAAGTTTAATTCTATGATTAATTTCCTCCATTATGTTTCCATCTGTATTAATAATCTGACCAAGGTATTTGTAACTGTTAACTTCTTCTAATTCTTCATAATCAATCTTTATTTTCATATTTTGAGCAAATCGATTAAACATTACTTTAGTCTTTTTAACATTTATCTTTAGTCCTACTTTTCTACTTTTATCTGTTAACTCCTGCAACATTTCCTGCAGCTCTGAAGCATTATTTGCAAAAACAACTACATCATCTGTGAAATCTAAATGACTTAAATACTCTCCATTTACTTTCACTCCTTTAGTTTCCCATTTTAATCCACAAAATACTTCTTGCAGCACTGCTGTAAAGAGTTTTGGAGATATGGAGTCACCTTGTCTTACACCTTTCTCAATGTTGATTTTTCCAGTATCATTATGTAATCTAATTGTTGCTGTTGCATTTTTATAAATATTCTTTAAAATATGACAATATCCTGGATCTATACCTTGATGATCCAATGCTTTAATCACTGAAGAAATGTGTATAGAATCGAATGCCTTTTCATAATCTATAAATCCAAAACATAAAGACAACTCATATTTGTTTGTCCTTTCTATGACTTCTCTCAATACCTGGATATGATCTATTGTACTAAAACTACTTTTAAATCCAGCTTGTTCTCTTGGTTGGTGGAAATCCAAAGTTCTCTGTAGACTAGTTGTAATTATCTTGGTAAAAATTTTATATAAAACTGATAAAAGGCTGATAGGTCTGTAATTTCTAATATCTTCTTTATCACCTTTTTTAAATATTAATATTATTACTGCATTCTTCGAATCTTCCGGTACATCTTTATCATTTAGACATTTGGTATATAACTTTGCTAAAATTGTTTCTATTTCTTCACCTGCTTCTTTTAATATATCAATTATAATTCCATCATTTCCTGGAGCCTTTCCTTTCTTCATACACTTAATTGCATGTCTCACTTCTTCATTTAAAATTCTGGGCAATTCGGAAGATGTAATAGATATAGGAGGTACTTGTTCTTTATTACTATATAATTCTTGATAAAAATCTTCTACCAATTTCATGATGTCATCTCTCTTTTTAGTAATAATTCCATCTTTTTTCTTATTGCAGATATAAATTTCCTACCAATACCAAAATGTTGTTTAACATTTTTGAGACTTTTATTTTCTTCTACAGCTTTCCTTACTATTTCACAGTTATACTTTCTTATATCATTTTCAACTCTTTTCCGTACCATTTTACAAAATTCGAGATATTCAATTCTTTTTAATACATCATTTTTGTATATCTTCATATTCCTTCTTTTCTTCATAAATTCTCTAGTCTCAGTAGAAATTTTATTAGTCAATTGCTGCTTTTTTTCTACCAGCTATGTTTGTTGCAGTTTTTAAAAGTGTATCAGTTATTTTCATATTAATTTCATTCAAATCTGTATCATGTTCAAAATCTCCTATCACTTGAAACCTATTTGTAAGTTCTAATTTAAATTCATTAGAATGTTTCTGAAGATTAGGAATATCAACTGTAAATATTGTTTTTCTTAATAATTTTTGTCTCTCTAGTTTTACATTAACACGTAACTTACACCTTAACTAATCGATGATCACTTCCTGTGTTAAATTTATTAAGAACATTACAATCTTGAAATATGTATTTTCTGTTAGTCAAAATATAATCCAATTCTGCTGTACCTTTATTTGGATGCTTCCATGTCCATTTCCTTTTAACATTTTTCTCAAAAAATGAATTCATAATATAAAGTTTTTCTTTTCCTGCAAACTCCACAAGTCTATGTCCTCTCTCATTTCTATTACCATAACCAAAATTACCTCCAGCAATTTCATCTTTCATTTGTCTACCAATTCTAGCATTAAAGTCTCCCATAACAATTTTAAAATGTTGTTTACTCTGATCAAAAGCCTTTTGTACATCCATATAAAAATTTTCTACTACTTCATCACTATGAGAACTTGTTGGGGCATAAACCTGAATTATCTGCATTTGGTATCTGCTATTAAGTTGTATAACTAATCTTGCCACTCTGTCCGATACACCATCAATCTCCACAATATTGTTCTTCCACTTTTTATTTATAATGAATCCTACTCCACTTGTATTTCCAATATGTGTGCCTTTATAATAGAGTATATGTCCACTTTTTAAATCAATTGTTTCTTCTCCTTTTCTTCTAACTTCACAAAGTCCAATAATGTCCCATTTAATATAAGACAGTTCTTCTTCTAATTCTTGCAATCTTCCTTCACTTGAAAGTGATCTGCAGTTGTAAGTACCTAAATAAAAAGTCTAATATTAAATGAATAAGCAATATTTATAAATGAATGAATAAATAAATTATTTATTTATTCAAACATAACCCAAAATATAAATAAATATAATTGTTTTTTTACAGCTGGCCTTTGGAAAATAAAATTCTTTGTGAAAGAGAAAGAAGATAATGTATTTGTTTTCATTCTGATATAATTATTTATATAATTGTTAATAAATAACATTTATGAACGTTTTATCTCCACAAATGTAATATATATACAAATGCAAAAACTGTATTAAGAGCAAAGCTTTATTAATAATAAAAATACTGTAATACTTAGCATGCTTTTAACAGTAAATAAATAATGTGTATAATGATTAAAAACTTCATTCATGTTAACATGGACAAATATAATAGCTATACAAATTATCTCAATGTTTGCACCTGAAGGGAAAGGGCAAAACTAAAAAATAATGAATTAGTCTTTTCTGTTATAAGTGCATTAATGCTTCACTTCCTAACAAATTTTAAAGAGCAAATATCAAATTAAAAAAAATGGATTATTTTTATTAAAATCTTTCTTGAAAGTTTATTTTATATTGAAATAATCAAACCCATTGTCTCTTGATTAAAGAAGTGTGCTCATTTTGTATAAATTAAAAATTAATTATATTAAACTATTAAGAATTGAATTATTACATTAATAAACATTATTGGTTCTTACATATGTGAAATACGATTTATGGATAAAATGAAAGTAAGGATATTTTCATCCATCTCTGAAAAAATATATTATAACAGAATAAAAAATTGCCCTATAGGTTTAGGAAACATTACATAACTGAAATGATGACGATGAAGAAATAACTTTTATTATCACTCTCTTAAATTTAGGATGCCATTTGTAGCAGATTAAAATAATGGTATGCTCTTTTTTTTAATATTCAACAGATTTGGTAACCATTTATATCAGATCGGATATGACAAAACCATGATAGAATAATCCTGTTTAGTTATGACCTGCAAATTGTGGTGTCATTTATAATAGGAGAAATATGTGTTTATGCTAATTTCTGTTATAGCTCCATTGGTCTGGCTGCCATGTATAACAGATTGTAAATGGGCAATGAGAAATAATAACTCTAATATAGCCTGAATAAAATATAGGCCAGTCATTGGTAACCCTTTGAAACAGAATAAAAATGAGCTCTGAAGTTGGACATTGTTTGTAACTAAATAAAATATAAATAAAAAATAATAATAATAATTTTATAATTCCCTATGAATAATAATATCATTTATAATAGAATGAATATAATAAACTAAGTTAAATGAATAGCAATCAATAAATAATTATTCAGTATTTACAATAATCCTTTATAAATAAGCATTTATTTTTATAGCATCTGTATATAATTGTAATTACATTCATATCGGCCTTTCAAGCCAATTGTGCAAACGCTTTGCGAGTGTTAAATAATAAATGAATTATTTAACACTCGCAAAGCGTTTGCACAATTGGCTTGAAAGGATGATATGAATGTAATAATCCTTTATAAATACTTAAAGGTTTTAACCTTTGACACTGCACTCCGAATATATTTTTTAATGCTAGAGACACCTCACCAAATCTTGACACAAGATTATGACTTTATAATGATAAGAATGGTCATCTTATCTTTAACCTAACTTTCTAATTAAATAGGCGAATCTGAAGCATCTTGATTTGAGAGTGTGAAGCTGTAAATTTCTTCACTGATTAAGTCCACTATTTCTTTTACAAACTAAGATTCATGACATCTTGTGATTTACAATGAAGTAGTTTATAAGATCTTTATTCTTAGAAATCTATAAGTTAATTAAAGTTGTAATTATGTATTTTTATTAAGCACAAGGCGTAATCTTGTGTCAAGATTTTGCGAGGTCCCTCTAGTGTTAAAAAAATATATTCAGAGCACAGTGTCAAAGGTTAAAACCTTTACATATTTACACATACTCACTTGTGCTTAATAAAAATATATAATAATTCTTTATCTAACTATACCAAAACAAAACATTGATGATAATCTTTATTATAACATCATGAGTTCAGTTGATATTTAGATAAACAGAGAACAAACAAAATCAGCACTTCAAATACTCTAAATACAAACTTTACTTAAAATAGATTAAAACAAAGCAATTAAATGAAATATCACTGTCTCAAAACAACTATATATTCACTCATAATCAAATGAAAATAATAAATCATTCAACAATGAAATTGTAATATACTTAATGAATTAAACATTGCTTATAATAATATAATCTTATATTAAAACTGAATGATGTTCATCTCTAAAGAAAATAATTCATGCATGATTGAGACAACAGATTTAGTATGTTTTATAAGTTTACAATGTTCATAATATCTAAATGAATATACAATCGAATAATTATTTTTCAATAGTTTAATAAAGTGATAAATAATATTAACTCAGTCTTGCTATACACCTATTAATCATGCTATTTATAATAAGATAAAATACTTATTAATGATGTAATATCAATAAACCTGTAAGATAATCTTGAATCTATAATATCCAATCATACCAGTATATAAATAAAACAATATATTTCTAATGGATAATTAACTAATTATATTAATTTATTTTAAATTTTCTGCAACTAAATTATTACCACTATATATTATAATAATCAAAATATATAAAAGAATTATTAGCATTTATTATAATCAAGTATGAATATTAAAATTTAATATTTAATTGGATCTACAATCCACATCAACTAAATTTAAATATAATTAAAGCAAATCATTCTGACTAATGACAGAACAAATAGCTTTATAACTGAATAAGTTTAAGAGTTTATTGACAACCATGAACTCAATATATTACTTATCTGATCAACAATAATTTAAATAAAACATTCAAATATTTTATCATGATTATCAGATCAGATAATATCTATAGAATTCAATAAAAAAAACAATATAACCATACTTTCTTATCAATTGTGGGATAATATCTATAGAATTCAATAATAAAGAAACAATATAACCATACTTTCTTATCAATCGTGGGATTTCATTTCTGAATTATGTGTTGTAGTTATTTCAAATAAATTTTACAATAAATAATGCTATTAATCAATAAATTCATATTGCACAATTGAACAATAATCAGACAAGTTTATTTGTTTTAAGTTAAATTAAAATTTATTATTAAATGAACAATCAATATGTATATGTATAATATAATTGCATGTACAATTAATCAATTGACATTAATTTTATATTTAAATATGTGATTGCCTATCAGTATCCAATTATTTAATAACCAAATATGAAACACGTCTATGTAACACGAATATATTATGGAATGTTCATACTTTCCAAGATATAAGAGTTTAATATATTAATATTCTATAATTTTTAATAAAAATAAAATATATATACAAAGTTGAATTTAATTATTTGCTAATAAAAATTTAAGAGGACAAATTAAACTGAGAGACTGCAAACTTCTCAAGCGCTTATAACTATCAACAGCCAATCAGATCATAAACACTGAGACAGAGAATTTAACAAGAAAAGGGTGGTTCCACCCTCTTATTTACTTATCTTTCTATATATCCAAGCCAGTCTAAAGTACTTAGATCTGAAAGTGTGAATCTTAAATATCTTCACACTCAACTCACTGAGTTCAAATTACAAACATACAGCATGAAATCTTTCGATTTATTGCTATAAAATCTTTTTTTAACTTTTTTTAGAACTTATAAGTGATATATCTGAACTTAATTTTTAAAAAATTAATATTTTTAAATATTAAAATAATAATTACTATGCCAAAAGATATAAGTTTAAACTTAAGGAAAATGTAACTCTCTTATATTTTGGTATGTGAATAGATTACCATTTAATTTAAAATCATATATCATTTATTAATAATGATTATACATTTTAAACGAAGAGAGCTAACAAATATATATCAATAACAATGATAAACATAAACAAGTGACCTGAAAGAGAGTCTTTAAATACTGTATTTTCAGAATGGCATCACAGTTTTGATGTCTATTTCAAACTAAACCAATAGCATGTCTTTGTTTCAGAGATGATATAAAATATTCACAAAAACTTTTAAATTCAAAATACATTTTGTCGATTCCGATGTTTTTATATAAACAAATTATTCTTTCAAATAATGATTATTTGGTCTGTATGTAGTTTATATTCATGATGATGTCAAGAGATATTCTTTCATGAACAAGTATTTATTTTAAAATATTATGAATGACTAAGTGCTAGCTTTATCTAAGATGATATGATGGAAAACTAAACTGATTCATACCTTAAACGAAATTGATCAATCAAACTAATAAAATTACACAGGTAGGTAAATATGACTTTTGTAGACCTTCTGATGTTTGTCTTCCATCTTTAAACTATAGGTAATATTAATTTTAAAAAATAAAAATATTATGGTTTACAACTTAATAAAGCAATTATTGATAATGTTTTTTTATCATTTTCCCATAAAATTTTCTCAATATGCTGCCCAGTTATTAAAACAGGCAAAACTCTCCATACAGTATTGCCACTCAGTGCAAGACAGAGTAATCAATGGATGCCAGAAGGCTTGTGCATAAAATCCCCATCTAGTGCCTACCCACCCCTTATTGGATGAATAGGCATTAGATGGGGATTTTATGCACAAGCCTTCTGGTATCCATTGATTACTCTGTCTTGCACTGAGTGGCAAAGTTTTGCCTGTTTTAATAAGTTATAAGCAAGCATAAGAAATGGTGATCATGTGATCTTTATTGGCTTAAAACCAATCCTGTCTAATAGGATAGTGGTGGCCATGATTATTAAAGAACCAAAGACACCAAAATGTATAGGTACTAAATGGAGTTTAGATCTATATGACTATAAGTGAATGAGCTTGGATTGAAAATACTGCATTTTTAATTTAAGACTCATAGTTTTTAGTTAAATAGAGATAAAAGGTGTCTTCTGGAGGGTTGCATTAGATCCTAAGATCTAGGTGCAATGCTCTCAGATCTAAGGCTCCTCACTGACAAAGGTCACAAGCCAGAAACTAATCCAGGGATATAGGATGAGTAGGCACTAGATGGGGATTTTATGCACAAGCCTTCAGGCATCCATTGTTTACTCTGTTTTGCCTGTTTTAATAACAGTTATAAGCAAGCATAAAAAATGGTATCATGTGATGTTTATTATGCTGCCCAGTTCATGGGCAGATAATATTGTTTTTTACTCCTCCATTTTGTTCAGTCAACTATATACCTTAAAGGGAAAGAAAAAGAAAATCATATAAAGAGATTTATATGTGCTTTTGTTTAAAGCAAAAACAAGAAGAGAGAGAATTAGTTCAAACTATTCAGTTCTATTTAAAAGATTTTTTTCATTGATATCAGCGTAACTATAGCAACCCTCTATATTCACTCTTTAAGTGATTTGTAGCAGTATTTCATAAATAAAAAAATGTTATTACACAATAATGACAAATAAAAAAAATCATTTCACAATTATTACATGAAATAAATTATTTACATTTTTAATATACAAATACTATTTTTCATTCTAATATAAATTAAACAACTTATGATACATTCTAATTACACTGAAAATATAATTTCATGCATATTTCAATACCATACAAAAGAACAAATGTATTTGAAATATTAAACATTTATTTGTATTGTTTAAAATTTACTATTGTGAATTAAGTAACAAAAATGAAATATAACACAAGAATAATAATTTTATTCAAACTATATACTTTATTATTTACATATTCATTTTCCTTTTTAAAATGAATAAAGTCAATTTACAATCTTACAATACAAGTAAAAATAAACAATTTTATATTAATATTACTTGTCATCATAACAACACAGTTCGATGTTTCATAAGTTACATACAAAAATCAACCAAGAAAGAAAGATAAAAAAATTATAACTAATATCTGACCACATACTGAAACTCATCTCAAATTTCAGTAGCACAATATATATATATAACAAAATATTTTTAAAACAGTAGCAACTCTTCATACAGTAATGTCATAGTGTAATCCATAGTAATCAATGGACTGCTAGTAGGTTTGTACATCATCCATTATTTCCAGACTACTTTGTAGCTTGTGGGCATCATTATGAAAAACCCTGTATCTGAAAACACTGTACTTAGATCTTAGGATCTAAAGCAGGCCCCTCCAGCAACCACTTTTTACATGTTTAACTATAAAACTATGAATCCAAAATGAATACTCAATAATGCTTTCAATCTAAGTTTATTCATTTGAATAGAGCTCAACCTAGTTCAAAATACATTTTGGTGTCTTTAATTTTTTTAAAAACCATACCAACTATCAATCTTTGGCCAGGATTAATGTTAAGCCACTCAAACATCACATGAGCACTCTTTTTATGCTTCTACAAACTATTAAACCAGTAGAAACTCCTCCATATAATAGTGTGACACAGTACAAGCCCTAGTAATCAATGGATGCTAGAAGGCTTGCACATTAAAATCCCTATCTATTGGATATTTATTCAATATATCCAGACTAGGTTTTAGCTTGCACATTAGATCCTAAGGTCTATGGATAGTGCTCTCAATTGCTAAACTACTCACTGATTACTCTAGGAATATTAGATAAGTAGGCATTGGATAGGAATTTTGATGAACAAACCTTCTAATATCCATTGATTACTGTGGTTTGAACTGAAAGATACTATTGTATAGAGAGAGCAACTAGTGTAAGCATAAGAAAAAGTGATCCTGTGATGTTTGAGTGGTTTGACACTGATCCTGGTAAAAGAACAATCATTACTATGATTATTAGAAAACTAAAGATATCATATTGTATAGATACTGAACATGATTCAAATCTGTATAACTATCCAAGTAAATGAGATTGTATTGAATGCATTATTGTGTATTTATTTGTATTCATAGTTTTATAGTTAACTAAACAGGTTAAAGATCCTAAGATCTAGGTGCAGTGCTCTCAGACCCAAATCTCTCACTGATGAAGTTCTCAAGCTAGAAACTAGTCTGAGGATATTGGGTTAGTAGACACTACATAAGAATTTTGCTGCACAAATGTTCAAGCATTCATTGATTACTATGGCTTGCACTGGGTGGCAATACTGTCTGAAAAGGTTGCTACCATTTTAACAGCTTGTGTACACTTAAGAAATGATAGTTGTGATGCTTGAGTAGTTTAAATAATATTTTTTATGGAGAGTGAAAAACTAAATGACAATCTGGGTAATAATTGAAATATTAATTCAAAATAATTTCTGTAATCAAATATAGAAAGTCAAAGAAATTCATAAAAAAAAATTATTTAAATTAATCTAATTAAATTTTAAATAAGTCTGCAAGCAAGCAATTATCAATTCAAATAATATGATAAATAAATTATTTAGTATTAGAAAGTCTTTAGCAGATTTAGTTGATAATATGAGAATTATTTAGTTAATGCATCATTGAACAATGGGAGAGCATAATTGAAGTAATGTAAGAAGAATAACAAATAAATAAACATATGGAACAATTTATAAATAGTCAAATAAAAAATAAAATCATAGATCACATGACCCCATTCTTTTAAGCTATCCTAGTGCCTCTCTGAGGAGTGCCAAATCACAAAATCATTGGTCAGAGGTTTGGGGGTTCCTGACATATTTTAAATGCTTTCTCTGGCTAAGCATTTATCACAAAGCTTGTTGAGCAATTAGCATTGCTCATTGTTTATATGGCACAGTTTGTACAAAAAATGTTTTAGTGCTGCAAACAAATAGTTATATAAAGCAAGATCTGGCATATTTTCTCAGTTTACCCTCATTTTTTCATCTCATTTTTACCCTTGCTTCTAAGCTAAAAGATGAAAGTTAAAGTTAAGATAAATTATGGATAACATAGAGAGGGATTTTCATAGCCATAAGCTATAAGAGAAGATCTATATTTCTATACAGTTATCAGAAAACATTAAAATTACTGTTCTGAAACAAAATTAAACTGTCTACAGGAAGCAGAGAATTGTTAAATCAGGAATCAACAATAAAAACTAAGCTAGTCTATGAAAAAGGATATAGAAAGTGTAAGAGTGAAATTCAAATGTTTTTCACAGTAACTGATAATTAGGTACCTATCCAAAACTTTGCAATTGCATCCACTCAAAGCAGTAAATATTTTCAAAAGTAATATAGTTAATATGTTAGTCATAAGTTCTAGAATTTGCAAGGAAACTAATTTTATTCTAAACATTTGTTAAAATAATATTTTAGTTAATGGTAATTTTAGAAACAAGAATATATTGAATTCTTGGTGATGCTGATTTATATTCTTTGTTTTTTTAAAACAATGTCAATCATACCAAGATATCACATGTACTTTCAGGAATGAATTCATTTTTGTAGGGTTTTATTAACTTTCTAAACAGTGATATGTATAATGCTTCAGATTTGCCTATACATATAGTTTGGGGGGAAAGGATAGAGTGGCTCCATTCTCACTTTTAAAAAGAATTTATCTAGTGTGTGGAAAGGAGAGTATTTATTACAATTAGCATTCAATCTGTAAAGTGTGTGTGCAGTGGAGTAAGCTACAGTTATTATTATTATTATTATTATTATTATTATTATTATTATTATTATTATTATTATTATTATTATTATTATTATTATTATTATTATTATTATTATTATTATTATTATTATTTATAATAATTAATATTATCTAACATAATAGTTAAAGAAATCCTTATACTGAATATATTTTTTTATTAAATAAATGAATAAATAACAAATATCACACATATACATGCACATACATATAAATTTCATATAAAGCCAGTTTTCTGTCCAAGAAAAAAAAAGCTAGATCAGCTATACATAAGATAAAATATTTTACTAGGACAATTTTAGAACACCAAATCTATTGACTTCTTTGGAAGCACTGATTTATACTGTTTGTCCTTTTAAAATAATGTTAATCATAACAATATTCATGTGTGCACTCAAGAAATACCCCATTTTTTGTTATACATTCGCTAGAATATTTTAATCATACATTATTATTAATTAATTAATTGAATTTAAAATGACCTTACTTAATACAACAAATCCTTATGTAATTATTCTTATTGAAGTAATATAATTTTCGACTTCTTTCTTTTCCTATGTATTGATTTCTACTTTAACATACCAGTAACACCTTTCTTAAACACTTTGTCAATACTTTTATTTATATCAAACTAACAGTTTTGAATGAAATGATTATTTATAATGGTTACATTAAAATGTATATTTATTTCTGTTTATATTGTGTATTTAATTATGTATATGAATATGTGGATAAGTGTATTAATTGTATAATTATATATTTGAATATTGTAGCTCTGATGATGACTGCAGGACAGTTGAAACTGTTAGTTTGATATAAATAAAAGTATTGCACATATACACATCTAACATAGCACTTGCTGATTTGTTACTATTACCAGTTGTTTGCTTTCTAAAACCTAGTTATTTACAATTCTTAACATTAACTTACTTTGCCTACTTTGTCATTGAAGGATAAATGCTCTATGCTCTCTTAGGTCCTTCTATTATGAAGAAATTACATGAAATTATTAAATTATTTTAATATACATGAATGATTTCAACCTAGTTCATTCTGTTGCAGTATAAATATTGATATTATAGAGTAAATAATTTGGGTTTCATGATTGTAACTGGACTACAAATAATGATAGTCAATAAATTCATTAAAAAAATTGTAATATTCTTCTGCATTAATAATTCTAGAAAGTGGATGCATTTACACATTATTGAGCAACAAAATTATAATAAGTTGTCAAGTGTTGGTGGCAAAGAGGGTTAGCATAGCTGCTTTTCAAGCAGCTGGCCAGATTCGCTTCCTGGTCAATGCTTTGACATAAAAAAAATTATAATAAGTTTGTTTTGTTATTAAGAGGTACTTTAATTCATATACACCTTGACATTTTTCCATTGATTATGATTAATTTTTAATGATCTGCATGGTTTAATACAACAATTAAGTGACAACATTGAGTACTTAAAAGATTGTATTAAAGCTCAACTGTCATATCTGTTACTTAAATGTCATATGATTCCCAAAGCAATTAATCATTTGTTTGTTTTTTTTTGTTAATATGTAATAAGACTAAAAAAATTAATTAAATAAATTATTACTATGATATCGCTGTTTATGACTTTTTATAACTTGGTAAAAATTCAGTATAGATGGCATATTTAATAAATTTAGAAATGTCTTCCAAAAGTGACTTAAATATGAAGTATTTCAATTATAATGTAATCTAGATAACACTATCTTAAATAGCACACAATTCCTGCAATATTATTGCTGTTTTAATTCTTTTTAATGTCATGATTATAAGTGATTACACTTATATTAGGAAAACACCATAGTTCTTAATCCAGTCATGATTAAAAAAAATTATAGCACATGACGAACATATCTGAGAAATATATTCATTACTAATAAGGACTGAAATGATTGAAAAATACTGTCAAATTGCATCTATTATTTGAATATAATAAAATACAGGAGTTTTTATTTATTTTCGGTTATAATTTTTTTCTTCTCATGTGTCATATATCAGCCGGGAAGCGAACCCGGGACAACTGCTTGTAAAGAAGCCGTCGCATTTTAGATAATAAATATAGATTTTGATAAAATAAATACAACTATAAAAATATCTTTAATATTAATTAAGCAGAATCTTCAATGGTTGGCTTTGCAAAATGTTTCTACTTTTCACAATTATGCCAATACTGACTTCAGAGTTCTCAGTATCTCTCAGATGCAATTTACTGTCAAATAATCATCCATCTATATTAAAATATGTGTTATAAACAAAGTAGCATTTTAAATATTCTGGCTTAACATTAATCTAGTCGTGACTTTGAACCTATGCATCTAATATATATCACTAAGACTTTGTAAGTTTCTCATCAGTCACGAACTCCACAGAGTTAATAAACAATTAGATTTGTGATCTTTATCTTAAGATAAAATCAATACAAATTAAAAATCATAATATCAATAACTCCTATTTTATCACATATTTGCAAAATAAAAAAAAAAAGCTTTTTTATGAGTGCAAAAGTTAAGTTCAAAATTTTTAAATTAATTCATATGTTGGTTTTGATTAATTAGATATGTAATAACAGCATTTCTTGAAATTCGTCTGCTTGCCTTTCTGGACTCCTCAATAACACATCTCATATCATTAACAATTCAAATAAAAGATAAGCCAAAAAATAATTAAATGCAGAAGCCACTATAAACAAAATAAATAAATTACTATGTATGTATATATGTGCGTCTAACAATAAAAAAAGATTTTCATACTTTTTTATAGTGCAAATAATATGCTATATATTTATATTATAAAGTAAATAATCTGTGAGATAAAAAACGATTTCTAATATAATCCCAACTTTTTCAGAAGTTACTAAGATTAAACTTTTAAAACATTTTTAGATAAATAAATAAACAAAAATTATTCTTAAAATTATACTGGGGAAAGTATATAATACAAGTTGTTTGTGACTACTTGGTACAAAACTACTTTTATGATTTGAAGAATCAATTACAAGAGTAAAATAAATATACAAAGTAGTTATATGTTAGAATTTCCAAACTCATAAAACATTGTGACGAATATAAACTTTTTCTACAAAACCTAAACTTAAAATGCTAAAATATAAAAATTCTAACTATGAAATATCATGTGAATATATGACATATCAGTGAAACGATGTATCCCATTAAATACAGTTATTAAAGAACATAAAATAATAATTACAAATAAAAAACAAACGTATTTAAAGTAATAAACATACATCTTCCAATGAAGAACATTGGACATGGAGCAAAAATGTAAAAACAAATAAGAAAATTTAAATGAGCTGTACATATACAAAGTCATTTAACCACATATGTCAACCTAGCATGATAATCTCCACCAAAAATGTTATTAGGAGGAATAAAAATTTTTGATTGTTGCCTTTAAAAGAATGGCTTAATTAATTACAGCATCATTTTAAATTCAGTATTGATGTATCTGAAGTAACCAGCCTAACTTCTATGCTAATACTGTCCCTGAATACACCAGTAACATCTGAAAAAGATAAAAGTGTTAAATACTAACATGTTTAGTATTAATAATAGTTAAATATTATTTAGAAAATTATAATATTTGATTTTTTTAAAAAACATTAACAATTAAGTTAAAAGATGGATATAATCTAATATACAATTACAAGTAAAATTTTATCATAACAAATTTCAGTCAGACAATAAATATGAGCTTTATTTAGAAACTTCATTATGACTAGATGGAGCTTACCAATGACTCTAAACAAGCTTTGTTTGTATAAGTGCTGAAAGAGATAGAATTTAAAATCTCTATCATTATCCCCACCTCCAGACTAGCTGGTTTCAAGCTTATGACTCACGTCAGTGGAGGGCTGGGAGACTAGAAACTAGAACAAATACCAACTTAAAAGTCAGCATTTATAAAACATGTTTCTATCAATTTGAAAGCATGAACTTATCAGCATGACAAACTAGATAGCTATATGGGTCTGAATTCAGATCAGTTTCACCATATAATAATAGCCTCTGCAATATATAGCATTACAAAAACCTTCAAAGGTATACTTATAATAATTAAAACAAGTTTGTCAGACTGAATTTGAAGACATTTACGTGTCTGATAAGTTCATGCTTTCAAATTGATAGAAATATGTTTTATAAGTGCTGACTTTTGAGTTGGTATTTTAGTTCTAGTTTGTAGTCTTCCAGCCCTCCACTGATGTGAGCCATAAGCTCGAAAGCAGCTGGTCTGGAGGTGGGGATAATGATAGAGATTTTAAATTCCATCTCTTTCAGCACTTATAAAAACAAAGCTTGTTTAGAGCTATTGGTAAGCTCCATCTAGTGATCATAAAATGCAAGCTTAAAAACAAGTTACGAAATTTATAACTTGTTTTAATTATTAAACTTCATTATGGTATATGCATATTATTAAATAAGACAAAGATATTAACATGTCCATAACATATTGTACCATCTTGCTCTAGATTCAAACCTGTAATTATCATGTTCCTTAAAAAAATTGTTTGCTTTTTTTATTTTTTAATCATTTTGAAAAGATCTATAGGTTACAGTATTAATAAATAGTTATTGGTAATCTATCATAATATAAAATAACATTTGTGAATTTTAATTTTTCTTCACACACAGTATACTAAATTGTACATCATAATAAAGTTAACATTTCATTATTAGAAAGATTGTTAAAGTGCATATTGACATAATCATTTATTAATATTTTATTTATTTAATATTTTTATTTGCTGCATACATTTAACAAGTAATACATATTTCTAGAAAAGATGATAATAAATGGACAATTGAAATCTTAAACTGGTTTCCAAGAGATTATAAAAGACCCAGAAAGAGACCGCATGTGATATGGATGGAAGAAATAAGAAAGTGTGCAGAGGTGATGTGGAGAAGAGAAGCTAAAGATCATAGAAGATGGTTTGAACTTGGAGAGATCTTCATCTTGCAGTGGATTGATAATGGTTGATGATGATGATGACATATAGATAAATAAACAAAATGGTCAATTATTATTTACTGCGTGTGCATGTTTAAGTGTGTTGTGATAATGTGATTAAAATAATATGAACTCATACATACTTTAAAATATTATTTATATATTTTAATAAGTATTTTGAAATGTATAGTATATTTTACATTAAATAAATAGATTTACAAAGAATATTCATTTATTTTATTCAAATTATGATTTAAAAGATGTATTTTAAGTTGCAGATTTATTGTAATATTTTTTTTTTTAATTTTACAAAGTATTTATTTATTTAAAAGTTGAGAGACATATTTAGTTCATGGAACACTAAAATATTTCAAAAACTTTCTATCTAACAAAATTTTGACTATTTATAAAAGAAATAGTAGCTATGGGTTATCTTTGAATGAAACTATAGGAACAATATCCAAAATGATGACATAAATGTTTCATCATTATGAAAAGGGTATATATATGGTTTGAGTTCAAACTCTCTCTCTTAATCTACCTTTTTAATAAGCAAAGTCAATTTATTTTATATAAAAAATTGATAGTTGAATTGCAATATAGTAGTGAATGGCTATGTAAAAGAAAATATTTGCTCCAATAGACATTGACTTTTGAGAGATTTGGAAACATCTTGGAATAAAATCATCTCAATGTACATCTTATAATGTCTCAGGAATATAACACTTTATGGATTACTCTAAGCACTACAATATCTATACTATTAAAATAGCTGAGATATAAATTGGATGGTCTTATGAATTAGCTTTACCAAAAGATTAAATTGACCCAAGAATTAAAAAGTGCTATTACCCATATAAAATGAAAGTATTAATGTGTCAATGTTACTACAGAATAATGTATTAAAGTATATACTTCATTCAAGAGGATTAAAAGTTCTGTTTTAAACACAATGATTAGAATATAACTAAACTTTATATATAAGGCTTATTTAATAGATTTTCATATTTACCTGTGAACAAATAAGAGCTCTCATGATTTTTGCATTTTATAGTGTTCTACACATATTATGTTTATTATGTATTAGTAGATATGTTTTAATGAATAATTAATTAAAAGAATATCCAATGATTCTTGGAAAAGTTAACCAGATCACATGTTTTCATTATATATTTATTTACTTCTATATTTATTAACTATAGGATATATGTTTTGTCTATAATACATAAAATATAAATCAACTAAAAAGAAAATAAGATTATTTTAAAACAAAATTTAAATGTAGTTTCTTTTTTAATACTAATTTTGATTTTGTAAAATTTTAAAGTATGTTTGTTTCATTATTTATGTATATTTGAAAAGTAGTGGGTTTTAAATAACAGTATTATCAAATTATATCTATAACAAAGTATACTTCATATATCTTGATGAAGGTGGAATGTTATACTTCAATTGGTAATCTTATATTTATGATTGTAAAATAACTATGAAACAAACTAGAACAAACTTATTTAATTTGGTTTAGTTATAATTGCTTCATGAAAATATAATATTTTCTTTCTGTTTTATTAATGTCTCGTTTTTCACATCATCTGAGAGATACATAATTAAGAAATTTATATAACATATGCCATTATACTACTGATAATTAACCTAAGTCAAATATTCTATTCAAAATTATTGCATTCATTTCTTAATTTATATATCTTATTATTCATTTATTATGTTTGTTATATTAATAAATTTTTATTTTATTAATTAAGACTGGATTTTGTAATTATTTACAGTTTATTGATCACATTATATTTTAATTAAGACTATATTTTGTAATTATTTACAGTTTATTGATAAGTGTACAATGTGCTGCCCTCACAATTTTGACAAAAGATCACTTAATGAAAGTATATTAATAATTTATATTAGCCATTCATTACACTAGAGATTATTCAATAATGAATAATATTTCTGTGGTGTAATTTTCACTACATCATGCTCATACAAGGTGTTAAAAGTGAATAGTAGCTAGTCCCTACCTTACATGAGAGTGGTGTAGTGAAAATTACACTACAGAAATATTATTCATTATTGGATAATTTTTAGTCTAATAAATGACTAATAAAAATTATTAATATACTTTATACAACACATTTTACACTTACTTATCAAATAGGCTGTAGTAATTTTTCTATCTTATATATATATACTGAACAATAATAAATATATTTGTAAGAAATTGTCATCTGGTCCAACTGATGAGTGGTGGTTTAGCACAAAATGCACATCTTGGAGATCATAAATCTTTTTCATGTCTTTTGTCACATGTTTATGCTTACTCCCTCCATGACATGTTAAAAGTAAATAGAACCAATCCCTACCTTGCATGAGGGCGGTCTAGTAAAAATTCACTACAGAAATATTCCTTATTGGTTAATCTCTAATTTAATGAATGACTAATAAAAATTATTAATATGAATGACATTAGTTTTGATTCATAAATTGAAAACCATGTGATTGGCTAATTCCCATTTATGTAAACTGTAACAACTATAATGTTTTGAATATGAATGACAAAGAATTATGTAAATTTATAAAATTATTTTAGATTTACCAGAAAAAATAAAGAAATAAACATAGCAGCACCTAATTAATTATTAAATCTAGTTGATTAAATTCCTTTCAAGCTACTCATATTAAACTCTACCTTAATTTTTAAATACTTTCTAATTATATCCTCAAATAATCAATAATCCAAGAGTATGTTTAATAATGTTTGTAGTCCTTAAGTTATCAGTCTAGATTTTTGATTAACAATGCGTTTCAGAAACAACTATAGCAAATAATTATTGGCTTGAAAAACAGAATATATCAGGAAGTGCTAAACCTAATAATAACGGATTTTTTTTTATAAACTTTTGAATGATAAATCAATTGATATTTATTATTTTATTAGTTTAATATTTATAATAAGATTCAAAGACAATATAAGTGTTCAAAAATCTACATTTTGGAAATTTGTATTAGTTCAATTTAGAAAAAAATAATCACTTTATTTAGAAATAAATATAATCGCTTTTCCTTGCGTTCGTTACATATGCATTGTTATTGTAAACAGAGAAATTAAGTTTTTTTTTTTAAATTAAAAAATGTGAATACATATGTATGACTTTAGCTTTACTATCTAATTATGATTGAAAAATATTCTTTCCATTTTTGAAGACTTTTGCATTACCCCCCCCCCTCTTAAGGCTGTTTAATTTTATTGTTTAACTATGAAAACTTTCATTACAGCACAAATAAGCACACACATCCTAACAAATGTATGACTATTGCAAAAGGTCTTATACGATATTCCTAATTCATATAAGAGAAGTATGATGAGAGGTATACAAATATTTTTGCCTATTTTTATTATTTTGTTCTACTATGCGACTATTAATTACTAAATGTATATGAACCTTTCTTATGTATATCTACTGTAGAAATTAAACACAACAGATCTTCCAGTCATTTACTGAGGAAATTTAATCAAAAACTTACAAACAGTAGTCAACTTTTTTTTTTTAAAAAAAAAAGATTTTCTATAGTGAACTAAATGTGATACTAACCATCCAATACCCCCCCCCCCCAGACATAATTTAATTTAAAACATGCGTTTCAAAAAAGTTCCAAGTAATTTGAGAATTGTAAAACTAAATCTGCTAACAGTCAATGTTTTAATTAAATAACTTTACTAAAATAAACAGGAGCTAGATTTTTTTTTTCATTTGAAATAAATGAAAATGTTGAATGTTTTATATCAAACACCACGCACAGAAGCATGCATGCATGCAGTAATAAATCTAAAATAATATACAGTGGATCTGTAAACTATGCTATGTTTTCTAGTCCCCCTAGTGTTTAATGTATGTAATAAACAATAACTCATATTATTCTTAAGCAGTCATTGATTTTGAATTCAAATGAAAAGGTTTAAATTAATAAACAAACTAATTAATTGTACTGACCCAGCTTTTGGCAAAACACTACCAAAATTATAGTACTGAATAAAGTTATGTCATACAGGACAAATATTAATTAGAATAGAATATGTATTGTTTACAGAACTGTAAGGCTAAAATACTTTTTAGACACATGTAAATGCATTTATATATATATTACACATATAAATTAAGATTATAATTTTAAAAAAAATTAAAATAATATAGTTATAAATAATAAAATGAGTAGGACACATTTACATGTATTTTACTGATTATGTATATATTCATTCATGCATTCACTTAACAATAATAAGAAGAAAAAAAATAGTATTTTTATTTTTAAAATAAATTAAATAGCAAAATGTCTAATTTTCATCATATTAAATATGTTCTGGCATTTTTTTTCCCAATAGCTTTTTTCTCTTATAAGAACATAATAAACCAGTTTCTTTATAAAGAAATTACAATCTCTCTAATTATTTTAAAGTTTTTTAAGTCAATATTAAACTTTAAGAATGTTCTAAAAAAAATTTAGCATTATGCTCAGAAAAAATTTTATTACATAAAATACTGCATATTAGATTCAGAAAGAAAAATAAAGGAAGAGTAAAATGTTATGTGTTTTCAACACAAGCTGCAGAAATTTTGTTAATATATTGTACCATTTATTTATATATGGTACAAATATATTGGCATTTGGTAGAAGCTAAAGAAAAAAGTAAATTTAGCGATCTTATTAAAAGACACAATTAAATTTTTTTTTAATTTGTGTAATTTTTTTTTTAAACGTACAATGAAAGTTAAATTTTTTGTTCATATTTTTTTTATGTAGTTAAGAATAAAAGTTAAAAATTGAAAAGAATAAAAAACTCACAGATTACTAATCCAGATAAACTAAAGAAAAGAAAATTCCACACAAAGATTACAATCAGTAAAACCTTTTTGGAAGCTAATTAAAGATGGCAGAATTATGTTTAAAAAAAGAGTTTGTAACTTAAATTTAAGAAAGAATGTACAAGATTATTATCTTGTATGTTGATAAAAGGACAAAAGAATATATGCACAGAAGTCTGAAAACTGGACCTCTAGTATAAAAGGAAAAATACCCATGTGTTTTTGGCTGGTCCTGGGTCATGAAAGATCCAGGACCACTCTATGCTGAAATAATTCATCATGCTGGAGTGGACCGATGCTTTTGACATTGTTCATCATGAAGACGTCGACCCCAGAAGTGTTCATGACTAGCCTTTAGGATGACCAATAACAAGCTAAAACCAATGGCCATGAGCTCATTCTACCTCATAAAAAACTATGCATGGTAATCAATCGTCTACAGAAATTTGCTAAACTTATCGATAAGCTAAGATTAACTATTCCCTTGTGACTAAATTAAGCATTTGCAAACCATTCTCCAATAAGTTTATAATATAATCCAGATAGAAACATTAAATTTGATTATTCAAGAGACTTTTGTTTATGGCCTAAGAAATCTAAGGGTAATGTGAACTGTTTTAATTAATTGATTCATGTCTGGATTAGCATGTATGTATTCTTTCCAACTTATTAGTAATTTGTGTTTTTAATATTTTGATTTGTTCTAATAAAATATTTGTTTCTAATATTGACTATTCATTGTGTGTTGTTAATAATAGTTATTAAATTTATTAATGTTTAGTTCATTAGGATTAGAGTGTATAATTTACCTTTGCCAATATTTGATGATTAAGTTCCAGAAATAATATTCTGTAAAAAAAATAAAGTTATGAAAAAGCATAATCCCGATCTTTTACTTACTTGCATCAAAATTATGAGATATGAGGAAGTTAGGAGTCTATTGACTCTGGCACCCTCTTATAAATTAAAACTAACTTTGTTGGCAATTCCCATCACAATAATTAGTAGATCAGTTAATCAGGAAATAGAGCTATGTTTTGGAAAATAGGAACAAGATATTT
Organism: Epiperipatus broadwayi; assembly: GCA_028023455.1. Classification (NCBI taxonomy): domain Eukaryota; kingdom Metazoa; phylum Onychophora; class Udeonychophora; order Euonychophora; family Peripatidae; genus Epiperipatus; species Epiperipatus broadwayi. The sequence goes on from JAQFVV010000002.1 coordinate 20,073,829, forward strand.
CTTTCTCCATAGCTTGATTAACTTTCACTTTATAGTATGAAAAAGAAGGCCTACCAGAATCCCAAACAAAATGAGAAAACGTTACAATATATAATTGTGTACAATGCTCAGATGAGGAAAAATAGCTGCCAAATATAAAATTTGCAAATGTTACTGTTTTCTTTTTTGTTTGTTTACATTTTTTTATACTGCTTATATAGTATTTATCATGGCTCCACTGTATAATTTTTTATCATTATCATCATTTTCAACCACTATCAATCCACACTGTAGGATGGTTACTTCTATTTTGATATAGTTTTTCTGATCTCTAGTCTGTCTTCTCCACAATATGCCAGAAAACGTTACTATTTTATCTACCTATCTCACATACGATCTCTTTCTAGGTCTTTTACAATCTTTTGGAGATCCAATTTCAAATTTCAAATGTACAATTATCATCATCTATTCCAGCAATGTGTGAAACTTAGCTTCATTTCAGTCTCTTGATTCTTTTAATAATATCAGTGATACCTGTTTGTTTTTAAATTCATGTGTTTTAATTTGTTACTCCTAACCTAACTTATTGAGTAGTCTGAAATCTCTATTTTACTTCTCTGTTAAATAGCCAAGTCTCAGATCATTATTTAAGAACTTGTAAATTAATTATTTTAAACACATTAGGATATTTCATTTGAATATTACATTATGTCTACCAAAAGCAATCCATCCAAGTTTAATTCTATGATTATTTTCACTTCTATACTAAATAGTTTGATTAAGACATTTGTAATTGATAACTTCTTTGAAATTCATGATTAGCTATCTTCATTTTCTTCAAAGAAAATCCATTGAGCATTTTTAAACCTTTTAGAATTTATCTTTAGATATATGTTTTATATAAGTTCTGTATATCTTTTGATAAAAGCTAGCTACATTTTTACAATTGTGGACTTACTCAAATAGTAATTTTCTGATGAACATAAAACTTCTAAAGTAAAAGAGACTCACCGATCAGAAAATTCAAGGCTAAGAAGTATGATGTTAATAATTATGCTATACAGATGTTAGAATGCTACTAGCAATATATATTTAATTAAAAGAAATAAGTAACAATAGTAACATCAGTAAGTTTATAGTTTTATGTATCAAGTTCTTTATAATCTTGTTTATTGATTGTTGGAGTAATGAAAGTAAATGAAATTATGTTTTTTTTATTAAGTTACTATAATTTAAGGCTTTAGAATTGTTTAATATATCCAGTTACTATTCTATGATAAAAAAAAATTAAAATGTGTAGTTATAAATATTACAATATTTTATTCATAATTAGTTTTCAATAATCACAAGTATAATGATTTTTTTTTCAGTGATGAAAGCTTTTATTCATCAAAAAAAACAAAATATACAGCAGTTAAAAAAGTTTACAAAGAGATGATTACATGGCAAAATGAAATTCAAGTACAATATGGTACAGGGGAAGGGGATACATATGAAATGGGAAGGGAATATGGAAAGGGTGTGTAGTCCAGGTAAAGAAGAGTTTTAGTAAGAAGCAATATTGATAGGCTTGGTTGCCCTGATGGATTAATAGGAGGATCCATATATGACATTAACTTTGAAGGAATTGCTATATGTTAGTCTTTAGAGTTTTCAGGGATGAGTGAGGTTTCTGAGTTATATTTAGATGCAATAGGCTGATTTTTGTCCTTTGTAGATGATTGATTTTAGTTTTCCCTGTTGTACTTGGAATGACATTATGATTGGTCATGTTGTTCTTTTTGACTTGCTTTTTACCTTTGACAGAGCAAACCATAGCCTGAAAGGGAGGAAAGTCCAGAGGGCAAGGAGATGAAGACTTTGAAATAGGTTCTTTGGTGATGAAGTTTTTAGTCAAGTTATGTTTGAAATTTGATTTGGATAAAATTTGGGTAATTTTGAAGGTTTTAATTCATGTAGTTTAGGACTCTGCACATTTTCTCTGCTAGGGGTAGCACCCATCTTTAAGCCATTTGAAAGAATGAAAAGTGAAATGAAGAAAACAATTTTGAAATGGAAAAATTAAATATGTTGATGTAAAAGCAAAAAAAAACCACTGGAAAACTTATTAATAATTTTAGTTGAGTGATTAGAAAATTGAGTGGAATTTTAGGTGAATAGTTACCCCAGAGAAGGGGGGGGTCTGAAAAAAAAGATTGTTAAAAATGGCCTAAATAACTTTATAAACAAGTTCTGTGTGACAGGGAATTAAGTAGGAGAAATATTTAAGAGTCTAAGAGGGAATAATACCCTTTTTGGTCCATGAAATAGTTGAACCACCCACCAAATAGGGGGGAAATGAGGTAGTTAAATGCTGATAAGCACAAGGTAGACATAGGGAAATTGTGTTAAAAATGCATTTAGTGAATGAAAGAGTATATTAGCAGCAAAATAAGTCCTTTAAAGGGCCAAATAGATATAAAAGGCACCTTTCACTGCTGCAAAACCAACCTTTCTGAGCCATTCTGTGCAAGCTGTAAGGAGGATGACTTTTTTTTTTTAATTTTTGTTATTTTTGGCAAAGTTTATCATTAAATATTAGTTTCAAAAATTAAAAAACCTAAAACTTACTTTATTTATCAGAGTTGATATATTACAGAAATCAATTGTTTAAATCAAATTAGAAAGAGTCTTATTCACTTTAAAATTAAAAAAAAAAAAAATTAATGATACACAGCCATGATTTTTTTACATAATAAATAATTCAAATATTATCATTCTCATCATTTAAGAAAACTGTTAAAATACATATCCTGTAAGTTTTGCTTTATGGAGTTTCTATTTTTATGATGAATAGAATATTAATGTCCTGATCTCACTCTTCATCCTTTAATCCTTCTCTTGATACAAAGTAGCATTAATAATTTCTGTATATGCTTTATTGCATAGATGTAATAATTTTGTAACAATAATATAATAAATTATTAATGATAATAAAATGTCTTAAAAATATTTATTAAGATTACAGAAGTACTTAAGTTATTTTCATAATTATTTTCAACTGGAAATCGTTTAAATTTAAAAAAAAAAAAAGATTTCCAGTTGAAAATGGTTATAAAAATATCACTGTTAATATTTTATTGTTTTATTATTATTACAATAATTAATCTCAGAAAAAAGAAAATCAGCCATCTGTCTTACACTGTTTATAAATGTATATTAAAATCTCCGTGCACTCACCGCCAGTAATAGTTTAAAAGCACAATCATTGGAGATTGATTTCATTCTTCACAATTACAATAATTTCAGCACTTGATAGTAAATAGATTTACAATAATTAATCTATAATACATATTTTATTTCATTTATTTAACAATTTTTGAACATAAAAATAAATCTAAAAGTATGATTGTTATAAATTTATTTTTCTAGAAGTCAATTTTTTCCTTTACAATAATTTTTACAATTTGATATTATAAATTATAAAATTTGAAAGCAAAAATCTAAATTGATGGGTGTCATCTAAGACAGGTAAAACATAATAAATTTTCTTTGGCAATGAAGAGACAAATTTGTTTTCAGGTGATCAAAAGTAGACAATTTAATTAGTCATACAATGATGATAAGAAAATATTCATATGCAGTATTTCAGAAGTAAATAGATAATTAATTATCAATCCAGAAAGAAAAATAGAGAAAAAAAAGTACATTTTTTAATTATATATATGAATCCTCAAATGACAAATATTTTCATATACTGTATATCAAATGCTGGTTTCAAACCCTGTTTATTTGAAGCCTTGTGATACTGCATCCACCATAAGACCAAGATCAAGTTTGCCTATAATATTTCTAAAAGAAATCAGATAGTGTTTATTCTTTTCATGCTTATTCCATTGAAGATTGGTTTTATAATCTTTTCATAGTTGTTTCAATATTACAGAGCATGTTAAATAAAATTTTCAGCGATTTTAAGTTGCAATAAAAAAAAATCATGTTTGATTTGCATACAGTGAATGAGACAAATATCAATAAAATGAAATATTTACTTAAAACAGGCAAAACTCTCTATATATGTATTGCCACTCAGTGCAAGCCAGAGCAATCAATGTGTGCCAGAAGGCCTGTGCATAAAATCCCCATCTAGTGCCATTGCTCTGGCTTGCACTGACTGGCAGTACATATATAGAGAGTACATATATAGAAAGTTTTGCCTGTTTTAATAACAGTTATGAGCAAGCATAAGAAGTGGTGATCATGTGATGTTTATTGGCTTAAAATCAATCCTGTCTAATAGGATAGTGGTGGATATGGTTATTAAAGAATCAAAGAAACCAAAATGTATAGGAACTGAACGAGTTCAGACCTATATGACTATATAAGCTACTGAGCTTGGATTAAAAATATTATAGTGTTTTCAATTTAATACTCAGTTTTGTAGTTAAGTAGAGATAAAATGTGGCTGCTGGAGGGTTGCATTAGATCCTAAGATCTAGGTACAGTGCTCTCAGAACCAAGCCTCCTCACTGATGAAGGCCACAAGCCAGAAACTTGTCTGGGGATATTGGATGAGTAGACACTAGATGGAGATTTTATGCACAAGCCTTCTGGCATCCATTGATTGCTCTGGCTTGCACTAAGTGACAATACATATATATAGAAAGTTTTGCTTGTTTTAATAACAGTTATGAGCAAGCATAAGAAATGATGATCATGTGATGAAATATTTACTTTTTAGCTTTTTTAATGCATCATAAGAAAAGACTAAATCAACTTTTTTATATATTTTATACAAGATAAACTGCGAGATTATCTGATATTGAAGGCATAAGATGACATCCTAATTACTATCCTATATATTGTAGCCTTTGGTTTTAACCAAAGCTTCCTAAGTTTGAAGCTGGTTTTATTTAAAATAGTGCATATTAAAAATTTTCCTCATAAAATGCAATACTTGTGTTATAAAAGTTATTGAGAGAGTAAGTCCAAGTCAAAATAAAAGTTTTTATAGATTTTAAATAAAACTTACTTAGTATGTAAGCCAAATTCATTTATAAATGCTTAAAAAAGGAATTGTTATTTTAAAAAATGTCAATTTAATAAAGATTTAAAGATACAAAAAGGTCAAGGTTGAAAGTTTATTTATTAAAAACATTTTACAGATCGTATTAATAACGGTGCTCATATACCCTATATTAGATCGTATTAATAGTAAAGATGAATCAGAAAGGGAGGGGGGGGGTAGAGTTTATAAAGTATATATCCTGTTTATTTAATAAAGGAAGTATCTGATAAAAATCGTATCATTGTAAAAGTAAATTATAACTGTAAAATATTGAAAGAAAGTTGTATGGAAAAATTGCGAATTAATAAAAGTATTAAGAAATCGGTTTAAATAAAATGCCTATATGTAAAAGGTGCTAGAACATTTTAACTATAAAATTAATCAATAATCATTAGGAATATTTTGAAAGAACAATTACTTTATTTCTATGTCATTTTCATAGCAGACAATTCCCATTCAAAATCTTGAGTTTAAAGTTGGTCTATGTATTTTTTTTTTATTATTAAAAATTTTCATTTTTATTCTTTCAGGGGGATTTTCACGCGGGGGAAAATTCAACAAAACCACGTGATGTCTGTAAAAAATGTAAATAGGTAATTTATAAAACAATAGCAAACAACCAATTAAAAATTGGATAAAATTTGATTGACAAAAAGGTATCATTCAGAAATTGGAGGGGGGTACCACTAAACAGCCATTTTTAAGGCGAGACTTTTCATCATCATTTTGTCTCTAGGAGAACTTCGTTCACATAAAATTTTCATTTAAAAAATATTAAAAATTTAAGTTTTTACTGTTGTCCTAGCTCCATTTCTGAATGAAATTTTAGTTAAAAAGTTATATTACTGCAAGATATGATTATTAGCTGAAAAAATTTATCGGCATATATTTAATTCCTTACTGAAGTTAATCATTATCATGAACTTCTATAAGACCGTAATCATCTTGAACCATTGGCAAATAATGCATGATCCACCGCAGATAAAATTTTGCTTAAAGAAAATTGAGGAACCACTGAATTATTGTGGATCTGTATTTCGAATGTTCACTTATTAAAATGGATGGAGATAATTATTTGTATCATTGAAAATTTAGAGAGAAAAGAATTTTTTTTTTTTTATCAAAAATAAGTGTGGAACTGAATTCCAATACAAATGTTATATGTTAAATCTCGCCTAATTGTCTGGATCGTCGTTGACTTGAAGTGATAATTTGTTAATGAGAAATAAATAATTGATGCAGAAAGGAACATAATTATTATAAATATAATTTTAAGATTAATTAGTTTTCCTTTGATAATAAAATATTAAAACAATACAAATTTTGACTTTTGTAAGTTTTAATTATATTATCTTGATTAACTTAAATAATTACTTCCTATGTAATTTTAGTTTGGAATATAACAATCATTAGGGAATCAACATTCTACATATACACTGTATAGATTTAAATACTTAAGGAATACTTTCCTTTCCAAACACAAGAAAAAAGTCTTTCGAAAAGATAAGATGAATTCATCTTAACTTTTTTACCTAAGCCTATATTTATAGGCAAATCTTAAGCATTTAGAAATTAGAGGGTGAAGATCTCAATTAATCACTGTTAATCCCATTTACTAAGTCTTAAAAATTGACATTAGAGAAATTTTAACAATTTCCTGGACATCAGTATTAGATGTATGACGACTTTTTATTTAGGTACTTACAACTGCAGATCACTTTCAAGTGAAGGAAGATTGCAAGAATTAGAAGAACTGTCTTATATTAAATGGGACATTATTGGACTTTGTGAAGTTAGAAGAAAAGGAGTAGAAACACTTGATTTAAAAAGTGGACATATACTCTATTATAAAGGCACACATATTGGAAATACAAGTGGAGTAGGATTCATTATAAATAAAAAGTGGAAGAACAATATTGTGGAGATTGATGGGGTATCGGACAGAGTGGCAAGATTAGTTATACAACTTAATAGCAGATACCAAATGCAGATAATTCAGGTTTATGCCCCAACAAGTTCTCATAGTGATGAAGTAGTAGAAGATTTTTATATGGATGTACAAAAGGCTTTTGATCAGAGTAAACAACATTTTAAAATTGTTATGGGAGACTTTAATGCTAGAATTGGTAGACAAATGAAAAATGAAATTGCTGTAGGTAATTTTGGTTATGGTAATAGAAATGAGAGAGGACATAGACTTGTGGAGTTTGCAGAAAAAGAAAAACTTTATATTATGAATTCATTTTTGAAAAAAATGTTAAAAGGAAATGGACATGGAAGCATCCAAATGAAGGTACAGCAGAATTGGATTATATTTTGACTAACAGAAAATACATATTTCAAGATTGTAATGTTCTTAATAAATTTAACACAGGAAGTGATCATCGATTAGTAAGGTGTAAGTTACGTGTTAATGTAAAACTAGAAAGACAAAAATTATTAAGAAAAACAATATTTACAGTTGATATTGCTAATCTTCAGAAACATTCTAATGAATTTAAATTAGAACTTACAAATAGGTTTCAAGTGTTAGGAGATTTTGAACATGATACAGATTTGAATGAAATTAATATAAAAATAGCTGATACACTTTTAAAAACTGCAACAAACTTAGCTGGTAGAAAAAAGCAGCAATTGACTAATAAAATTTCTACTGAGACTAGAGAATTTATGAAGAAAAGAAGGAATATGAAGATATACAAAAATGATGCATTAAAAAGAATTGAATATCTCGAATTTTGTAAAATGGTACGGAAAAGAGTTGAAAATGATATAAGAAAGTATAACTGTGAAATAGCAAGGAAAGCTGTAAAAGAAAATAAAAGTCTCAAAAACGTTAAACAACATTTTGGTATTGGTAGGAAATTTATATCTGCAATAAGAAAAAAAAGATGGAATTATTACTAAAAAGAGAGATGACATCATGAAATTGGTAGAAGATTTTTATCAAGAATTATATAGTAATAAAGAACAAGTACCTCCTATATCTATTACATCTTCCGAATTGCCCAGAATTTTAAATGAAGAAGTGAGACATGCAATTAAGTGTATGAAGAAAGGAAAGGCTCCAGGAAATGATGGAATTATAATTGATATATTAAAAGAAGCAGGTGAAGAAATAGAAACAATTTTAGCAAAGTTATATACCAAATGTCTAAATGATAAAGATGTACCGGAAGATTGGAAGAATGCAGTAATAATATTAATATTTAAAAAAGGTGATAAGGAAGATATTAGAAATTACAGACCTATCAGCCTTTTATCAGTTTTATATAAAAAATTTTACCAAGATAATTACAACTCGTCTACAGAGAACTTTGGATTTCCACCAACCAAGAGAACAAGCTGGATTTAAAAGTGGTTTTAGTACAATAGATCATATCCAAGTATTGAGAGAAGTCATAGAAAGGACAAACGAATATGAGTTGTCATTATGTTTTGGATTTGTAGATTATGAAAAGGCATTCGATTCTATACACATTTCTTCAGTGATTAAAGCATTGGATCATCAAGGTATAGATCCAGGATATTGTCATATTTTAAAGAATATTTATAAAAATGCAACAGCAACAATTAGATTACATAATGATACTGGAAAAATCAACATTGAGAAAGGTGTAAGACAAGGTGACTCCATATCTCCAAAACTCTTTACAGCAGTGCTGCAAGAAGTATTTTGTGGATTAAAATGGGAAACTAAAGGAGTGAAAGTAAATGGAGAGTATTTAAGTCATTTAGATTTTGAAGATGATGTAGTTGTTTTTGCAAATAATGCTTCAGAGCTGCAGGAAATGTTGCAGGAGTTAGCAGATGAAAGTAGAAAAGTAGGACTAAAGATAAATGTTAAAAAGACTAAAGTAATGTTTAATCGATTTGCTCAAAATATAAAAATAAAGATTGATTATGAACAATTAGAAGAAGTTAACAGTTACAAATACCTTGGTCAGATTATTAATACAGATGGAAACATAATGGAGGAAATTAATCATAGAATTAAACTTGGTTGGAGTGCTTTTGGTAGAAATAACTTGATACTAAAAAGAAATATGCCTATGTGTTTGAAAAGGATGGTTTTTAACAAATGTGTTTTACCAGTTCTTACTTATGGATCTGAGACTTGGACACTTAATAGAAGAGCAATACAGAGACTTCAGACCACTCAAAGGAGTATGGAGAGATGTATGTTGGGAGTAACAAGAAGAGATCGAAAACGCAATGTATGGGTAAGACAACAAACAGGTGTTACTGACCTTATTGAAAAAATTAAAAGATTGAAATGGAGTTGGGCTGGACATATTGCTAGAAGAAATGATAATAGATGGACAATTGAAATTTTAAACTGGATTCCAAGAGATTGTAAAAGACCCAGAAAGAGACCACATGTGAGATGGATGGATGAAATAAGAAAATGTGCAGGGGTGTTGTGGAGAAGAGAAGCTAAAGATCGGAGAAGATGGATTAAACTTCGAGAGACCTTCATCCTGCAGTGGATTGATAATGGTTGATGATGATGATAATGATTTATTCAGCAATTTTACATAAATTATTAATTACATATGTTTAATATTACATCTAATATTGGTGTGAAGTAAATTGTAAAAAGTTTGCAAACATGAATTATGAATGAAATTAAAAGTGATTAATTAAGATCTTCGTGTTCTCATTTCTAAATGCTTAAAAGGTGCCTAAAACATATACACTTAGATTATAAAGTTAAGGTGGATGGAAAGGAGAGTATTCCTGAAGTGTTTAAATCTATATATTGCATGTGTAGAGGAGTAATTTCCTAAGGACAGCACAGAGCTAGATAAATAAATAACTCCTTATATATATTTGGAATATATTAACTAAATCTTTTTGAAAAAACCTTTATCTCTTTTACTTTAACAAGAACTAAATTAAAAAAAACAAAACAGAAAAAGTATCCCACCTCCCTTCCTTGAAAGAAAATTATTTTAGTAAATTTAAAATAAACTTTGGATACCTGAAATTGTATGTATTTGTCTATATATATACATTTGTGAAATTTAGCTAAAATATTATTAAAACCTTACTTTGTAGGATCTAGCTGACTACATTCTCTTTTAATGTCACTGATAACTTTAATTAGTCTTCCCTTTTCTTTACTAGCTATCTAAAATAAATCAAAAATGGATATATATATATTGTTATTAGTATATTAATTATGAGAGGCAAGTGTTTATTATTCTAACATAAATGACAATCTTGGAATTTTCTATGCTAAAGCATATTTATGTATTATGAAGCTTTACTCTATTTTTCTAAAGCTTAATTTGCGTGACCCTATTTAATATAAGCTATTTTGAATTTTCATCATTTTTGGGATTCTTTTTCGTACAAATCCTAATGTCAAAAATATGTTCTTTCACACATATATTGCACTTGTAAATTATATCAAAATATTTTGCTATTTAGAGGGGCAATAAGTATTTTCTATTAAAAAAAAATTTTTCCTCATATTTTTGTTTAACAATTTAAATTATATATCAGAAAATTTCAAAAAATAATTAAATTTTAAAGAATCAAAAATATTACATTTCATGAATTTTTAATAAACATTTTTAGAAACTTAAAACTAAATAAAATATTTTTTAAAAAATGTTTAAAAATGTAAAGAACATTGAAATTAAATAAAATAATTAAATTAGTAATACTAAATTTTGGTCATGTATTTAAAATCAACTTTATATATATATAGTAAGAATGGAGAAATCTGTATTAATATGAAAAAGAGAGAAAAACAAATTATTTGTAATAAAATATGGACTCATAAACTCAAATAGTTTTTTAAACTATGTAATTTAATATATAAAGATATATAAGCACAGACTTCCACACAACCCACCACTCTCCACTCTATCTCACAACACTGATACACTTAAACACATATGTCAAAAAGATAAATAATCACCAATATCCGTATTTCATGCTAAACCAGCAATCATCACTTGGTCCAGATTATCAGATATATATTAAGATAGCCAATCTTCATACTTTAATGGACAGCCTGTATTTTAATTATTACATAGTAGATATGTCAGCCCATCTCTTGTATATGTATTAAATGGATTATGTCCCGTACATGAGGAGTCAGATTGACTTTAGATCAATAGGGTGTGATGAGAATCTCAACCTCAGGGTGACCTTTGAGCATTCCATCATCAGATTTTCAATTGGATGGACGTTGTAGAGTTAGAGTGTGGAGTGGATTGAAGCCTGTCCATTAAACTATGAAGATTGGCTATCTTAATATATATCTGAGCACTTATTGCATATATTCATCTTTATATTTAAAATATAAATTATTATTTATTAAATTTAACACCTGTTCCATAATGTCAATTATTTCCATATCCTGTATAAGGGTTGGGTTGTGGGAGACATCTGTATATATATAAATGAAATGGAATTACATATTGTCAAGAATAGAATATTAAATAAAGAAATAAAAGTGTATTTTAGATATGTAGATGATATTTTAGTAATACAAAATAAGAGTTATAAAAAATATATATAATGAATTTAATAATAATCGAAATAGTTTACGATAAAAGAAATAGATAATAAAATAAAATATTTAGATATAGAAATAGAGATAAACAATAATATGAATGTATTAAATCATTTTATTAAAGAGGATAAAATAAGGAAAATAATTTATAGGGATTCACAACAAGCATGGATGCAAAAGATGGCAGTAATTAAGAATTTTAAAATTAAAAATGATAAGTATAATACAGATAAAAAAACTGCTGAAGTACAAAAAGAACAATTTATTAAATTATATTCTAGCTATGGATATAATCCTAAAAATATTAGGAATATATTGTATGATAATAAAAATAATATTAGAGGGAATAAAATATTAAATAATATAAAATGGATTAAATGTACTTAAAATTTATGATATATTAACTAAAAATAAAAATTATATGGATAAAAATATAAAAATAAAATGGTCTAATAGTAAAAATCTAGATATATTAATAGGAAATTATAAAATTAAAGATGATATGAAATATATAAAGGGAACAGTATATAAAATTACTTTCGGGGATATGTAAAATGGTTTACTATGGACAAACATCAAAACAATTAGAACAAAGGCAAAAGAACATAATAGTGCTATTGACAGGAGGGATGATAGATCTGCATTATATGTTCATTATTTAAAATTTGGACATAAAATAGATTGTATTAAAAACATAAGACCATTAAATTACATAAAGGAAATAAATAGAAGGAAAATATATGAAACAAATTATATAAAATATAATATAAATACATGTATGAACATTTACAAAAAGTCAATTGATTTAACGAATGATTGGGTAATGGATAAAGAATGGAAAGTAATATAAAGGGGGATATGTAAATAAATTGATAGAAATAATAAATTATAGAAAATGTTGGTAGATGTCGCTATGTACGTAATATACATGTTGGTATTAGTAAGAGATATTGAAAAGGGTAAAAATTTAGAATTACCAAAAAAGGCTTTTATATATATATAATTATTATGTTGATGTATTTATAAGTTGTTGTTATAATATAATAAAGATTTATATTGTATTTTATTTATATATAATAGCCACTCATAAATAATTATGAACATTTTTTGCACTCTCAAAGGTTACTCATTTGACATCTTAAAATGCTGTTAATTAAATTCTTTTTTTAATAAACTTTTTATTGGAACCTTTAGCACCTTTTTTAACATTAGTTCTTCATTGTATTACATTTTCTGCTACATATTAATTCATTATTACATCATATTAGAATGCCTTTGAGATACTCTTTGTAATATAAATTAAGTTTATCTTTTTCATAAAATCTATTATTATAAAGCACTGAAAATTTTGACCTTATTCAAACAGAAGTCAACCTCCGATAATACACTATTTCTTAAATGTTATAAATTTCTGCACACTCACATGCCAGTAAGAGTTTAAAAAACTTAAGTGAATCACTTGTGTTTCAAACACATTTGTACATATACCAACTGTCACTGACCATGCTTAAATCAGGGCTTGAGTCTATTGTGTGCCTGTTATTATAATCAAATATTGAATTGTACAAAATTAGTTAACCTATAGCAGGAGAAAGACAGAGTCATTTTTAACCACCTACACTCTTTCTCCTGCGATAGGTTAATTAAATTTGTACAATTCAATATTAGATTATAACATCAAGTGCACAATAAACTCAAGCCCTGATTTAAGCAAAGTCAGTGAGAATTGGTGTATATACAAATGCACTCTAAACTTAAGTGATTCACTTAAATTTTTTAAACTCTTACTGACAGGTGAGTGCATGGAGGTTTATAATATTTAAGAAATAGCACATTGTCAGAGGTTGACTTCAGTTTGAATTCTTTCTCATAAAATCTATGTTCAGGTTTATCATAACTTTTTTAGAAAGTCTATTATATTTCATTTGATTCACATGTCTAATCATCTGCATTCAATTATTAAGAAGATTCTATAAATGATTTTTTAAACTAAAAATATGTCATGATATTTAAAATATTGTGCATCTAAGCCAGAAGGTGGTTTAAAACAATTTAAATTGAATACTTTATCACCAAATCTATATTGCATTTTCATGCTTTCTTAATAAAACTATCTGTAGATAGTTTCAAAGGTTTCTGACAAAAATTTAAAACAAAGATGGAGCTAGTGTGCATTCTGTTAAATATCAGTATTTATTTCAAATGTCTCACATTTTCCATTCCTAATAGTTTTATCTTTATTATACTTTTATAAATGTCATTTCAGACACATACTACAATCTTTTTAATTCACTGAATAAACAAATTTGACTCAACTAATGAATAAATCATGATTTTATAACATTTTTTGGAATTTGATGATTGGAAACAATCTATTCAGTAAAAGTTCTAATAATACTTTTATAGCTTAGATAACATTCTTCAGTATTTTACTTTTATTTTTTCAAACTGATTAAAAAAACATCCTTAAAATCAGGAGCATGATTTCCTGGATCCATATTTTTTTAAAAAAATATCAATCATCACCACATTATATTTCTTCCTGGGTATCTCATTAGACTTTGCAACTTTTCCATTTTTAAATTACAAAAAGTTGTTTTTCTTGCGTTGTTAGCCGAGAGGTATCGCAGCCGTCATGCAAGCAAGTAGTTGGTTGCAGACGGGTGTGGGTTCGCATCCCGGCAGATGCTATAACATATGAAAAAAAAAGTTGTTTTAAATTCAACAGACTGGATATTTTGCTTAAATATAAATTAATTGTCTGGATAAGTGGTCCATTGAAGTCAATTACCTGAACTTTTATATCATTGTCAAAAAGATGATCAAAATGCTTCAAAACTATCATTTGATATCAAAATTGTAATATAAAAATTGCTGTGTAATAGTTTTGATGACATTTTAAAATAAGGTTTAAAGAATTCAAATAACTGCTTTTAATGATCTTATATATAAAATTCATAGTTTTTCTGTTGTCTGATTGGTGAATGTATGAATGTTTGTCCGATGTCATGTATCAATTTCACTACTACATTTATGTGAAGGAAGTAATTCCACCATTAATAAAAATGCTGGGAGAAAAATCAGTATGAGTAGTTTTAATTACAGAGATATAGTATATATTTTATGATAAAGGTTCCCAGAGAGCTGCAGAAACAGCCACAAATGCCATTTCATAATACAGCATTAAGGCAATCCATGCATTTATGGTCTGTCAATCCCCTAATATAGTTCAGACAAATGACATATTAAGCAATGTTTAATAAAAATATATATTTACATTACTTCTTAATATATGGATTTTTTCTACAGTACAAGCTTTTTCATAGCTGCACTCTAATATGTAATATATAGAGGGTTTAAAATCAGACTTTCACACAACTCTCAACCATCTTAAACAACTTGTCAAAGCAACCAATTAAAAATATATATTATAAATATTATATTTAATTTGAAGAGATTTGAACTCAGACTTTCAAACTCCCTATAGTTATCCAATCCATCTTCTACAACTGATATACATGACCACAACATTTAAAAAAGATGAATGGTCTCCAATATACATATTTCATGATGAACCAGCATTCATCATCATCTCACACACACATATACAAGCAGTACTCAGTTTATATTAAGATAGAAAATCTTCAAATTTTAATGAACAGGCTTTAATCTTCTCCACATTCCGACTCTTCAGCCATCCATATCATTGAAAATCTGATGATGGAATGCTCAAAGCCTTTATTGGTATAAATCTTATTGTCATGTCCGTGTTGACTTTAAGTCACCCTGACCTCTCACATATAGACCTTAATATGTCCATTTAAATACATAGAAAAGGGATGGGCAGAATACAGGTTGAATATGTAATATTTAAATACAAGTATATTGTCGATTCTGAACTTAATGAAATTAGAAGGGATATGAACTGAGATTTTTAAGCTGAATACAGCTTATTCACTCCATCTTATACAACTGATACATATGACCATATACATGTGAAAAAGTTAAATGTATATATATATTGTGCTAAATCAACACTCATCAATTGGTCCAGATCATCATCTCCCATACATATATATAATCAGTGCTCAGTTTATATTAAGATAGCAAATCTTCAAGCTTTAATGGATAACTTCAATCTTCTCTACCCTCCAACTCTTCAACTATCCATGTCATTGAAAACCTTATGGTGGGATACTGACAATATACTTGTATTTAAATATTAAATTTAATAAAAAAAATATTACAAAAATGACCAGCATTTTTGCATTAATAAAGCTAAAAACTATTACAATTAGTTATGATAATATCAAAAAATTGCAATTTTTTTAAAAAAAATTTTATTCAGAGGGTGCTCTAGAAGATATATATTTGCACCTTAACATTATCAAATATAACAAGTATATTTAAAAATGTAAATTTTAATTTAGCTTTCTTAAAATGTAAATTTTAATTTAGCTTTCTTAAAATTAGGAAATTTATTTATATAATATTAAAATGTTTTGTTTAATTTACATTAAATCTTTAAACAAATGAATTAAAGCAACCCATTATTATAAAAACATTGGGCTGAAAGCCCTGAGTTTTTGTATTCTGCCATAATGATGGTTTTTTATACTGGTATACAATTCTCACATTTAAAATCTTTTGTTTAATTTACATTAAATTTTAAAAAAAAATTGTTAAACCAATTTTAAAAAAAACATGGTTCTTTACAAGGCTGGTTGCATCTGATAGATCTATAATAGGCAATTTATCATATAAATAATATGACTGGATGAATATTTTAAAGTATGATATTATTTCTTAGATCTACACATGTTTCTCTCAATATGTTATATTAAGTTGTACATAACCACAATCAGAAAATGTTTGTATTACACTTTACCATTTTAATCCACCAATAATTTATTTGTTTATATGTTTGTTCTAATGTGAGCATGGGCAACAAATAGTTATATTACACCCATCATCTTTAACTCTTGTCATTTATTTTAGATTTTTGCCTTTAAATTTCCATCATCATCATCAACCATTATCAATCCACTGCAGGATGAAGGTCTCTCCAAGTTCAATCCATATTCTCTGATCTTTAGCTTCTCTTCTCCACATCACCCCTGCACACTTTTTTATTTCATCCATCCAGCTTACATGTGGTCTCTTTCTGGGTCTTCTACAATCTCTTGGAATCCAGTTTAAGATTTCAATTATCCATCTATTATCATCTCTTCTAGCAATATATCCAGCCCAACCCCACTTCAGTCTTAATTTTTTCAATGAGGTCAGTAACACCTGTTTGTTCTCTTACCCATATATAGTATTTTCAATATTTTGTTACTCCCAACATGCATCACTCCATACTTCTTTGAGTGATCTGAAGTCTCTGTATTGCTCTTCTATTAAGTGTCCATATTGCTTCAAATATCTCATGCTCTTCAAAAATAAAATGTCCCGTATTTACTTTTAATTCAAATCCCTTAATAATATAATTTTGGTCAGAGAACTAAACAAATGCAGACTTGCTCTTATCCACATTATATTGTAAATAAATAATCAATCAAACAAGATTAAAATAAACAACTATTAATAATTATATTTAAATATTTATCAAACCGGCTTTCATCTCGATTGAGACCTTCTCAAGATATTATAGTATAGAATTCACATAAACAAATAATAATATTTACTCCATCTACTGGACATTATTTACATTATATTTCATTTTCTTTTTAAAACATGTCCATATATTATAAATAAATAAATTTAACATATTATATATCTAAAAATTTTAACAATATGTCTCCCAAAAAAAATATATGTAAATACCAATTTATTTTTATTTTTTAAAAGATGTAAAATATATATTTAATTTTTATTATTATTAATTTTTTTTGGGGAGACATATTGTTAAAATTTTTAGATATATAATATGTTAAATTTATTTATTTATAATATATGGACATGTTTTAAAAAGAAAATGAAATATAATGTAAATAATGTCCAGTAGATGGAGTAAATATTATTATTTGTTTATGTGAATTCTATACTATAATATCTTGAGAAGGTCTCAATCGAGATGAAAGCCGGTTTGATAAATATTTAAATATAATTATTAATAGTTGTTTATTTCAATCTTGTTTGATTGATTATTTATTTATTTCTGTTTATGACAACATTATGGACAAATAAATCATATTGGATATTTGACCATCATAGTGATTGACATTATATTGTTTAAGTTAATTTTATACCTACATTAACATTATGAATTTAATAACTGACAAGAAGACTAAAATAATTAGTGAGTAAATCTGCAAAAAGTAAATATAATTATTTGCTAGTTGTGGTTATTTAAAACCTATTTTGACAGATAGAAAATCTTAATCTATAAAATCCACAGCTTGTTCTCTTTTATGCCATAATGAAAATAATTAAGATAAGTGAAGGTAACATTTTGACTTTTTGAGTAATTATAGGATTTAGATGACAGTTCATTTATTTATTCATTCAAATTCGGATAAATCAGACCATGCAATATCAGATATTTCCTTTAAAAAATTAGTAATATAAATACTGACAATATTTATATATCAATAAATTTGTTAAATTTATATCAATAAAGAAAAAAAAGGCAAATATATTATAAAACCACAAAGTTAAAGCAGTTCATTAAAATCTTAACAATTGAAAAAAAAACTCCAATAACTTTTGTGATATGTGAAGAAGTTCTAAAATGTAGATCTAATATTTTAGCTCAAACTCTTGGATTTTCTTAGAAATCTATGAATCCATAAAGTTATTAAAACAGGAAAAACTCTCCATACAGTAATGCCACTCAATTCAAGACAGAGTAATCAATGGATGCTAGAAGGCTTGTGCATAAAATCCCTATTTATGGCCTATTTATCCAATATCCTGACTAGTTTCTGGCTTGTGGTCTTCATCAGAGAGAATCCTTGGATGTGAGAGCACTGCACCTAGATCTTAGGATCTAATGCAACCCTCTTGCAGCCACCTTTTATCTCTACTTAACTACAAAACTATGAGAATAAAATTGAAAACACATTAACATTTTCAATGTTTCCCAGAGATTTTATGGAAATTTAAAGAATCAAACACTTATATATAATTTTTGTTGCTAGGCAAATGCAAAAATGAGACATGATAAAAGAATAAACTATTTTTTTAACAATTTGTTCAAGACTTTTATAAAATAATCAGAGCAATTTATTGTTTTTTTTTCCTCATGTGCCATAGCACCAGCCGGGAAGCGAACCCGCTAACCCAGGACAACTGCTTGTAAAGCAGCTGTCACTGACCTCTTGACCACCAATGTTTTGAAAAATTTATCTACATTATGCAGCTTTTGCATGATAGAATGAGAGGAAGTGTTATTACTGCTGATGGAAAATCCAAAATATGTGAAACTAACCATGGCTAGAACAAAAATCTTGTTATTTCCAACTTTATTGTCCATTTTTAATAATAGTGGTTTTTGAAAAGATATAATGCTTGTCAAATCTTTAATTTGAACTGATTAAAAGCAAGAACACAATATTTTTGGCTACTAAATTTACATCTTGCCAATTTTTTTCTTCAAATGTTTGTAATGTATTGAAAGCAACTATAATTATTTTGGTTTAATAATTAATGTTGAAAAACATAAGATGCTATATCAGCTAATGATGGATAAAAAATCTTTAATAGCTACTTTTGGATTACACAATAATCAATTTGAGAATGATTATTTTAAATAGTTTAATAACTTTTTAAATAGAAAGCAGATCTTGCCTGTTGATTTGCAACAAAAACTGTCATGCGTTCGTGACCGTATGGTTAGCATAGCTGCCTTCCAAGCAACTGGCTCGGGTTCACTTCCCGGTCAATGCTTTGACATATGAAAAAAAAAAAACTGTTCTTATTGCCTTTAATATGATATGGAAAACGGGTATTTCATAATAGACGAATAAATATTACATTTAAATTATTTATTTATAGGTTTGTTATTTTTCACAATTTATTGTGAGGAAATAAAATATGGACATCTATCAATGTTAATAGAATTTATAAGACCAATAAATGTATAGATGTGATGCTATTAAATGTGCTATTGCAAAAACACATCTTTATTGGATTGGATCATCTGAAGTGAATCAAATATAATAGCCTTTTTAAAAATTGATTATGATAAACATTACCATGATTTTTATTAAGAGAATTATTTACATCATAAATATTTCACAGAAGAAAACCGATATTGATTGTTTTCATTGGGAAGAAATGATTAAGATTAGAGTATAAAAAAGAACTACAAATAAATAAGTTGTTTAACAAACACTACAGAAATTAAAAGACAAAATAAACAGAATAAAGGATTTGCATGTGATGTATGTGATCATATTTGGTTTTAAAAATGTTTTTTATACTTATCTTAAATTCTTTAACTTATCCTGTTTTGTTCTTCCATATTTTTTTTCCTTTAAGAATTATTTATTCTCATTTATGAGTAGCTATTGTAATATATAGGGTATATGAGCACAGACTTTCACATGACCCACAACTCTCCCCTCCATCTCATAACACTGATACACTTGAACACATGTCAAAAAGATAAATAATCACCAATATATGTATTTCATGCTAAACCAGCAATCATCAGTTGGTTCAGATTATCATCTCTACCCATATATGCAATAATTACTGGACATGCTTCAATCCACTCCATACTCCAACTCTTCAACTGTCCATCCAATTGAAAATCTGATGATGGAATGCTCAAAGGCCACCCTGAGGCTGAGATTCTTGTCACACCCATGTTGACATAAAGTCAATCTGACCCCTCATGTATAGGACAATCCATTTAATACATATACAAGGGATGGGCATACATCTCTACTATGTAATAAATGAAATATAGGCTTATTATATACCTATATCATTATATGTAATATATAGGGTATATGAGCACAGACTTTGACATGACCCACCATTCTCCATTCCATCTCATGACACTGATACACTTGAACACATATATGTCTATTACATATATAGATACAGGTATATAATAAGCATTTGAGTAGTAGTTGGTAATATTGATAAATAAATAGATAAACTCATAAATTAAATATATTAAGTTTGGAAATAATTTAAAGCTATAAGTGAATTTTTATAACATGAAGTAAATAAAATCAAATATAAGTTATATTAATTTAATTAGCAATCTTTTTTTTATATATTTCTTATTTTAATAATAAAAAAATACAATTTAAAATTTCTTTATTTTATTTAAATTAATTTACCTTCTTACTAAATTATTGGTTAAAAAAAAGTAAGATATTAATAATTTTAATTTTTTAAATTTTGTAATTTTTTAAAAATTATTAAAGATAAAAAAAAATATTAATAACATTATCTCTAAAATTAATTCTAGCAGTAAAACTTTAAAAGCAAATAAATAGTTTTTTAAATAAATTTATCCATATACAATTAATTATTTGTAAAATTATTAAATAGATTTTACACTTAAGAGAATATTTCATAACAGACCATTTTTATTCTATGATTTTAAATATATGTATATAACTTTGTTAAACACTTATTTTTTTATATATAAAAAAAACCCATAAGTTTATAGCAGCAATTTAAAAAATATAGGCATTATGAATTGTTTTAAGAAGATGAATACAAAATTCCTACAGAGTTTTACCATAATCCACTGGAAAATGAAAAATTGCTTTGCATGATGGAACTCTAGGATCAACTAATTGATATATGATTATCTAAATAATATAAAATAATCCAAAAAATAATATTACAAAATTTCTGTACTTGCAGATATAATATTTTAAACATTTTGTCTTTCTGTTCCAGGCTTCTAGTCTTTTTTATCGAACTCTGACTTTTTATATGGAATAACAAATCTCTAAAACTAAAGGTTATTTGAAAAATATTTTTCAATACTCATTTTAAAATCTACTAATTATTTGTAAGGATTTGAATTTGACTTGACTGAAGTTCTTTAGTATCTATATAAAAGCAAAATATTTTCATAACTATACTGAATGGTCCATGCTTTAAATTTCTTTTCTTCTGGTCTTTTACATATAAGCACATTCCATCCAGATTCTTTATAGCTGATTTGAAATCAGCTATAGGAATCCATGATAATTAGATTATAAATCTTTTGTTGTCAGTGTGTCAAGATGTACAAATATAAAAGAGTCCAATAATAGATTAATCTAATAAACATTAATATCTTAAGACCATTTCACAGCATAAATGCTTCTCTATATTATCTAAGATTTTTATTTATTAGCTTCCATCAGAGTCTTCCCATAAAGCAATTTGCTAGTGCCATTTCAAATATGTTTTCATCTCATGCTATTATCTAAGCAGAGAATATGATAATATAGTGCAGCTTTTAATTTCCTAAAATACATTTCACATATTTTAAGAAATTAATTTTTTTTTATTTTGAAAGTAGTACTTAATTAAAAAATTATCTGCATAAAATGATGCTTTGTTTTTAAAACCAACACAAAAAAAAAATTGAACAAATAACTATGAAAGAAATTATATTGTCCACAATTACTACAACTTCCTAGAAACACGATTTAGAACAGTCAAAAAAATTATCAATATTCTAGAATAAAATGTCATTTAAATTGCCACTAATGATGATTGAAATAATAATAAAATGCCAACTCTTTTTATGTCAACATTTTGTGCTATACCTAAATTCTCATCCTCAGCAAGAAATGTTGTCATTATATATATATGTGTGTGTGTGTGTAAAATACAAATTCATATAACATTACAATACTAGCCAAAAAAACTCAAAATTTTACTAAAATTCTTCCACAACCATGGTTTCATTTGTTAACAAATAGATCTTTTCAAGTAAAAATCAACCAATATACCACATATATATACACACACACAAAAAAACCTCATCAGTCACTTCAAAACCCAACTTCCTTTCACATCAAAAGATGTCTTCATGGGATAGATGACCTCAGATTCAAAATATTTTATTATTCAAATTTGATAAAATATTTTGAATTTGAAGCCATCAATCTCATGAAAACATCCTTTGATGGGAAAGAAAGTTGGGTTTTGAAGTGGATGATGGGAAGGCTACTTTGTTTGTTATATATATGTGGTATGTTTAGTTGAATTTCACTTAAAAAGATCTATTTAATAGATGAAACCATAGTTATGGAAGAATTTTGATAAAATTTTAGTTTTTGGCAGTGTTGTAATGTTATATGAATTTCTATTTTATTTATAATTACTAGTATAGAGTTAGGTAATATTTAATATATATATATGTAAACTTATAAATAAATATTAGACAATACAGTAATTAAAATTTGTTTAATTACTGTATTTTCTAATATTTATTTATAAGTTTATGTATATTATTTTGAAAAAATACAAACATCGATTTGTAGTATATATATATACTACAAATCGATGTCTGTATTTATGTATATATATATAAGGATCGAAAACGTGGTTTAATTTTTAGATAAATTTTTATTTTTAGTTGTCTATTTTAATTTTGTTTAAAATTAATTATTATTTTAAATTTTATAAAGAAGATAACATTTTGGACAATTTTTAATATTGAAATTGAATCATTTAAAATATAGATGAATATATTTGTTGCGCGCATGTGTGGAATTATAAGTAGCTTTAGTTATGAATATATATATATAATATGCAAGATTAGCATTTAATAACTTTTATTATAGAAATTGATATGCTATCTGGCATCAGCATTTAAATATATATATATATCAATTTTTATAAGAACAGTTACTATTATATGATAATTTCAAATATTCCATATACTTATTTCCAAGTGGGATTACTTATAATTACACGTTTATCATTTAATTGTTGATTTACAAAGTTTTAAAATGAGATATTCTCTCCTTTGCTAATTAAAAAAAAAAAATCAATCAATTTAAAATTATCTTATAGTATATATTTGAAAGTAAAAATTATTTCTTTGGCTAAAATTGTGCATAACAAATAACAATTTGCTTTGTAACCAAAGAAATCTTAATTAAAGATGTCCATTTTTTTATTATACATATTGTCAAATGCTGAAACTAGAGGGCCATATCAATTACTAATAACAATTACTATTCAATAGTAATCTTAAACATTATATAGATATATATGTGCATTGTGCTTGTTACATAAACTCTTAAAAATAAATGATAAGATTAGATTTTTTAATCGAGTTTCATAACAATTTCTGGTATCCAAAATTCTTAATGGCTATATCTGTATGACTATATAAACTAATGAGCTTGGATTGAAAATATTGTGTTTTCAATTTTATTATCATAGTTTTCTAGTTAAGTAGAGATAAAAGATAGCTGCTGGAAGGTTGCATTAGATCCTAAGATTTAGGTATAGTGCTCTTAGATCCAAGGCTCCTCACTGACAAAAGCCACAAGCTAGAAACTAGTTTGGGGATATTGGATGAGTAGGCCCTACATAGGAATTTTATGAACAAGCCTTCTGGCATCCATTGCTTACTCTGGTGTGCACTGAATGGCACTACTGCATGGAGAGTTTTGCCTGTTTTTATAACAGTTATAAGCAAGCATATGAAATGGTGATCATGTGATGTTTCGTGGTTTAATTATATATAAATTATAGGTAGTATGTGGTTTCTCATAATGTTAATCTAAATAACCCATCATTATATTCTAGAACAGTAATGCATAGTATTTTTTATTAGCATGGATAAAGAGTTGCTTTGTTTTTTTTTTTTTAAATTACAGATTATTTTTCAAGTGTCTGAATTTGCTTTATAAAGGAATAAATAGCAGAAAAAATGTATTCTCTATTTTACTTACTGTATACTTTATGAGCACTGACTTTCACACAACCCACCACTCTCAACTCTATCTGATAACACTGATACACTTGAACACATATATGTCGAGGTCACATTGACCTTAGGTCAACATGGGTGTGACAATCACACCCTCAGGGTGATCTTTCAGCATTCCAACATCAGATTTTCAGTTGGATAGATTTTCAATTGGATGGACGGTTGGAGCATTGGCGTATGGAGTGGATTAAAGCCTGTCCATTAAAGTATGAAGATTGGTTATCTTAATATATATCTGAGCATTTATAGCATATATGTATAGAGATGGTAATCTGGACCACCTGATGATTACTGTTTTAGCATGAAATATGTATATTGGTGATTATTTATCTTTTCGACATACATGTATTCAAGTATATCAGTGTTATGAGATAGAGTAGAGAGTGGTGAGTTGTGTGAAAGTCTGTGCTTATATACCCTATATATTACATATATAGACACAGGTATATAATAAGTCTGTGTTTCAGTTATTAATATATACATTATGATTTTAATAATATAATTTATTTAAATTTGAAAAAAAGTATCATTTTCTTTTAGTTTTTGTTAATGAAAATGATTGCAATTAGTAGAGATTTAAATGTTCTTGTGTATTAAACATTGAGTAAGAATTGAAACTGTTATTTATTTTTAGCAAATAATTTGGTAATTGTTGTACAATTGTTTTTAAAACTAAACGTTCTATAAATGAGTAAAGAAACTAATGGTTGCTATATAATTGTTTGTATATGCCAATGGACAAAAAAAGTATACTTTTAATTTAATAAAATCTGAAAGAAAAAATTATTAATTTTAAAATTAAAGTTTTTTAAAAAATGCATAGGGCACCACTTTGTAAAATTCTTGTTAAATTATATCTGATTCACTACATCTGAAATTAAAACCATTTAATAAGATTTTTGGATCTTAATAAAATTGTACAAAATATTTTATAATTCATTTGTTTATTGTTTTATAAAAAAAAAGTCTGATATCAAAGCTTTATTAAAGAAGACAAATAGCTGATATTTTAAAACAGTCCTTAATTTGTGATCCATATAACAATATGCGTCTATGCTATTCTCATGAATGTCTGCAAAAACATGCATTATGAAGAAAATATGAATGAATGAAATGTAACTTTTTTTTGCTTGTTTGCATAAAACATGGTTTTTTTAGTCTATTTCCTCCATAAAAAAAAAAGAAAAAAACAAATGTACTCAGAACTTTAATGTTTTAAATTTTGAGTTGTATCTTGGGCCACTTCTCAGGTTATAAATTGCTTACTCATAAGATAAAACAAATGCTGAACACATGCCTAATTTATTTTAAAGTGAACCTAAATGCTTAAACACCACACAAGAATATTATGATGAAAAGGAACCATACAAAACTCCATAACAAACAGGGATTGTATAAAGAAAAATGTTGGAAAATACGTTTTAAATATACTTGGAAAAAGTAGAAAAGAAAACACATATAGCCATTTATTAAAACAAACCAAACTAAGTAAATATTTGTTTGAGGAAAAATAAATTAAAAATGGGCAAATCATTTGTTTATTGGTGATTAAATATATTGATCAGCTGAGTTCTTTTTAATATCAACAAAGTTTTCTTGAAAACATCATTTTGTTTAATTGATAAGCATATGATTATCAAAGGTGACCCATTATTCCTTACTCAGCATAGAAAAAGATGTTGAAATGAAATATATTTTTAATATGGCTTTTAATAATTGAGCTAGGTTTAAAGTAAATTAAAAAAAATAACTTACTAATCATTTTTTTATAATAATAAAAAGATATTTATGAGCCATATCAAATAAAAGATGTATTCAATAGTTTGAAGGCTATAATTTATATCAATAAAAAAAGAATACTTTTATAATATCATAATCCATTTGTGTTAATAGTTAGAGCTATATACACATGGAATTAGAATTATAACATTAGAATAGTATGTCATATATATATATATTGTAAAGGATGAAAAGATCCACCCTTTCCATCAAAGTGCATTTATGTTTTTTTTTTTTTTTAAATTCTCTTTAATTTGGCTTAGACATAGGGGTTTGTATATAGTTTATTTTTGTTAGTTGTTGTTGTTATTTAGTTCATTTTATTTTATTGTGATATATGCCTTTATTGGTGAGTGTGGAGTTTAAATAGCAATGATAATATATAAATTTGTATTTGTCTGTGTATGTAAATATTATATATAAATGGTAACATATAATGTTGCTATTATATATATTCATTTTGTATTTTATTTGGTAATTGTTTAGGATGTAATTTTATTGTTTGTTATTTATTTATTTTGTAAACTAAAAAACTGATTTTCTGTGTAATATTTTTATTATTATTATTATTTTTAGTAATTTAAAAAATTAACAATGGTTGTAATAAAGATTTTTTTTTAAGTTAATGCCCATGGAAGGTTTAAATAATGAAAAGAAATTACTATAGCAACAAATGGGATAACGGCCATTGAAAAGAAAGAAAGCAAGACTTTTACTTTAGTCTCTTCTACAATTTCCATTTTGACATAAATACAACTATTGGATTGAGATATAGAATTATAATGGTGGGCTGAGACAATAGGATTACTGTCCAGGGGTTTTGAACCCTTTGCCTATCTTATTTCATGATTAAGATCTAGTAAAAATATGCAAATTATTACCAAGCAAGTGTTTGAAAGGAAGGCCATGAAATAAATAGCTATTTATCAAATACAGGATTCTATAAGTAATCATGAATTAAATAGTTAAATCAGTTTATCATTTCAATTTATTTATCATCCTTTAACCCATATAATAAAAAGAAAATGTCAGGAATTAGTTGTTCAAACAGAAAGCACATGAACTCATGTGGTTGCCAGTGTATTACTTTTTAAGTTATTTCAACTACTACGGAATGGAAACAAAATCAAAATATTTTAAATAAACAAGAAACTGTAAGGTCTTGTTTAACAAATTTAAAATTAGTTTTCATACATCCCCTTGTACCAATCAGCTTATCAATAACTCCGAAGACAAAATCGACTCCACTCAGACCCTCCATGTAATTTATAGCATTTCATGCCCTCAACCCAGATCCTGTGCCATTTATTATGGTGAGACCAAAGCTGGAATAACCAAAAGGACCACTCAACATAGATACACTTACAATAGAGCACAGAAAAATAGGAAGGCATATTTTATTACTGGTAACAATAACTTTATCAATAGACATGATGCCTGCTTTGACATGTCCAAACATTGGGCTATCTAAATAATTTGCATGTATTTTGCATATCACCATTATTTCTGTTCTGCGCTGCTCAGTATTGTTATAAATATGAGGCAACTGCCTCGAAAGCACTAAGCTTTTAATATTTTGCACTCTTTATAGCTTCTCTTTCAAGCACTTCACACGCTTTTAATTTTATTTTATTGTAAATGATAAAGAAAGTTAAGATCATATAGGTAACTAAAATTAATCAATTTGTTTATTTATTTATTTTATGCATGTTAAAACTTATTTATTTTTTTTATTTAAAACTCATTTTAAAATAGATGTTATATATATATCAATTTCAAATTTTAATCGGTTGGTATAATTTAAAAACATATTCGTTTTCCATGAAATCTTAAAATTTATATTTATGATGTCTATAAATAGCTTATTTTAATATCTTATTTTAAATAATAAAAATGATGCCAAAGGCCATTGACTAATAAAATTATTTTGTCTTTTAGTCATAAATCTTATATACATAAATTATATAAATAGACCGATTACAAATCTCAATTTATAGATGTTTTTATACATTTCATTTATTTGTTAGTAAAAAAAAACTATTGTGTTTTAATTTGAACATAAATGTTGTGCATAATTTAGATTGAGATTATTTGTTTGCATGGAAGTTATTTATGAATTATTTAATAACTTTCTTTATTATTTAATTATTTTTAATTTTGTTATCAGATATGTTTTAAAAGGATAGATCAGGTTATAGTTATTTAGCATCGAAGTTGTAGGTAGATATTCCCACATACATTATATAGGAGTCACATATATATATTGTTTATCTATGAAGACTACATAATACAGGCCACATATATATATATATATTTCATGGGAGCTTTTAATGAAGCCCAGATTAATAAAGTTATGAATTGTGATGTTGAATTGCAGGCTATGATAGAAACCTTTTATAAATAATGAGCACAAATAGTTGGTGCTCACAATATAACAAGGAGTATGGTCCAATGTAAATGAAGCAAATAAATATCTATCTAGCATGGTAGGAAAGAATTCTCTTGATATATATTTCTGTGTGTGTGTTGTTATCTTGTTAAATGACCTAGCCTTGAAAAGTGCATCATTGATATTAAATTCTTAATTCAATAAGCTATTATCAATTCATCATTTCTTCTTTATTACAGTTTGTAAAATAACTAGTGAATGATTTCTATGCAAACATAAATTCTAATCTTTTGCCGATTATTGGCAAACATTTTTCATTTAACTCATGTTGAACTAAAATGTAAACTTGAAAAGTAAAACCAATTTTATGTGTTCACATATATTTATTGCTGTTTGAAAAAGATCAAACCACAATTTAAAATAAAGCATATATCATTTGTTTTATAAGAAATGACTTGGTGTTTTTATTTAAAATTTATTAATATCTTTATTTTCTCTTTTCAGTGCAGAAGTCATTAGTTAATTTGGTAGATTTACAATCAGCTAAATGATAATATTGTGTTTTGTTTAATCATTCAGTTAAACTTTCATTAATTGGAATATAAACTCATATAATCTTTGTTTATAAATATAGGTTAGATTCAACAAAATTCCCTTTGTTTCCAATTTGTATTTTTGTGAATAATGAAATCTTCAATCAAGTTAACCCTGAAAGTATACCACTTAATATGTCTTTGTTATTGCTCTTTGGTATCCAGGTTTGTGTTTTACATATAGCTAACTAAGGAAACGATTTGGGTAATAATTAAACCACATTCACTCATGCATAATATATCTTCTGATGCATGGATGTAAGTTATCAACAATTGCTGCCCAAACTTGTAAGCTGTTCAAATAAAGGCTTAGTATAGCAATCCAGTTCATTGCACTTTAAATTGATTGATTGAGTTAGTTTATATTTTGTTATACATATACTTTAAGAAAAATAAATCAAATCCTGAGATATGTTACAATGGAAGTGAATTGTCCATTCCAATTAGCTCACAATCATTAGGATGATTGGACATTCCATTACAATATATATTATTAGCAATTTCTTGGAACATTAGTATTGTTATTCTAACTCCAAAAAAATCAATTGTGAAAAATAACACATTCAAGTGATTTTGATTGTATAAACAAATCTATAAAGCATAAATATGTCCATGTATATATTTTACAGTATGGAAAATAGTGGTCCCACAAATTAGGTCACCAATTGTAACATTACAGAAAATAGGGGTTTAATACAAAAATAATCTGGGATTACAAGATCCCATAATTGGGTAGCCATTTGTAACAGTACACCACTTTCGGGTTGAATTATGTGAAACCATCATCATCCACAAATAAACAAAATATAAAATTAAATACAAATTGTATGAGAGATAAGCACAGAACTAACTATAAGTACACCAGCATTAGATAAAAGTAATAATTATTCCTTATCATGAATAATCAACAATAAAAATAAATCAACAGTCAATCTTGTGACTGGATTTGAAATTGGTCCACTATATACCAGGCTAATTATTTAGCAACTGCCAAACCTCAGGCAGGAATAAAAACAACAACTATCTGGATATACATACTTAGGTATTATTCCATCAAACTACAACAATAAGTCAAATAATGCTGAGAAACTAAAAACATCCCGACCATTATCAATGCTCTGGCACATAATACCATTAATATACTGGTTAGCTATAAGCTACGTTTCTAAAGAAGTAATAAATAAAATGAATTGTAGTGCATGGACTTTAAAGGATATTCCTTTGCACCAATCCAGGATTAGAGAAGTAATGAAATCATCATCCACTGCATGTCCACAACACTAAACATAAATTCTTACTCTGTAACTAACTGTTATGCACAAATCTAGCTCTCTCTAAACTATTACTGTGAACAAGATAAATAAATAAATAAAGCAGCTTATTATAAATCACTTTAAATAATTCCTAGGTTTACATTACTATAAGTAAATAGGTTTATTAGGATCATTTAAAAAAATCCTAGATCACTAAACTATCATGAAATAAAGTCACGCCTTGCAATTTATGAAACAGGAATTGGATAAAATAAAGAAATTAGGAGTAAAAAATATTTTTAAAACAATTATTTAATAACTAATTGATTAACAATAAACAAAAAATGACATGATAGTATTAAATTTTAAACATTCCTTTCATCAAAAATATTTTTTCTTAAAAATTATAATCAATCGATTTCTATTAATAAATTAACTTTTAATTAAGTTAATTCTAATAAACTAATGATCAGCTTTTCAAGCTAATGCACATATGCTTTATGAATCTTAATAATAAATTAATACTTTCATTTTCAACACAAGATAAAGTCTTTGTGAAAGAATAGAATGAATCACCTATTCTTTCAACCCAAATGCTTAAGTATGGGAAAATCTTATATTAACCAATCACTTTAAATTACTTTTACTATGTCTGAATGAATGATGCCTGTGAAATTTACTAGAATTTACAATATGTCATTCTTAAATTAAATTAAACATATGTAAATGTTAATTCTATAACTAAAAGTTGAAATAACATTTTTTTCAAAATCAGAGATAATTTATGATTTAGTTTAATTAATCTTTTGTTAAATTTTAAGGAGGGAAAATGAATGAAAAGAGAAACACATGTTTAAAAAAAAAATTACAAAAATTAATTTTCTAAAAACTATGGTAAAAGTTCACTATAATGGTCTATGGTTGTTTGCCCTCTATTGTTTAAAATTTAAACTAAATTGCTTGAGAATCTGACATGTATGTTATTATATTACAAATAAATTAAAATTTAATCAAATGTAAAAGATAATGATAAATAAAAAAAAACCTTTTGAATGTTGGATTAATTACACGACATTAATTAAAATAATTACTTTTAATTTCTTTGAAAGTTAAGATTTTAAACTGTCTACAACTTAAGAATTTAAAATAAAAAAATATATGCTACTGTCTTACAATTACATGAAAATGTATTCAAATGTAAAAGATAATAAAAAAAACGTTTACCTTTTTAAATATAATTACGTCCTATACAGACTAGGAAGTTGGAGAAAAAAGCGGTATTGCTGTATCTATTCCGGAGGGCAAATTCATGCAGGTACGATGAAAACAAAGCTCTGCTAGTGGCACATTGGAATTTCAGCTTACGCTTTGCTCTCATCCACATGTTTTCAATATTCCGGGTGTGTATGTCTTGCTCTTTGGGATCCACAAAGTTTTCCTGATGGACGACAACCAAATGCAAATACACACCATTGTTGAGACTGTTGATGTTATTGTACGCAGCCCAGCCATCTGAAATAATGTGCGTACACTGTCTACAACTTAAGAATTTAAAATAACTACATTTATAGCACATGTTGCAAAAAAAAGACACTTTATGTGTTCAACAGCGCGAATTACATGCATATGTGTACAGTTTTATAGTTACAAAAGATGTCTGCTACATGCTTAGTACCTGATAGTGAAATTTTAAGCGTTGCTGCTATTCTGGCAGAAGAATGGAATATGCACCAGTTATGGGATGTCATACAAACTATGGAATTGGCCATCAAATGGCTTGCACGAAGACTCCTTCTGAAAAACTACGCCTTATGCCAACAGTGCGGTGTTCGGTGTGTGCTGGTGAAGTATTCTACAGGCTTAGATGGGTGTAGATGGCAGTGCAGAATATGCCACCATCGCATCTCAATCAGAAAGGGGTCTTTCTTTTTCCAAAAGTCATCTGCCTCTGGAACAATTACAAGCATCATGTATTTTGGGGCGCGTAATATGCCCCAACAACACTTTGTGCATGAGACCAGCGTGAGCAAAAAAATAATCATTGACTGGGTGAATTTTTGCCAGGAGGAATGTGCCAAATATTTTGATACAAATCCGACAGTTCTCGGTGGATTTGATGACAATGGGGAGCCATTAATCATCAAAATAGACGAAACCTACTATTTCCACCGAAAATATCACAGGGGGGCTATACGGACAGGTCATTGGGTGTTTGGCGGCATAGAGAGAGCGTCAAGAAAGTGCTTCTTGATAGAAGTGGCAGACAGGATGGCTGATACACTGGAGGGCCTGATACAGTGGTTCATTTTACCAGGTACGTACATTATTTCAGATGCTGGGCTGCATACAATAACATCAACAGTCTCAACAATGATGTGTATTTGCATTCGGTTGTCGTCCATCAGGAAAACTTTGTGGATCCCGAAGAGCGAGACATATACACCCGGAATATTGAAAATATGTGTATGAGAGCAAAGCATAAGCTGAAATTCCAATGTGGCACTAGCAGAGCTTTTTTTTCATCGTACCTGCACAAATTTGCCCTCCGGAGTAGATACAGCAATACCGCTTTTTTCTCCAACTTCCTAGTCTGTATAGGACGTAATTATATTTAAAAAGGTAAATGTTTTTTTTATTATCTTTTACATTTGAATAAATTTTCATGTAATTGTAAGACAGTAGCATATACTTTTTTATTTTAAATTCTTAAGTTGTAGACAGTTTAAAATCTTAACTTTCAAAGAAATTAAAAGCAATTATTTTAATTAATGTCGTGTAATTAATCCAACATTCAAAAGGTTTTTTTTTTTACTATTATCTTTTACATTTGATTAAATTTTAATTTATTTGTAATATAATAACATACATGTCAGATTCTCTAGCAATTTAGTTTAAATTTTAAATGATAGAGGGCAAACAACCATAGACCGTTATAGTGAACTTTTACCAAAACTATTTCATAATTTTGAAGAGAAAATTGAAAGGATAAAAAATATGTTTTGCAGTTTGAAAACATTAATAAAAATATTTAAAATTATCAATTCTTACAAAAAATTATTACTTTTATATAAAAAAATGCTTTTTTTCTATTAATAAAAATACAGTGTGAACGCACACAAAAAAGTAGTGTTAACCATGGGTTTTTTTCCTGTGAGGTCCTTTCCAATTATTATTTCCAGTTGTTTTCTTCTTAAAGGCTTTTATACATAAGCATGATTAATTTGTCATTTTTCTAATATGCAGTATTTCATTTCCAGGTAAACAACAGCAAAATTTTATCCATTTTCTTTTAATAAATTTCCCAGATGAGACTAACACAGACAAAGACTTATGCTCTTGGTTGAAAACAATGTTAAAGATTACTTAAGGGTATAACTTCTTTTCTACATTTTTATTCCAGTAAAGACAGGTTACATGGAGAAAGATGATGTCTAGCTTTTAGCTGAATTTAACTCATGGTGTTCATTGTAGAATCCATTTTTATGATTAAACTCATAGTATACTAAAAACTTGATTAAAACTTCTGCTATTCTATGCAATAGCTTAGTAAAGACATCTGCTTCTTTCTTCCTTATCATCTAGATTAAGACTTCATTGCTTTCTCTATAACAGCTAAATTAGCTGCATTAAGACTTGACTGCTCTCTCTTCAACAGCTACATTAGAAATCTCTACTGCTTATCAGACACTTGTGTATTATGACTTATTCACACACCCTATTATTTTGTTTCTAGAATAATCATGCCTACAAGCCAATCACAATCTGTCTCTAACCTGACAATTTTTTATAATGACCAATTAGGTAAATTTTTGCATATACAATTGTTCAGATATTTTCTTCCTTTATCATAGATATTAAAAAACAAGTCAAGAACTTAATTTAACATCATAAAATTCATGGAATTTCTTTCTAATTAAAAAAAATTATTGCAAAAAAAAAAATTAATCAAGTAATTATATACACTGATTTGATTTTATTGTAATGAAGACATAAAAAGAAAAACACAACTTTAAATAAAAATAAAATTTACCAAAAGTACTAAAATCTTATTTTGTTTTTTTTTTCTTTTTAAAATACTCTTAACCTTTTGAACGATGATTATATAATTGGCCGAATGAGTTAAAAATCAAAACTTGTAATTGGCCAACTCACAACTTTAACAAAATCTATTGTTAAAATAGATCACTTTTAATAATATAAATATGTTAGTTTCGTTTGTAAAAAGTATTGTATCCGCCCGGTGGTGCGTGTGCGATCGCGCTACCGCTCTGTCAATATCTTCACTATTACGAATCTGCTGTGTTCTTGCGTCCGAGGGATTACATAATGTTCTGTGAAGATAATTTCAAACACATATACACGTACGCTTTATTTTATACGTAAATTCAGATTGAATCCAAGTAATAGGCGCCAGGAGAACTTTTATAAGAGTCCGCCACGTATGTGCATAAGCTCACTCAACTATATCACAAAACATGCCCGTGCATCACTCCAGTCGGAAGCAAGAAACAACACAGCCAATATTACCCTTCAAATTACATCGAATCTGTGATCTTTCACTCACGATCAACTACTTGTTATATGAGGGCCTGCCCTATATCCCACAGAACAAATTAATCAAACTTAATTTAATCTAAGAGAACATAACAAACATAAGCATAAATAAAATAAAATCCCAACACCAAAAAATATCAAATGCATTCATTCATATACAAACAAATTTGATCGCTCTAGCACTCATTTCTATTATATAAATTTATGTTGAAATTCCAAGCAATTAATAACAAAAAATACTAGTTAAATAAATGTTTTATTTAATCTGTTTACTAACAATTAATGCAGGTATATGATCGGCAAGCCAAGATAATTAAATATAGATTTCAAGGTGACTTCGCACATATTTTAAAGAATGTTAATCTGTCAGCAAACTTATTTGGTTAGATTCTCGAATCGTTCATTAATGGTCAAGAGTAACTTTATCATTTTAGCTTAATGTTTTTTA
Source organism: Epiperipatus broadwayi (assembly GCA_028023455.1). NCBI lineage: Eukaryota > Metazoa > Onychophora > Udeonychophora > Euonychophora > Peripatidae > Epiperipatus > Epiperipatus broadwayi. The sequence goes on from JAQFVV010000002.1 coordinate 20,109,316, forward strand.
ATAGTTCTGGTTATTAAGTTATTTTATTTTGGTGCTTAAGTGAATACGACAATTTAAAGATAGCTACCTGTGGAACATAGAAAGACTGTAATGGGATCCTGAGTGATGGTTTCTTCTTTAACGAAGCATTCCGGCAATTTGCAAGGTCTCAAAAGCGTGTGTGGTTCTTATGTGAAGTTTCTCCGGTGTTACGAGCATCCTATTAGCAATCAGCGGAGCTGGACGCGGAGGTCCGGCGGTCAAGCCGTGAATTTTATGTTCAGCAACGCATCTCTGTTAGATTTCAATAGTCTAATAATAATCAATAATAGTCTAATTCAATAATCCTTGAAAAGTGCTGTCCGGCCTTTTTGATCTCTTCCTTCCCGCCCTCACACCTTGAATTTTTCTCACCCAATCACTCCCATGCACCTGTGAGTCCCTTCATCTTATAAGTCCAACGAGTGTTAACTCAATTCCATGATTTCTGGGATCGTTTACACCACCTTGGAATTTCGCTCAATTTGACCATTTTTTTCAGGTATTGTTTCGCTGGAGACGGAAGTCTGAGTTGTACAATAGCAGTGTACACTTTTTCTCACCTCTGTTTCTAAATTTGGCTTATTTTATCTAGGCGTACCAGCACATATCCTGCCTATTGTTTCAATTTCTCTAATTTTACATTTACTAATTACCCCTATTTAAAATAATTTTAGATCGCTTGGAATTTCAGAACATATTGCAAATTAATTTATTCATTTTTTCCCTTTTGTTCAAAATGATTCAAATGATTTAATAAAAGTTAAACTAGCATTCAATCATTCCTATCTCTTTAATTAATTAAAAATGCAAAAAAAAAAACTACAACTAATGATTATAGATTTATTCTTAACAAACAAACACAAATAATAAAAAAAACTCTTTTACTTTTTTATTTCAATAAATTTGACAGGTACTCTTATATAGCTGCGATCATGCTTTAGAAATGGCTGTTTCTCGTTTATTATTAAAGCAAGACCGCTTTTTTTTTAAAGTTTTGTTCCTGTCATTTATTTCGTCAATTGATTATAGTTTAACATAACCTCATATGCCTGGGTTCAAATCCCATGTAACGCTATTCTGTTACAGTATATTACTGAATTTTCAGATTACGAAAGCAAATGAAGATCTTTTCAAAAATAAAATTTGATTTATAATTTAAAAAATATTCAATTGCGGTGAAATAAAAGTAACCGCTATTCAACCAACCAAAAAAGATTGCTGACGCAATCTTTTTTTTTTCACTTTACGATACGATCAATATGTAGCAATAAATAAATAATTCTTGGTAATATCTTAACTATTTTTCTAAAATAATTTGATTTTTAGTATTATTTTATCAATAATAATTTGTAATTCAATTCAAATATTGTTTAAAATGTTGTAAACATTCATTTATCATTTTTGTAATAAAAATCAAAACGAACGTAACTTTTTACTTTTTGGCAGCCATTACCCTTTCTGACAGAAGTGGGACAGCCAATAAGATTCAAGAAAAGTTGGTGAGGAGGCGGTGCTTTGGTTTTGTTTGACATATATGGTCATTTTTATTGATTTTTTACTTATAAAATAACTCTGAAGAGGGCACCATCTTACAGAACTTTTGATTTTCTTTCTAATGATGTATCATATGTATACGTGGGATAAAAAGTAGCCGATTTAGAGTGATGTCAAATCTTCTCGTTTTTAGACGAGTCATGCATTATAAGAGTTAAACATAAAACTTTCTCTTAAAATGTTAAAATTAAATATTAAAAAATTTACTAAAAAGAGAGTTTTCTTTTTTCTCCTTTGGTATATATATATTGAAATTAAAAGCAACTAGTAATTAAATAAAATTATTGGAGAGAACAAAAGAAATTATTTATATGATTTTATACTTCTTTCTCTCTTCTACCAACCCTTACAATTTACAATATATATTAAAATATGCATATTGCAATCAATAAAAAAGGTTTGACAATTCTTTAAAAAAAATTGTTTAGAATGTTTCTACTATACTAATTCCAGACCCCTATATTATTATAAAAAATATGCATGGGGAAATTAGATACTATTTTTCTTATTAATTAAATAACCATAAACTAAACCTGAGGAACATGCAGCCAACTATCTATCTCTTTTTAATGCAGCTATGTAGCCAACTAGTTACAATACAAATGCTAATTTATTTACATAATATCTTACAATGCTGTATTTTAACTTCTTCTGCAACAAACATTTGTTTGTGACAAAGATTTTAATATTGTCTACTTATTATGTTCCCTTTTATTTTATCCTTAATCATTTCCTCCCAATGAAAACAATTAATATTGAGATAATCTTAAAACCATAAATGAGTTCTGCTTCTCTTTATCAAGAAAATCATACAAAGATTCACTATAATATACATGTTCCTATAAATTCAATATCACAACATCCATCAAACTGAAGAATATAGCAAATGGTCTTACAATTTTGCCATTGTAATTTTATTATCAAAATATTATAAAACATACATAATTACATATAAGGCTTTAATCTTAATAGTATGCACTTTCAGTGCTTAATTTTGCCATGAGAGGGATCTCTACAAATCTTAACACAAGATTATGACTTTATAAAGATAAGAGCGGCCATCTTATCTTCAACCTTTCTAATTATATAGGCGAATGTTGATTACTAACCAAGATAGTGGACTTAGTGAAGAACTTCCTAACTTTACACTCCCAAATCAAAATGCTTTAAATTTGCCTATATAATTAGAAAGTAGGTTGAAGATAAGATGGCCACTCATCTTTATAAAGTCGTAATCTTGTGTCAAGATTTGTAGAGATCCCTTTCATGGTAAAATTACGCACTCAAGATGCATAGTTTTAAGGTTAAAGCCTTATATGTAATTATGTGCTAACCATGCTCTTAATAAGAATTAATGTTTAAAACAGATTTAAGTAAGTTTGTTTCACTGATTTTATGTTTATTGATAAGGGTCCATATTTCAGAAAATAATTTGGCAGAACAATTTTGTATACAATTAATTTAATAGAAGTAGTTATTCTTATAAATGAAACTACTTTTTAAACAAACACGAGTCTATGCAGTTTTTCAACAAAGAGCAATCAGATATTTAAATTAATTAACATTTTCAAGTTGATACCTATTGAATCTAAAAATTGTTGAAAAGAACTTGATGTTCTAAGATTAATCACTAAAAACAAAAAAATATGTAGATTAGATTCAAAATATTGAAAAAATTCTGCAGTTCCTCCTTTGAACTTGAAGAATAGAACACTCATTATCATATATTAAATTATTCTAACACATATTTTTTCATTTGTTCATAATAAAATCAAACTAAAATTTTTTCCATCAAATCTATATTACGTCTTGATACCTCCTTCATGAAGCTACCCATAATCTATTCCAAAGACTACTGTCATGATTGAGATTAAAGTTAAAGGTAGTATTTATCCATATTTAACAATAGACATTTTAAATTTCTCCAAATTTGCATTACTAATAACACTTCATTTCATACTTTCATATAAAAGCTGCATAACACAAATCAATTTCATTAAACAAATTCTAATTTTAAACAAGATCACAATTTTTTAATTAAGTCAAATATCTTCATTAAATCAATAAGGTTATATTAGTCATGTTTTTATCCACAACCCTGCTTTTATGATTTTCTGAAAACACTCATATTTTTAGTGATTCTTGATTTGACAACCAAACTTCAAGTTTTTGGTAGCCACTAATCTATAAGTTAATGCAACCTTCCCAATAAAAAAACCTTAAAAACATTTACAATGTGAAGGGCAATAATGATATTCCTAAACAATTACTGCAAACTCTCATATATCTTCTGTTCGTATAAGTTGGAACACAGAAGTATCATCAAAATTAGCAGTCCATCACATTAATAAAAATGAAAACATAATGGAAGAAATCAATAATTAAACTTGGATAAAGTGACTTTGGTAAGTATGATTCAATATTTTAAAAAAAGTCTGTGTGCTTAAAATAAAGCACTTTTTAAAAATTTATATATATTACCATTGCCTATTTATGGATTTAAGACTGTACTTAAATGAGAGAGTAATACAAATGCTTTAGACCACAAAACAAACTGTTTGATGATTAAATGGCTGGAGTGTAATTTATCTTGTCATATTTCTAGAAATGGATAAAATATTGTGAAAAATATTTAAAAAAACTTTTCATGAGATGGATGACCAGAATAAAAAGGTTATCAGGAATGTTGTGGAAAAGAAACATATGAATCAGAAAAACTGAAATAAACACTGAAAGAACTTTCTGCATTGATCAAAAAATACTAATGATAACTAAAAATAACAATAGTTTTGAAGTTAACATATTCTGTCATATTTTAAAAATTACACTGATATCTCATTGGGACCTTATAGTCTATTTATTTTTAAAATTATGAAGCAATGTTTTAACTTCATCAAATTAGATAGTTTTAATCTAAATCATATGAATTCTTGAATTATTATTAGAATAGTTTCCATATTCATTCTATCCACTCAAAATATCATAATAGCAAGTTGATACTCATTAATTTAATAAGATTATAATATTGTTTTTTCCGCAACTTCATCTATTATGTTCAATACTTTATAAAAAAAGCTCTAAAGTGTTCGCAATCATCAAATAAGTATATTTCTTAGTTTTAACCTACCAATCATTCTCAAGTCTTCTTGTCAATTATTAAACTTCTGATTTAAATCTCTATATTATTTGTAAAACTTCATACCGGAAATTGTTTTTTAAATGAAAAATGCTATATTTTTACTTTATGTGACAGTTCTTTTACATCCATTGTTATAATTTAATAAAATCACTAACAAATATTAAGAGACATTCATACTCAAATATCTTTGCAATTGTAAAAAAACAAATTGGACATTTTAGTGTTTAACAGCTGTTGAAAGCTAGCACAAGGAGTAGTTGACTTTACAAAACAAATCGTAAATTTTCTAATAATATATTTTAAATAGGATCTATGAAAAAATATTCTTTTCTTTAGCAATCTGATTTATGCTACACCCACTGAACAGTGTGTGTCTACAAGTGAATAATTACCATTAATAAAATGTACTTTTTTGCATGTGGATGCAGCTAAAAATTTATGACAGCATTCATGATAATCCATTCAAGTGATATTAAAAAGTTCAATACAAAAAATACATTAAGCTATTACAATTATTTTGAGCTATAATTTACTTTTATTGTTCAACATGTGTCTTAAATTCTCTGAGAAATAAAATTGAATCATTTAAGTGTTAAAGAAATAACTCCTTTATTGGAATTTTTGAATCTAGTGTTGAAGTTTAAACATTGAGATAATGGGAATGTAACATCATTCAAACCAATTTTAATATTATTAACTTTTGCCTAATGTATCTCAAAATTCCAAAAATTAATTAATTAAGTTAAATGTATTAGCAAATCTATCTTTGCAGTTTCCTTTCATTTGACAATTTCTCATTAAAAACATCTGTTCAATTAAACTTTTATCTTCTGAAAGACAATTTTTATTCAAAGCAATTGTATTAGTTTTAAATCTAATAACTATTTTCTTCATATGCTTTCCTATGTTCAGACATTGAAGAATTCGCATCATGAAAAGTTCATTTCTATTTAACTATATTTTTAAAAAATTGAAATATCTTTATTACTACCATTGTCTTTTAAAGTATCACTACTGATATTACAAATATTTGTGCTGATTTAATGAACAATTTACCAGCCATATATAGTAACATAACCACATTTAGAAAAGCAAGCTATTTCTGAATTTGTTGCTATGAAACGTCTTTAGTTAGGAATCTCAAGCTTCTAAATATGTATTCATTATTACTTTGCTTATTTTATATATTTGCATACAAATAAAACTGACTCAAATCAATATTGCTCTGATGCAATAAAAGAATCGAAAAATAATATCCAAATATAAAACCCTTTATTGCTACATGTCGAGTATGAAGATTACTGATAATATGAATCATGATGAAGAAGGACCCATACATTAATTACAAGTTATGAAAGTAGTACAATAAAAACAAATGAAGATAGAATAAAAAAGTACTTAGTGAAATCCCAAATTTTAATCATTTTGAGTAAATTTTTACAAAAAAAAAAGTAAAATACAAGTTCTATGGTTAATGTAATAAAATGCCATTAAATAATAACAATTTTTGTAACGTGTTTACGTTCATATGCTAAAATAAACATAAAAACAATTATAATCCCTTAGAGACCGAAAACCACTTTTTTCCGCAAAAAAAAAAGTTTGCAATTTCGACCGCAATAGCGTGCAAACCGTATACGTCACAGTTACGAGTCTTTTTTCTTTCTCTCCGCCATTTTTCTATCTTTTTGTACGTCTAAAAATTTTTTCTGTGTGATGAAAATTAGAGTTTTTATAGCAATTTTTGTAAAGTACGTTATTAAAATTTTATAAATTTTTTTTTTCTTTCTAGATTTTATCAACGTATAAACAAAATAACCACACAAATGGCTTCTTTCACCGCTGAACATAATTTTGATTGAATCTGATGAAGACTTTTTTGTTTGTGTTTGATTCTGAGGTTTCGTCATATTTCACCATTAGCCGTGAGTATTCAATTCCTGATCTATTTCATTTATTTTTTATACAAAATTATATATTTGCACTGAAAGCAATAGGTATGTTTCAGAGTGGAAGGCATTACCAAAGTGGGTTGGTCTGTCACCCGCTGAGTTGAATGCATTTTTTGGTATGATTATTCTTGTTTGTACTATATCATGCATACCAAAACTAAAATTTATTTGGTCTAAAAATGAATATTTGCATCAACTGGTACTTGCTAACTTGCTAGAGTTATGACCCGAGATCAATTTTTTGGTATTCTAAATAATTTACAATGCCTCCCAATGCTGAATCAACAGTCATCATCATCATCATCTCCCACTGATATATAATAATTGCTTGTAATTCCTTTGGGTTATTTATTTTATTTTATTTACTGTTTTTATTCATTTCATTGTAGATAAGATTTTAATTACTTTGAAACATACTTTGCTATTATGGTCTCCTGTGAAATAATGCATAATTTAGCTCACCCTCATGATTTTTCAATAATATATTAATTATTTTTTACACCCATAACTTAGAATTTACTATGTTTTTATTCATTTCATTGTAGATAAGTTTTTAATTACTTTGAAGCATACTTTGCTATTATGGTCTCCTATGAAATAATGCATAATTTAGCTCGCCCTTTCTCCCATGATATTCCAATAGTATAGTAAGTATTTTTTACCCCCATAACTTACACTTTACTAAAGTTATTACTGTTATTTTTTTTTTGATCCACAGTAAAACCTTGCATTTCTAATAGATATCCCACATAGAGGGCCTAGAAAAACAACTGCTTGCAAAAAATTGAACATATAGGCTGGTTAGTAAAAAGCGAAACTGAAATTGTCACCTTTTGCCACATTACACCAACAAACTGTAACTCAGGTAGGTCATATTATTATTTTTTTTCTGCATTTTATGACGAATGTGATGAAGCTGTCTATGAAATTGTAATTTTAGGTTATACATTTCAAAATTGAGAGTTTGTGAACCAATATAAAAATAAAAATTTTTTAAATGTGAAAAATATCCTTTTTTTTATTATTTTTTTGTGGTAATGACTACTTTATCAGCTTCATTACATTCTTTCATATTTGCACTTTATAAAAATGTATATATATATTTTTATTTATTGTAATAAATTAGACATTTCATTTAAAATTGTATGTCCTGTAATTTTTTTCTGGGAATTCAAAATGGCCATTCAGGCCTCTAAGGGATAAATTAGATGTGGTGAATGAATTTATAAGACATTTAATAATATTTTTTAAATTTAACTGTAACTTATAATTCATTTTCTTAATATTGTTTAAATGTAACAAGTAGTTCATGTTCAACAAAATATTTTTGAGAAAATAAACAAATACTTCAGGCCCTTGAAAATGGATAATTAAAACAAAAATGAATGAATTTATAAGACATTTAATAATATTTTTTAAATTTAACTGAAACTTATAATTCATTTTCTTAATATTATTTAAATTTAACAAGTAACGCATGCTTGGTAAATATTTTTGAGAAAATAAACAAATGCTTGAGGCCCTTGAGAATGGATAATTAAAAACAAAAAATGCCTGGTGAGCTTTCTTATTACAGATACTACAAGAGTACCGAAGAGATAAATAAAAAACTATTTGAATTGGATATAACAAGTAGTTTTTAATAAATTGATATTTTTTCCTGCAAGGCAACTGAAAATACTCTTGGTTGGAATAGCTTATTATTACAGTTAACTTTTCTTTTCTGGATGTAATTTCATTAACTACCAACTGTGATCTCTAATAATCTGAGTTCATCCAAATCACATATATAAATACTCTTATTTGAAAAAAAAAAAAAACTATAAGGCACATAGTAAAATGAAACAAGAATTGATAAAAGTTTCGGAAATGTTGAATATAATGAATGATCAATGAAACTGAATCATTTTGAAAGTTAAAACTCGTAAAATGAAAAACAATTCATCTTTTTTTTTTTAATTAAAAATAAAATAAAATGTACAGTTGTTTATAAAAAGCCTGAGGAGATTTTCTAAAAATAATTTTTTTTAAATATTATGTTTTTTTAATAATAATAATAATAATAATAAAAAGCTTTTAAATTAATAAATTGTAATTATTGTGCATTTCATCTTAAAATAACGAAAGATTAAAAAGAAAAGACAGAGCAAATTTTGTCGATTAAAAGATTTATTATTGTTCAGGATTAATTAATTTTAAAAAAAAAATACACACATTGATTCTATTATGTTTTTTTGTAATTGTTTCTTTGTTTAAATATATATATTAAAATCATAATTTATATCCAGTTGCATTGGTGCCATTTATCAAAAAGAGCAAAGACCCTACTGATATAAACAACATAAGACCCATATCCATGTCTCCACTCTTAATAAAGATTATAGAGGGTGTCATTAAAGATAAGATACAACATAAAATCCTGAGTCATATCATGCCCTCTCAGTATGCCAAGAAAGGCTCATCAGCACTCACAGCGATTGGTGAAACCAAAATACTCTTGGATTACATCAGAACCAACAGAAAATCCAAGCCCATTGCCGTACAACTTGACATATCTGAGGCATTTGACTCAGTCAATATCAGCACACTGCTGAATATTTTGGAGGGGCTTGGTGTTCCCTCCCAGATAATTCAGATACTGGACAATTTACTACACAATAGGGAAATTCACATATCACTCAATGGAGTATATACAAACAGTTTTACTCCGAATACTTCAATCCCACAAGGATCTCCACTCAGTGCTCTCCTGTTTGCCTGCTACATCAATCCACTTCTTAAAGACATTGAAGATAACCTACCTGGAGTATATATACCCAGACTCAAAAGAGCAATCAAGGCAGTCGCTTACATGGATGATGTCTTGATCATTCTGCCAACTCAGAAATATCTAAACACACTATATGAAATATTGGACAAATATTCCAATCTATCAGACCTAAAAATAAATACAGGAAAATCCACAGCTTGGTCTATCCTATCTGGAAAAAAAATCAAATCGCGCTTCCAAGCTGAACCACAGAAATTTCTGGGATTTAATATTTCAAAATCGCAATCAGAAATGTCTAAAGAACTTCAGGCAAAAATCCTCCAGTCCACAGACCAGATCACTAAGACCCTCTCAAAGATATACCTTTCGCTCTATGGTAAGGTTTCACTGCTAAATATAAAGATTTACAGCAAAATTGCATACTACCTGCCAATGATGAATGCAAATAAAACATTCACCAAGAAAATTGAGCAATATTGCTCAAGATTACCATGGAAAGGGCAATCTGTTTCCATCAGCATGAGAAACATGCAGGAAAACAAAAGATTAAATGGAATGTCACTACATTCCATCACTTCAATAAACTGTCAGAAAACACACACTCTGATTTATAATCTAGTCCAAAAGTATGGCCATGTCCAGATCACTGAATCCATAATTCCTACCGACACCCCACCCCCCAAAAAATTAAGCTGGCTTGACCACCTAATCCTGTCAACAATGCAACAAAATATAAATGCCCATAACAACTATCAAAGCAAGATCAAGCTGTGGGATGCCCATTGCATCCTAAAACAAAATAATCAAATCTCTACTACAAGATTAGGAATAACTAATCACAAGCTGATTACCCTATTCAAGTATTGGTCTCTAGAACCAAAATATTTAGATTACTTACTTAAAATTAATCTGGATGCCATGCCGGTCAACTGGTTCCTCAGATATAAAAGATCTACCACCAAAGTCCAATCAATTTGCCACAGCTGTGGCAGGGATGAGGAAACATTTGACCACATAATTAAAACATGCATGGGTCTAGGTAATATTAAAACAATAATATTTAACAATTCAAAGATAGATTACTACAAAATACTTAATATAAAAGAATGCATTCATGGAAGAGATATTCCTACAATCAGGCTGTCAATTTACATCACCTATGCTATTTGGATTGTAAGGTGCAAGGCACAATACCAACATCCCAAGCCAGATGAAAACTCATTATTTATTCAGAGCATAGAGAAAATTAAACAAAGAGACAAAACTCTTGCCACAACATTCATTTTTCAAGAGACATGGAAGCTATATCAGACTCTCTAATAAAGTTAACAAAGAACTTAACCAATAAATACCTAACCCTGTTTAACTCAATAATGTTAGTTCCATAACTCATCTAATATTGTAATTGTTCATTATCCATATTTGTAATATATCACCCATATTAATTAGTTTAATAAATGTTTTGAGAAATAAAATCATAATTTAGTAAACAGTGTTAATAAAATGTTTTTATTAAATCAATAGTAATTAAAGTTAAACTATAATATGGGAAAATAAAAACAGAAGAGTGATCTATTCATCTTTGTTTATTCCCGCATCTACGGCTCATATTTAACATTTTTAAAAATCTTTTTTTCTGGTATTAGATGGTCATATTTGTTTCCGAATATTTTCGAAAAATGAAATTCAATTTCACATCTATGCTAAATGGCATGCAATCATTACAGAATTAGAAAAAGATTTAGTCGTAATTAAAATTTCTTTACAATTTATTTATTGTGTGAGGTTTTTACAACATGATGATTATTTATCTTTTCGACATGTAGTGTGTCAGCAGTATGAGATAGCATGGATAGTTGAGGGTTGTGTGAAAGTCTGAGTTCAACCCACCTATAAATTACGTATAGTAGTGCAGGTATGAAACAGCCTATACTGTAGAAAAAATTCATGTGATGTGAAATATTTATTTAAAAAAGCGATCACATCTCAATATAATATATAATTTCACTGTTATATCCACAAGAATGTCTGTGCGGTCATCAAATAAATATACACAATATTTTCCTTAGTCTGAATAGCGAATAGTTTGCAACACTCTATCTCCATAGTTCTCTGGCTATGGATGCTCTGCAACGAATGCTCTGCTCTGCAACAAATGCTCTGCCCTGCAACTAATGCTCTACTCTGCAATGCATGCTCTACTCTGCAACGAATGCTCTGCTCTGCAACTAATGCTCTCAATATCTCCGCTGCAGTCTCCCCATCTCTGTGGGCTCTTTCAGCTACACCCGTGGACTACATTTCCCCTGGGTGCTGGTCATTAACCGCTAGCACTGACTGCGAGATATCTCTACTCAAAAACTACTAGATATCTACTGGCATTGTACTCAAATAACTGCCTACTCAAAAACTGCCTTTCTCTGCATAGTTGTTACATCGTCTTTTATTGCTTGCTGATAACTGTAGCAATTAATCCTTGTTCAATCAGGTAACGTCTTTTATCCAGAAATATTTGCAATCAGCAAATATCTCTTGGAATTATCGTCCGCCGTTACGTTTATTAACCTCCTCTGTTATCAGTGTGCGATCTACAACAATCACTCAAACAAATTCTTGTTTTTCTGGAGTGCACAAACATGTCTGCCATTTTTACAAAACACTACATTCACATTACTATTTTTATTTTGAATAATCTATTTTTATAATTATAATTTAATTAAAGTTTTTAACCTTAAACTTCATTACCTTAATGACCTTTTTAGGGCAAAAAAAATTAAAAACTTGTTGCAGACATAATGACGCAAAATTAAGCTTTTTCTACACTGGTGACAAAAGGCAGAATATTTAAAGCTGTTCATATACAGGTGCAAGTTATAAAATAAATAATGGATGGATCACTAGATGTGTTAATGTTGTCACTTTTATATATGAAGATATCATAACATAAAACTAAAACACTACTTAGATGTTATGTGCACTAATCTGTTATATTAAGCTAATGATCTTGAATTGAAAACATTTCTGTGTTTTCATTTTGGACTCAAAGCTTTATAGTTAGCTAATAAGGTAAAAAGTGGCTTGCTGGAGAGTTGCATTAGATCCTAAGATCTAGGTGAAGTGCTTACAGATCCAAGGTATAAACATTCTTGCATTCATTGATTACTCTGGCTTGCACTGGGTGGCGCTACTGTATGGAGAGTTTAGCCTCTGTTTAATGTTAACAAGAACTTGAAAAATATTTGGCAAATTGATTTGATTAAAGAGTTCTTATAACTTCTAGACTTTAGTTTTTTGTTTGACAGAACGAACATAAAGTCTAGCAACTGCTATAAAGGTTAGTTTTGTAATCAAATATCTTTTTGGTTCTTACAATTATGTACTACAAAAAGACTTGGTATCACACATTCAAGAACAAAATTTGAACTGGAACTTTGTTTTATTAACATTTAACATCTCAATTGGAAAAATATAAATATGTTTTAAAATACATTTTTTATTAAAATAAATCATCTACTTATATTTGCTTTGTATATAAAATCAATGCTAATATTGCTGTTCAGTTTTTTTATAGCATTTGTGTGTGTATGTACAATTTTCTTTTTAAGTTTTTATTTATCTTAAAATACTTTTCTAAGCAATTATAATCTCTACTTATTATTTTTATTGCTTGATGATTTTTTTAAATTTATTCAATTAATAAATATAATATTAGTTACATATTCTAAGTAATCATTATTGCTCTTAGTCTTGTTGTTGTTGTTATTATTATGTATTGCAGTACAATAAGTGAGCATAGACATTGAAATACATGCGCATTCAATGTTCTCCACAATTTCAATGTTATGCAATCAATTTGAAAACTGTTGTATGCTGCATTAATTAATTTATTTTATATTTTTTGATATATTACAAGTGTAGATAATATTAATTTTACATTATTGTATATATTTAAAGATAAACTGTATCCATTCTTAATAAATAGTACTTATAGATTGATGGTGTTTAATATTTACTATGATTTCAATATATCTATTTTTATCTGTATCTAACTTATATAGCTGTATACCCTTTTCTGTTCTTTGTTAAAAATAATATTTGGATTGGTTTTTGACATATGATAGATAAAGCCTTCCTATGTATGGAGCTGGATAAAGTTATTCCATTCCCATCTACTTCAGGCTGGATCTGCAAATAGTGATATTCCAATACACAGCAAACCTCTTTCAAAAGTTCAGAAACAATAAAGGAATTAACCAATGAAGGTTTCCACAGTAAATTTTTTCTTTGGATTTTTTTTTATAACATTGAAATAAAATATGAGGACGTAATATACTGCATCTCTATGTCTTAAAACATCCACACTGAATAACTGTTTTGATGAAGTATAATAAAATAATTATTGATTTTGAAATCATCTCCCACTGTGCCCACAAATAAGATAATGCATATATATTTTGAAGGCAGTCGAGCTACAGCACTGGGTGTTGATCAAAGATAATATTGCACCATCAGGAATCTGCCAACTATTTACAGCTATATGTTTCATACAAACTGACTAAAGTAATTACATTACTATATAAATCTTCTTGGAATCAAAATTTCAAGAGTTTTAAATAAACCTTTGCTATAGTTACCTACATTATAGCTATGATAAATATAAATACAAGTTCAAATATCTGTAACTTTTATAATATTTGAATACAAGTATGATGCATATACTTAAGCTTTAGATGTAATTAGCTCAGGTTTGAACACAAACTTTTAAGCTCATTTCAGTCATCCACTCTATTTTACATAGCAGATACACATGACAACATACATATAAAAAAAAAAAGATCTCCAATATACTTATTTTGTGCTTAACCAGCATTCATCAGTTGGTCCAGATCATCATCACCCATATACACACACACACATATATATATATATATATTGTAACCTTCCATCTGATCATTGGACAGCTAGGCCCACACATTTCTGAGTGCCATAACCTCATATAACCTAGCTATATCCTTAATCCATCAATAAAGCCACTATGTTGCACCATAATCTCAACTGTACCCTTCTCAATGGTCTAACTGGTCACAAACGAATCATGCCGCATGTTTTAGTGACTAAATTCTCCTATGCAACTTATCATACTCTCATTATCAAGAATATAAGCATAAAGAAACAAAAATGTAAAATTAACGAAATGATTCCTGTATTGAATAAAATTAGCACGAAGCTATTAGATCTTAGGAAGATCAGAAGGTGATTAATCAAGATAATAACTTCTGGTCAAACCATCTTTGAAATCCAAACAAACAAAATGTGATGAGTTAAATTTGATGTTCAGCAAACTAATAAATAACTAATAATTATATCTCTGGAATGATTATGAAAAATTAAACTTATAAATGAAATAATAAGTAAATTATGATGTAGATGATGATATGGATGCTGAAAGAAGTAATAATTAAATAGTGGAATGAAATGAATCTAAGAATGAAGAGAAAAGAATGGAGATGTATGAGAGTAATGACTGATTAAGATGATGATAGAATAAGAGTTAATGAATAGTTAAGATGATAAAAGAATAAAAGTTAATGTATGATTAATCAATTATGATAATGAATTAATGTTAAATGAGAATGAATAAGTACAAGTACAATCAAGATGAAATTGAAGAATAATGTTAATGATGGAGACTGAAATCTTAAACTATGAATTAATATGGTATTAAATGGTAAAAAGATAAGCTAAATAAAACTGGGGATTTCAAGTTTGACACAACCAGAATATTTATCATGAAGTTAAAATAAGTTACGCATTTTATGCCAAAAGAAGTAATTTATACCTTAAAGTTTGGTTGACTTTCATCAAACAGCGAAAGTAATCTATTTCATGTCCAACTATAACAATTAACCAGATATAGAATTTATTACAAATTTAAATTCTACCTTGAAACTTAACAACTAATTCTTCTCAGGGTTCAAACACTCAAACTCATTATACACAATATATTTGGGTCAGTAAGAGGGATTTTACCACTACCCAAACATAATGCACAAAACAGCTCTCAATATAAACTCAAATTAAGAACTATATTTAGCAGTTACACATAAACTTTATGAACTCAATAACTCTTATAACTTTAATATTTAAGAAATAGGAATAACTTTTTACTAAATAAACACAATCACTTACCAAATTCCTTTTCTCAAATAATTATAAACCATGTGATCAAGATCAGTGAATGATAGCTCTGTATTTAACTAAATCAATTAAATCAATATTATAAATCTTTTAATCTATTACTTAAAAAATAATCTGTACACTAAGTTATTAACATTTTGATTATTGTGTGGTGATGCATTAGATGTACTAATAAACTATAAGGCTTAACAAAATGATTATGATATAGCATAATCTAGTTAATCGTACTATATTGGTCGATGATGATTTCAATTTATAATCTTCTGATGGGTTGATAGCAATAACAATAATAATGTATATATGGTGCTTAACAATAAGATTACAGGCAACTAAATAAATTTTTAAACACAACAAACTTTATTTACAACTTTTTAATTCACAGACATGGCATGAAATAAAACAAATACATCAAAATAGATTCGGGAATGGGAAAAATACCTGATATACCATTGACCATACACTTAGTCAATGCAACTAACTGATGAAATGATATTAAGAATATCATTTATTACTCTTTAGCCTATCTTAAGGAATGAAATAATGAAACTTATTTAAGCTGCACTAGCACTTAAATTACAAAACTAGCAGTACATTTAGAACTTTAGGATATGCACCAAGTTTAAATTTAGAATTAAAAATTATCAAGGGTTGCATTATACTGAAACCATTTCTTTTATCAGAATATGATAAGGGCAATTATCATATTCAGTGCAATTACTAACTGATTAAGATTTGAAATGAATAAGTTTGGTCTATTAAAGAACAGACATCAAAAGTCAAATACACACAGATCTCACTAAAACATTACCTATCACAACTCAATTATGGAATACCTAAATGGTCTTACCAATCCATTGTCAAATCATTATTTGATGAAGATGAATCCACACAGCCAATGTGCATCTCTTGCTTTTACATCTAAAAATTTATACAATCATTAATAGATCCTGGTTTGATCTGTCTATAACTGATAATGATCCTACAACATAATAAAACACTAACAATTAAGCTACCACTATAGATAAATCAGTGTTATTAAATCTAACATTATTTCATACTTGCTATATGATTTTTGAACTACTATACTTCACCATACACAGTGGAAAAACTAACTCTATATCATCATGAGGGATTTAACACTAAAAAGAGAGGCTCTATAAAAACAACATGACAGTTGTATAATAATATGGCTAATTCTACTACCTCTCTATGGGTATACACATGTGTGGGCTTTGCCTCATCATGAAAAAAAATAGAATTTGCACCATGGATATCCTTTCTCTTAGGATTATTTATGCAAATAAGCATTAATTACTATGTAACCTCTACCAAAACTTCCTCTCATGGAATCAGCAATAGGTGACTCTCCATCAGCCCATGCTCAATATTAATATTAATCTATTGGATGCCATTCTATTGGAACATCCTATCAGCTAAAAACTATCACAAATCATTCTCAATATTATAGCAAGGTAAAACAACACTAACAATAACATTGGAGATATACATATTCCATTTCACAATGCAGAATCATTAATGTATCAACAGACAAACCAAAATATATGCCAAATGATCATTAATTATTTTAAAATGACAAGTATACTTTGTTAGAGAGAGCACAACACCTTTAAGCAATAAAGATCAAACCTGCATTTGTATTCAAAGTGGACAAGTTCATTTCTATACAAAATTACAAAATGAAAAAAGCTTATATCAATTTTTCTTTTATATAAGAAAATAATTCGGTCATTCTAATATCTTTGATAGAATGTCTGCATGTTCACTCTTTAATAATAAACATTAAAATCTGTTTTAAAATATGAGAGAAGTAAATATTTCTATCACTTTCTCTAGATAAACAATATATAATATCATGTTTTCCCTTAACTGAAAAAATAAAAATACATGTAATAGATGTATATATGTTACACAACTTTTTCTTTTTTGCTTTAACTCAATATATATATTTTTCATGATACAATAAAACATATATATGTTTAAAAACAAAATTCCCAAATAACACATGATGTAAGTACTATACCTAACACAGCAATAATAAAAATAATAATAATAAACAAACATTTTCTACTATCAGAGTTTATCCTATTAATAAAGTTTATTTTATTCTGGTGAGCTAAAATGATAGGCACTGATATTATGATGAGCAAACATTCCAGATAACGCATGTATATATTTCTATTATCCTTTTCGATGCATAATAAAGCAATATTCAACACCTATAAAAAAAAATTATTTAATGGTTTCTGTACCGATAATTAATGAGACAATTAAAATTCACACTTCCAAGTGTAGCATACTTAAAAGGATAGATGTATCTAATTTTCTGGAGATAATTTTCCTTAACAATTTGTAGTCTTCTAAACAAACTTTTTAAATACATTTATTGATTTATTCAGTTTTACATAATAAGATTATATTTAGGCACTTTTCCAGTATAGCACAATTAAAATTGGTTTATTCACTTTTAAAACCAGATAGTTTTCCCCAAAAATGACTTTAGAGTTTTATTACAGTTAACATATTTAACTTTCCTAAAATTATTCATTAGTTCTGTTCTTTCCTCTGCAGAAAATGTAACAACTTCAAACAATCTGGGCATTTTAAAATCATTTTTAAAAGCTTATTTATACACATTGTACAGAACAATTCTAAAATTAAACATTTATTTAATTACATTTCTATTGGCAAAGTAATAACTTTTTAACAATACTAAGACAAATTTATCCAATTATAAATATAATAATCCTTAGCATTTTAGTGAATCTGTAATTTTCCATTTTTATAATTAAATAGGTTGGCACGATAGCTATCTGGCAGACGAGTTTGACTTCTTAATAAGAATAAACAATAAATTTATGCATTTTTCTTTTACTTTAGTAAAATTTATATGATATAAAATGACTTTTGATTTATTTATAATATTTTCTGAACTCTTTCTTTAAAATTATTTTGAATTATTTTCTTGAAATTACGATTTTTCAAACGATCATCTGTCCTGCTTTATATTTACTAGGGGCACGAAAATACAAACATTATCAGCTCTTTAGTTTAATTATAAATAATTTATGAGTCATTTTTAAAGATAAAATTTTAAACATATGAAGAAAACAAAAGCAAAAGCTTACTTTTTCTTGAATTTTTCTGGGTTTGAAGCAATATCTATGGTAGACAATTATGAAGCACAAGGCTTCCATTTTTTCTCTGGTATAACTTTTAAGAACTATCAATTGATGAAAAAGGTGTTTGAAACGATAGCAAGGTTTGAAGATTTTCTATTCAGTCATCTTTAGATATCAATATTATAACCCCATTCAATTAGATTCCCAAAATTTTCTGATCTTTAGCTTTTTTTCCTCTTGTTTTAGAAGATCAGAGTTGAAGTATGTGATTGCTGAGTTCTTTTTCTTAATCCCCCCCTACAACTTTGTTTTAATATATACATTTGGGTCTCATTTTACGTGATAGATAGGTTCCTCAGAAAACATGCACAAATGAAATCGTGCAAAAATAGACATAACTTACCTTGAAAAAGGGGGAATACGGAGTGTGATTTTTCAAAAATCGCATAAAAGCAAAGCACCAACATAAAATTACTTTAAAATTCACGCAAAAAAAAAATAAAGAAATAAAATATGACTAATAAAAAATTTCAAATTTGAAAAAAATTGATACAAGACAAACTTTTTTTAACTATAATATTTAATTTTATTCAAAACATATTTTTATGCATAATTTACAGTAATTTACATTTTTATATACGTTTTAATTATTATCACTATTTGCTGATAAACAGGTTCGTTTGCAAACTGGTAAAAAATCAGATTCTTCACAAGAGGAAATACAACTAGCGCCAACGTCACTCTCACGTTGTGTTAATGGTTTTCTGGTGACAACGTAATTAGTAATTAATCTAACAACTAAAAATTAAATTCTTATTTTTGTCTTTAATTTTTTAATTTTCAATTTTAATTGTGCCCACTGCTATTACTGACCTTTTAAAAATAAACTTACGGACACTAAATGATTAATAATTGATTATGTTCTTTTTTAAAAAGCAAAAACAGAATGTGATTTAAAATGCAAAATTAACACGCACAATGTTTGAACAAATTTACATTATAATCTTGTAAAATTTAATGTGTGTATACATAAAATGTGGAAATCATGATCTTAATTTCATTATTGCATAAAATCTTACTATTATAAAGCACTGAAAATATTGAAATTACTAAGATGAAAGTCGAATTCCAATAATGTGCTATTACTTTCAATATATGTGAAATTTATTATTTAAAGTAATAGCGCATGATTGGAGTTCGACTTCCAGTGAAACGTGAATCGCATAACTTCAAAATCGTGTTAAATAAGTCCACGTAAAAAGAGACCCAGGTGTATAGTTTTTATTACAAGGAATTGTGATAAGAAATTCACCAATAATCTTAGTGTGAATAATTAATATTATCCCCTCTGGCTTCATTTTTAATAACTACCTATAATTATTCAAGACAGCTTTAGATTCACTATATAAAAAATATGCTTAAGTAATTGACTATAACTATTTATTTTACAAGTTTTAATAAATTTAATTTATTTGTTTATTTATTTTAATTGCTATCCAACAATAATAAAATAGCAATATATTTATCTCCCAATTAATAACAATATTTTTAAATTGTTATTTTATCCCTAGTTTCAAACCTACACTGGGTTTGAAATCTCATCTCTACTCAAGCAATTTCCTAGTGCATTCAAAACAGTCTTGATTGAAAGCCACTCATTAAGATTTTCATTCCAAATATATTATTAAGGTTTAAAATTTTGGATTATTAAATACAGGGACCTGAATAAACGGTCACAATATATATAATCAGTACTCATTTTATATTAAGATAACAAGTCTTCAAACTTTAATGGACAAAATTCAATCCTCTCTACTCTCCAATCATCCAATCATTGAAAATCTGAAGATGGAATACAAAGCCTCTAATAATGCTATATATTCTTGTCATACCTATGTTGACTTTGTCAATCTGATCCCTCATATGTAGGATCTTGATATGCCCATTTAAATACACAGAAGAGGGACAAGCAGAATACAGGCTAAATAGGTAATATTTGAATACAAGTATAATGTATATACTTAAGCTTAATCAATATATAAAAGGGTATATCAGAAATATAATCCAGTATTTTTTTTATTCTGATTTATGTATTTGCAAAAAAAATCTAGAAAAACGTATAATATTTTTCTTTTCAAAAATCAGCCTAAATGCCAAAAAGATGAATAGCCAATCAGTTTCTGACTTTAACAGTTAATAGCTCTTTATTGACTAATAGTTCTATGATTCAGAATATTAATTTTAACAAGAAAAACTCTCCATTGAGTAGTGCCACTCAGTGCAAGCCAGAGTAATCAATGGATCCCCCAAGGCTTGTGGATAAAATCCCTATCTAGTGCCTACTCATTCAATATCCCCAGACTAGTTTCTGGATTGTGGCCTTCATCAGTGAGGAGCCTTGGATCTGAGAGCACTGAACCTAGATGTTAGAAAACATACGAAATGGTGATCATGTGATGTTTAGTGTGAATATTAATTTTCTATAAGCTGCAACTAATGAATACACTTCTGCTTTATTAAGCCTTCCAACCACCACTTTTGCATCAGAGTATTGCTTAGGGAGAGTGACCAAAGAGTTGCCAAAAGAATTCAGTAAAAACAGAAAATTAACTTAAGAAGTAGTTAGAGTATTTTTAACAAGATTTGTAATAGTATTAGCATTATGGCATAAAAGAATCTCAAATGTATTAAATCACATTAGACTAACAACTATATAATTATCATTCAAACTGAACACCTGTTCTAAGTAGAAAGGTCTACATGGCCATCAAAAACTGTTTACTGGATAATACACAAGTGTAAGAACCCAAACCATTTAACAGTAAAACTCATTACACATATCTACAAGCAAATCATTGCAGTCAATAATATTCAGTTAATATTCATTCAGTTACATATTTTTCAATATCTTAGAAACAGATTAAAAAATTAACTGATTGTGAAGGTTCATTGTACACATCCAATTCTGAATTTTTAAGACAAATCTATTTCTCAATAAGCATTCATTGAATTATCCTGTATAGCTTGTATACTATTATGATATGTGCCTATCTTATTTTTATAGATTTTAGCTGGTTTGTACTTTCCCAACTTTTTATCAGCACTTTAGAATTTTTGTTGCATGTTTTATTTGCATTTATACACTAGTATTTAGTATAGGTAAAAACTACAAAAAGAATCCTTAAATGGATATTTACAAAATGAATTGTAGGCTGGAAGATATTGTTCTGTCTTAACTGTCATATGTATAAATCCTGGTTAAATCCAATAAAATATATGACTCTATGACCTAACTTCAGTTTCTTTATTGCTGTTTCAGCACAAACTTTTCTTCACAGTTTAATGCTACCTAGTGTCCACTTTAGTAACTAATAGATATTAGATGATAGGATAGGATTAGCTGACATCTATTAGTTACTAAAGTTTTCAGTAGGTGGCATAAAATTATGAAGAAAAAATTTTTACAGATAAATTCTGGTTGGTTCTGCTAAAAAGAAAATTGTCTAATTAGTTAAATTTTTGTTAAATTGCTGATAAGTTTGAAATACGATTTAATATATTTCTTGGAAAAAAATTATTAAACCGATACTTTTTGTTAAATGCTGTTGTTTTGTTAAGTATTGTTATTAATGCCATTTTGTATGGATGAACTGACATTGGTTATCAACATTTTTGTTATTAGACTATCCTAAGAGTTGTTTGTGCAGCCCTGGATAGATGTTGCAACCCAATCTTGCAGACTTATATACTTGGATATTTGGATACATGGCTTCATATAGACACAATTCTTTTACTTATATACTACCTAAATCAAAATGTTGAGAGCACAAAACCATGGTCAGAGGTTTGGGTGGGGGGGGGGTCCTGACAGAGATATTTTAAATGCTTTCTCTAGCTAAGCATTTATCACAAAGCTTATTGAGGAATTGGCAATCCTCGTTGTTTATAACTTACAAGCTTAAGAAAATAGGGTCATGTGATCTATGACTTATTTTGACTACTTAAAAGTATATTTCAAGTTTTTCTTATGAAGTTATAGAGATGTGAAAGATTTGATTGTAAGCAATCTTTAGATAGTCAGATTTTATTTTGTAATGTGAAATAAAAATAAATAATTATTTCATAGTTACAATTTTTCTAGCAATTTTTTCCCCAACAAATAATTGGAAAATAGCAAAAAAATCAGTCAGTTTGAAAGTCTGCTGTTACTGATTACGTCATTATCTAGAGCCCATTTTTTATTCGATGAATAACATATTGGCTACAAGTAAAGGCAAAAAACTACAAATATTACTTGATGCAAAAAACATAAGATAAAAGAAAAGACATTGATTTTTTATGTTCCACTTCATGAAAAAAAGCTATCATGCTTAGCTTGTAGCATAATTTATCCAATATATAATAAGCAGCATAGTTTTGTCTATCTAAACAAAGATGGTAATGAATTCTTTTAAAACTATAATGAAAAGCCGTTTAATTAGTGCAGTTTTCTTTAATAGTACCTACTTGAATGTATAGAAACTAGATGTCAGATCTTGCAAATTTTGATTGTATAGTTATGCAATGTTTTAGAAATCTGAGCTTATAATCATGTCATATATTTATTATTGTTCACTATAGCATATATTATGGTTTTAATCAATTTTATAGGGCATACTCATAGTATCATGTTTTTAGTTTAATTTAAATATATCCAGCTTCTAGAAATATTTTGACTAAAAATAACTATGTTTGAATTAGCCATAACAATTACTACAAACAGATTTTATGAAAAATAGCAATATATATATATTTAAAAGATTTTAACAGACTTTTAAATTTAAATATTAATAATTTTAATGAAAATTGTTCATGTATTTTATAGATAAATTTTGGTTAGGATATAATCAAACAAAATAAACAATTATAACTGTCATGACGTTAGATAATAGATAGTATGACTTGTATTAAAATTATTAATATATATATAATGTAACTTCCACCAATCCATAGAAATTTTATGAACTTTTAAGCAACAATGTTTGATGGGAAAAAAAATCAATTAATCTCTGCTGGAAATATATTTTGCTAATAATTAATATGATTATCAGCCTGTGTTAAGACTTTACCATAACAATGTGATTTGGATTTAACCGCAATTGCAATCCAATTTGATAATAAAGTTTGAATATAATTTTAATGACAATTTAATTAAAGCCTCATTTGTATTGTCTTAATGTTAATAGACAAGGCAGAACTTTTAATCAAATTCATTTTTAAATAACTTATAGTTACTAATTCACCATCTTCATCATATCATTTAAATTTGTTTAACCAAAAGAAAACAAATTTAGAAAAAATTCTAACGAAGACAGCGAATGTATATTTTTTACACATGAATTTAACAAAATAACTGGAATAATTCATATATAAGTACTGTATTATATTGTTGATACCACAATCACAAAAATAGAGATATGTTAATATAACTTTTTTTACATTTATATAAAATCAATTTTATATTTATGTGAGAATATAATATCAGATCTAATACATAAGGGATTCAAACTCAGACTTTCACTCGACCCTCGACTCTCCAAGCCATCTTATATTGCTGAACCACCTGATCACACACATGTTGAAAAGGCAAATAATCACCAATATACATATTTCATGCTAAACCAGCAATCATCAGTTAGTCCAGATTACTATCTCCACACATACATACAATCAGTGCTCAAGATTGGCTATCTTAATATAAAGCTGAGCACTGATTGTATATATGTGTGGAGATAGTATAATCTGGACCAACTGATGATTGCTGGTTTAGCATGAAATACGAATATTGGTGATTATTTATCTTTTCAGTATGTGTGTGATCAGGTGGGTCCGCAATATGAGATAGCTTGAAGAGTTGAGGGTCGTGTGAAAGTCTGAGTTCAAATCCCTTATATATTACATTATATATGTGCAGGTATGTGTAAGCCTATACAGTATATGCTTGATTCTATAAACATTGAAATCCAGAACTCACAGATATTTCTTTTATATAGTCAAAATAAAAGTCATAGATCAATTCATAGATCACATGACCCTATCTCTTAAGCTTGTATTTCTTTTATATATTTCACATTCATTAGAACCCAATGTGATAAATAAATTTGCATACAAATAAAAATATATATCGTTCTGAAAACAAAAATGCTGAAAAAAAAATAAATTAAATTTATTTTTAAAAATATTAGTCAAGCATTGGTGGTCGAGAGGTCAGCAACAGCTGCTTTACAAGCAGTTGTCTCGGGTTCGCTTCCCGAATGATGCTATGACACATGAGAAAAAATATATATATATATTAATTAAATTGGCTATTTAACCAATTTGAATAATCTCTCTAAAAATGAAGGAAACCATTGAACTATTTTTTTAAAGTAGTAAATATAGCTCTTGTTAATATTATGTAATGAAACTGAGCATCGATGTAAGACATATCATGTGTAACAATATTCAGGGGGAAATTAGCCAAAATCACATCAGCTATTGTACCAGAAGTAAATAAAAAAGTAAACCCTAAATCAAAGTCATGCCATAAATTCAGGTAAAATAGTAAGAGTATTCATCTAAACAATTATAGACCAAAAATATAAGGCCTTAATAAAATAAATAATTGCGTAGATCAAAGTATATCTGAGAACTCTGGTGTCAACCAATTGTGAGCTTTATATATAGCATATTCATAAATTAATTGCAATCTTAACATTATTCATTTTATATAAATATATAACAAAAGCAGTTGTGAAAGTAGTCAGATGCCATTCGTTTAGAAGAGCTTATGATTGATGATTGTCAAACTAAATGTATCAAACAGGCCTTTTTTCATGATGGTCAAATCTAGAGACTTCACTGTTGAGATTTGGCTAACCAGATAAATATCTTTTCTTAGTCCAATCTTTTTTGGCATGGATCAGCATAGCCATAGATTATTGAATATTATGAAAGATCTGATTCATTCTTTATTGCAGAAATTATTTACAGATGACATATTTTCAAAGATGATAATGTGCCAGTTTAAGAAACTTGATTTAAATATTACTAAGCTTCTGCAAACTCCACTGCAATCTCGAAAGTTGATATATTTGTCTTTAGAAATGTTTAATGTTTTTAGACATCATTAAATGCTATGAATTTTATGTTATGTACAATATAAATAGTTGTTTCAGATTGCTATTTTGTAATTTATTAATAAATGTATTATAGATATTTCCATTACATCCCTGGAATTTAACCACTAAACATCGCATGATCAGCATTTCTTATGCTTACTCATAACTGTTATCAAAACAGGCAAAACTCTCCATGCATGAGTGCCAGAAGGCTTGTGCATAAAATCCCTATCTAGTGCCTATTCATCCAATATCCCCAGACTAGTTTCTAGCTTGTGGCTTTCATCAGTGAGGAGTCTTGAATCTGAAAGCACTGCACCAATATCCCCAGACTAGTTTCAAGCTTGTGGCTTTCATCAGTGAGGAGCCTTGGATCTGAGGAAACCACAAGCTAGAAACTAGTCTGGGGATATTGGATGAGTATGCACTGGATAGGGATTTTATGCACAAATCTTCTGGCATCCATAGATTACTCTGTTTTGCACTGAGTGGCACTACTGTATGGAGAGTTTTGCTTGTTTTAATAATATCCCTGGAATGTAATTGCTAGTGAAAAAATAATTATCTAGGCATTATGTGGACTTATTTAAAGTATAAAATAAATACTCAGAACATTTGAGGATTGGGGCAGTGGAGTAAGATTTTGTTCCTATTTATTTAAAATAAATTATTAAGAAAACAACAACATATTTTTCATTTATATATAGTCAAAGTGGTCTTCAGAATGTCAATAATAGTTTTTATTTTTAAACGAAATTTTATTTTTCAATTAATTCTTTTTATTTAGATCCATTTAGTTAAATCTTCAATTTCAATTTTTCTCTAAACCTTCCCATAAGTCAATTCCTCAGTGATCTATTATCTTAATATGATTTTTTTCTATAGAGAATAATGCTGATCCTTATAAATATCAATACTTTTCTATTAAATTTTAGATTTCATCTTTTTCTGTAAAGATGCTTAGTGGCAGTAAATCATAGCTTAGAATATCAGTTGAGTGAAAAACTAAAAACTAAAATTATACAACTTGATTTCCACTTGAGGAAAGAAAACAAAAATTCATTTTAGATAGTTGAGTGAAACTTGTTTTCGACCATACTCTTTGATTTTTGAATATCACCTAACCTAATCCTCTGAGCAAATAATTATAAAAATTCCACAACATATTTTAGACATTTCAAAAACTCAAAAAAAAAAAAAGAAAGAAAGAACAAAGTATAGTAAATTTACTATTTTCAACTTTTGTAATTTCTCATTTTTAACTCTTAAATATATATCAATAATCTTAAGCTTTTCTTATTTCTTAAATGAAATAATCAACTGCTTAAATGAAATCTCTCTTGGTATAATGGTTAGGAGAATTACCATTTGTGGCAATGACCTAGAGTTCAATTTGAATATGTATATCTTGGACTTTTTTTCCAAGCCACTAGCAGCTTAAAATATCTTCTGGTTATCCCACTATCAATTCAGTAGTATTGATCTATAATACTTATCTTATTGATTTAAATAAAAATCATAAATTAATCCGTATTAAGAAGATAAATGTTAGGCAATCACTTTACGAACAAATTACTCAGTACAATGGTAATATGGCATGGACTTCACTATTAATGGATCCTGAGCCTTCAGATTATTTTTACACTTTTTTAAATGTGGACTCTTCTAATAAAAAGAATTTGTTTTGTGTTATTGCTTTCTTAATCAATTGTCTCATCTACCTAAAGCTTATTCCTTTATCTTTGACTGCCTATAAAAAAAAATTGCAGATTCGTTTTTATGATATAAAATCATTGAGTCTATTTTTTCTAGCCACTAATACGTCTAGCCTCATAAAGCGCCTTCTATTGGGGGAAATGTGAAATAATTATTTCCGTATCTGTGCTTCAGTTTATTATAGGATTTACTAAAAATAAAAAAGATCATTCTTTAATAATTAAATTTAACTAACTTTTTATTATAAAATTAAATTTATTTTTTATCACATTTTTTTTGGATCCTTAATATTTATTTCAACGAGAAGTTTCATATTTCAAAATTATCTATTTTATTAAAGGAAATCGATTTTTTATTTTTTAACCCTATTAAAACTAATATGAATTCTGATGCCACCACCTGCAATGGTAAGGAAATGAACATCTTTAACCTATAGAAAAAGAATTGCCGCTAATGAAAAGTATTTTTTGTTACAAATAAAGATTTAAGTAAATCAAAAATGATGAAATAATACTAAAAAAAAAAATCTTAAATATATTTATTTGAATTAATTTTACAAATATTGTGAAAAATTAAAACTGAAATCAATGTTACATTATCTAATGTCCCAACTCCTCACTGAAAAGACCCATAGGTCGAAATCGGTCTGGGATGGGGACAATCTAAGATAAAGATGATTTGAATGCCTTCTCTTGTAGTAGCATTTATCATCATAAAAAAAAAGCTTGTTTAGAGCGTTAGCATGCTCTTAAGTTTACATATTGGTAAATGCAAGCTATATATAAGTCATGTGACATCTGACTTTTTATTATTACTATTAAATTAAAAACTAAATTATAAAGTCGTTTATTAATTAAATTACAAAAACCTTATCTGCTGAAACCAGGCTTAATGCATCGATTATTTTTCTAAAAGCCGGAGAGCAAAATGCAAAAAATGTTAGTATTGGAAAATCTTTAAAATGTGCAAACAGAAACAATTTATTAAAATATATATAAAATAATATTCAGATTTTATAATTCAAAATATTCCACATCTGTTATTACCAAAATTTATAGTTTTTGCTTCAGCACTGGGGGCTTCCTTCACGGTCTGTCCGGAAGTCACTATACATAAACCACTAAGATGGCTCTGGCCATAGTTAGGTGTGCCCGTTTCAGGCGATTGATAGTCAAAGAATTATCTCTCCTATAATGGTCGAAAGGCTGGAAAATGCGTATTATTTCCCTGCTCATGTTCTGTTAAGTAAAAATGCCGAACTCTCAATTTTAGAAAAAGGATAAGACTGTTGAAAAGAGTGTGTCTTCCTCAAACTGTCCAGACACTCATCATAATTCAAGACAATTTGTTCAACTTTTCACTTTTTATTTGCTATACTATTTATTCATTGTATTCATAGGCAATAAAGTATTGAAAATAAATATAGTATAATGTATATAATTAATATCACAACAGTTGTAGAGCGTTCATTTCTGATATATAATGAAATGATCTTTAGGTTTGAGAGCTAACTCTGAATAATTAATAAAAAATACTGACCAAGAGGAACTCTTCTAGAGTAAGATGTTGATTCATTAAAGATTAAGTGTTGCTACTTATACAAATAGTGTTTTTGTTTTTTCTTTTCTTTATTGTCTTCATGCATCCAAATTAGTATAGGACTTATCTATCATGGGCTTCTAATGCCATTGGTCATTTTAAATATACAATCACATTTCAAACCCTAAACTGCATGCAGCAATTCTGTTTCCAATTCCCCTTTTCCCATTTTTTTAGTACAAACTCTCAAGAATTAAGAGAGCAAACTTGAGTATGGGTTAGTAAGGTCTTTAGTTATTATTTTTGCTTTGGGCAATACAATCACTAATGAGCCATGTTGGAACTGATTTTGGAAGAAATGTTTCAGCTCGACAAAGATTGCAGGTCTAGGTTATGCTATTTAGAAATTCTCCCTAGTGTGGAAGTGAAAGATATCTCGAAAGGATAGTCTAAGGATAGTCTCTCTTCTATAGTTAATCTGAATTTTTGTTCATGGTTGATTACCATTAAAACAATAAAAATAATTGTAATATTAGTATCAGAAGGAATGATAGTAATAAAGGTAATAGTAATTAAGGTAAGTATTTTAAATGATTTAAAAAATGTAAAAGTTTTACTTCATACAAACATGTCAAGATCTGAACGACAATAATACTTATAGCTAAAGAGATAAAGAGAGTAATATCTTTAATTTTTTATTTCCTTTTTGGAGACACTAACACATGCATTGATGCAAACAATCACCTTGTTTGACAGAAATAATGGTACAATGCTGTAAACTCAGAATGGTTTACTATTATTTAATTTTTGCACAATATATAGATGGACCATACACAGTATAGACAAGAAAATTATCATAAAAAATTATGGTTACATTCATGTTCAAAACAATGGAATCTATTGATGATGTTATTGTTAGAAATAAAAATACACAAAAATTCATATCATAAGAGTATTTACAACTATAGATTATTGGATGGATCATAGACTAGCATGCAAGAATAAAATTGTAATTGCATTTAAAGTGGATACTATTCTATTTGTATTTGTAAGAACAAGATTCATTATTTAGAGTCATCTATTTTTTTGAAGTGGAGTTGGGCTGGACATATTGCTAGAAGAGATGATAATAGATGGACAATTGAAATTTTAAACTGGATTCCAAGAGATTGTAAAAGACCCAGAAGGAGACCACATGTAAGATGGATGGATGAAATAAGAAAATGTGTAGGGATGATGTGGAGAAGAGAAGCTAAAGATCGGAGAAGATGGATTAAACTTGGAGAGACCTTCATCTTGCAGTGGATTGATAATGGTTGATAATGATGATGATGATTCTTTGTGCTAAATAGCACCTATTAAATGCTAAAGTGATTAATTTTTAGGATATTCTGTTTCTTATGCGTGAAATACTCTACGTGATGGAAACAAGTAAATGTATTTTTGGTTTTACAA
The DNA here is from genome assembly GCA_028023455.1 of Epiperipatus broadwayi. Taxonomy (NCBI): domain Eukaryota; kingdom Metazoa; phylum Onychophora; class Udeonychophora; order Euonychophora; family Peripatidae; genus Epiperipatus; species Epiperipatus broadwayi. Next base: position 20,139,939 of record JAQFVV010000002.1, read on the forward strand.
AAAAATAAATCATAACTGATTTTAAGCCAATAAACATCACATGATCACTATTTCTTATGCTTGCTTTTACGTGTTATTAAAACAGTTTTCACTACTGATTTTCTAACAATTATTCTATTATTAGTGGCTTGATTAAAATAAAGTATATGCCATTTTTCTGGATAGAATAATAACCCAAATGTGAAGCTTCATAATAAATTCAAGAAATTTAAAGCAGTTCAATGATTGATATGGGATTAAAATGCAATAGAGATACAAACATTTACTAACCATAAATTTAGGATTCTTTTGATGCATCAAAAACAATACATAGTCCTAAAATATGTCATCATTATCCTACTAAATCTATCAATAAGACTTTCTTAAATGATAACAGTGATATTTTATATAGGTAGAATATTTTTTTTGGTAATTATTTAAATAATGATGCAATAATTGATCACTTTTAACAATATATATTTTCTATATACTCATTTACATTTGAAGAAAGATATCTAGCTTAGTAAAATTAAAACAGATTATCATAATCTAAAAAATGGATAAGATTGGATAAGAATATTGAAAAGATCCTTTCAGAAATTTTAAAACACAGTGATGATATCAACTTCAAAAGTATTGAAATTTTTTGAATTATATGATTTCACAAAACCTCCTGATCTTAAGGATACTTCTATTGTTCCAAATTTTTAAGGCTGCAGTAATTACAATGAAATATTGTTATTGTTTTACAGCAAAATTTCTTTCAAAAATTCTATTCAATAAGTTGCTTCATCATAGGAGACTAGTTACTAAAGGGACAGTATGATTTTTACACCCAGAAAACAGCAAAAAGGTATCTGGAACTATAGTGCTTTTACTGATTTGGTTAAGAAATTCAACTAAATTCTTCAAACAGGTCTACTGACTGATTGAAATTACTTGGCTTTCCACTAAATTTTATACAATTTTCACATACTGAAATAAGGGGAAGTGTTATTCTTACAGGCAGAAACTCTGAGGCAATTAAAATAAAAACTGATGTTAAACCAGGATATGTTCTAGCTCCCACTTTGATTACTATTTTTCCAACAATGGTTTTTGAATGTTCCAACATCAGATTTTCAATGAAATGGACAGCTGAAGAGTTGTGGGTTGGAGTGGTTTAAAACCTATCCATTAAAGTGTGAAGATTGTCTTTCTTGATATAAAGCTGAGTTCCAATTGTGTATATATATATGGCGATGGTAATCTAGACCAACTGATGAGTGCTGGTTTAGCACAAAATATATATATTGGTGATTATTTATCTTTTCAACATGTTTGCAATTAGGTGGGTCTGCAATATGAGATGGCATGGAGAGTTGAGGGTCATGTGGAAGTCTGACTTCAAATCCCTTATATAATAAATATTAAAGAAACAGTTAATTTCAATACTGGACATATACTTTACTATAAAAACACAAATATTGGAAGCACAAATGGAAATGGATTCATTATACATAAAAGTTAGAAGATCAATATGAAGATTGGTGGTATATCAACAGTTTCAAGAGTATTCAACTTGATGGTATATATCAAATGGAGATAATTTAAATTTATGCCCCAATAAATATTCATTCTAATGAAGAAGGAGAGGATTTTTATATATGGATATATAAATAAGCATTTATTTTATATAGCATATGTAAACAATTGTATTACAGTCAAATATCAGCCTTTCATGCTAATTGTGCATATGCTTTGCCAGTACTTCAGATTTGCTCATATATAAGCATTTGAGTCATAAGAATAAGAAAATTCCTTTTATTCCTGTGTAAATACTATATCTTGTATTGATGAGAAAGTATTCATTTATTATTAACACTCGCAAAGCGTATGCACAATTAACGTGAAAGGCTGATATTTGACTGTAATATATGGATATACAAAAAGCTTTTGATCAGATAAAAATTGCCATGGTAGACATTAATGCTAGAACTGGTAAAAAACTGAAAGATGAAAATAAGATGGGTAAATTTGATTATGGTGATAGAAATGAGCAAGTAGACAAATTTGTGCAGTTTGCAGAAAAAAAAACTGAGGAAAATTCTAAATGAAAATAGATATGAAAGCATCCAAATGAAGATATAGCAAAATTGGATTATACTTTGACTACTAGAAAATATGTATTTCAAGATTGTAATGTTCTTACTAAATACAATACATGGAGTGATAATCATTTAATGAGATTAAGATACATGTTAATCCAAAACTATAGAGACACACGTTATTAAAAAACAATATTCACAGTTGATATTTTTAACCTTTAGAAAATATTCCAATGAATTTAAATTAGAACTTGCAAACCATTTAAAAAATATTACAGATTTTGAAGAGGATTCAGTTTTGAATAAAATAAATAGAAAGATAATTGATTCATACAAGAAATCAGCATTTTACTAGTAAATTTTCTAGTGAGACAAGACAATATATGAAGAAAAGAAATAATATGAAAATATATAAAAATGATCCATTAAGTAGAACTGAACATTTAGAATTTTGTAAAATGATATAAAAAAGAGATAATAACAATATAATGAAATATAATTATGAATTATCAAGGAAAGTCATTGAAAAAAATAAATCTCAAAAGTGTAAAACAACATCTTGGAATTGGTGAAAAACTTATTTCTGCAATACAAAGATGGAACTATTACAAAAGAGAGATGACATCATGAAATGTGTGGAAGAGTTCTGTGAAAAATAATATAGCAATAAAAAACAAGATAATGAAGTATTATCTTTAATGGCTACATCTTCTGAATTTCTCAATATTTTAAATGAAGAAGTGAGATGAGTAATTATATCTATGACAAAGGGAAAAGTTTCTGGTAATAATGGATTTGTTATCAATATTTTTAAAGAAGAAGGTAAAAGAAATAGAAAATTTTTTGGCAAAATTATATACAAAATATTTAAATGATAAAGATATACCAGATGATTGGAAAAGTATCGTAGTAATTTTGATATTTAAAAAAAGTAATGAAGGAGATATTAGAAATTACAGACCTATCAGTCTTTTATAAATTTTATTAAAAAAATTTACCAATATAATTACAACCCATCTCCTGCAAATTTTGAATTTTAACTAACCAAAAGAACAAGTGGGATTTTAAATGGTTTTAGGACAATGGATCACATCCAAATATTAAGAAAAGTTGTAGAAAGAATTGGTAAATATGAGATGCCATTATGTTTTGGATATGTGGATTATGAAATGGCATTTGATTCTGTAAACATTTCTTCAGTAATTAAAGCATGGGATCATTAAAGTATAGATCCAGGATATTGTCATATTCTCAAGAATATTTATAAAATTGCAACAATAATAGTTAGATTACATAATGATACTATAAAGATTAACATTAAAAAGAGTATATAACAGGGTGACTTGACATCTCTAAAACTTTTTACAGCAATTTTGCAAGAAGTATTTTGTGGTTTAAAATGGGAAGCTAAGAGGGTAAAAGTAAGTGGAAATTATTTAAGTCATCTAGATTTTGCAGATAATGCAATTATTTTTTCACAAACAATGCTTCAGAGGTTCAGTAAATGTTTACAATAGTTATCAGATGAAAGAAAGTAGGTTGACTAAAGATAAATGTTAAAAATATTAAAGTAATGTTCAATGGATTTTCTTAAAAGAAGACAATATGGATTGATAATGATGAATTAGAAGAAGTTTACAAACTAAGTCAAATTATTCAAGCAGATGGTAATTTAATGGATGAAATTAATCATAGACTTAAACTTGATTGGAATGTTTTTGGTAGAAACAACTTAATATTAAAAGAAAAAATACCTATATATTTTTTAAAAAAAAAAGACTTTTAATAAATGTGTTTTACCATTTTTTACTTATGGATCTGAATCTTAGACACTTGAAAGAGCAATATAAAGACTTCAGACCACTAAATGAAGTATGAAGAGATTATGTTAGGAGTAACAAGAAGGGATTGAAAATAAAATACATGGATGAGAGAACAATAGGTATTACTGATATTATTGAAAGAATTGAGAGATTGAAATGGACCTGGACTGGACATCTTTTTAAAAGAAATGAAAATAAATGAATAGTTCGTGTCTTAAAGTATATCCCAAGAGATTGTAAAAGATCTAAAAAGTGACTACATCTGAGATAGATGTAGAAACAAAGAGGTTTCCTGATATGATGTGGAAAAGAAAGGCTAGAGTTTGGATAAACTGAATAAAACTTGGTGAAACCTTCATTCTGCAGTAGATTGATAGTGGTTGAATATAATAATGATGGTAGATGATAGACAAATAGGTCAATAATAGAGAGTTATACAAATAATTAGATATGTTGGGTAAGTTGATTGACTGACAAATAGATAGATAGATAGATAGATAGATAGATAGATAGATAGATAGATAGATAGATAGATAGATAGATAGATAGATAGATAGATAGATAGATAGATAGATAGATAGATAGATAGATAGATAGATAGATAGATAGATAGATAGATAGATAGATAGATAGATAGATAGATAGATAGATAGATAGATAGATAGATAGATAGATAGATAGATAGATAGATAGATAGATAGATAGATAGATAGATAGATAGATAGATAGATAGATAGATAGATAGATAGATAGATAGATAGATAGATAGATAGATAGATAGATAGATAGATAGATAGATAGATAGATAGATAGATAGATAGATAGATAGATAGATAGATAGATAGATAGATAGATAGATAGATAGATAGATAGATAGATAGATAGATAGATAGATAGATAGATAGATAGATAGATAGATAGATAGATAGATAGATAGATAGATAGATAGATAGATAGATAGATAGATAGATAGATAGATAGATAGATAGATAGATAGATAGATAGATAGATAGATAGATAGATAGATAGATAGATAGATAGATAGATAGATAGATAGATAGATAGATAATAAGTGAGTAACTACATTGATGAATGGAAGTACAATTGAACAGGTAAATTAATTTTTAGAAAGATGGAAAACAGATAAATAGAAAAATTTGTACATTCAGATAAACATTCACAGAAAAAAAAGGATTTTTTAAATATATATACAAAAAAGAAATATTCTACTTTTGAGCACTTGTATGCTAATGTAAGAGATAATAAGTTTTCATTTCAAAAGTAAATTTTATTTACAGGAAAGGATACAATATAAAGGATGCAACAAAGTGTGAAATACAGTGGGAACATAGGTATAGCATTCTGTAGGTTACAAGGATACATTTGAAAAAATTCAGAAATATGTACAAAGGAACTTATACAATAAAGATGACATAATTAAAGTGTAAAGGTTGTATAGTAAACATTTAATACAACCATAACAAAGATCAGGCAATAAATCAAAGATATTGCATAATTTACATTATTAGATCACAGAATTATAGAAGTTGAGTATAAATATGAAAAGAAAATTTTTTTTATAGAAAATGGAAAGATAGGCTTCAATCTGTTGGAGTGCAAATATCATGGAAGACGAAAATGATCATACAACTCTTCATACTAGGAGTATATAATGCTAGGAACATCCATTGTTGTTGTTGTGATAATAATAATAATAATAATAATAATAATAATAATAATAATAATAATAATAATAATAATAAGATGATGATGATGATAAGTTTTTTTTCTTACAATAGTATCCAAGCGCTTGAAAGTTGAATTTACAATTACATAAGAAAAGTTGCTACTCTCGTGAAGAGGATATGCTATAACATTCTATGATAAATGAATATAAATATATAAATTACAAACTTATATGAATAGATTTTATATATTATTTTTTCTCCCATTAGCTGTTAATAGAGCGTTTATCATGAATTTTACGAACTGCAAAGTTATAAGGGTCGCTTTTCAAACGTACATTTCTTATCTATTTTCTCTATTGCATCTTCAAAATTAATTTGTTTTAGTTAGTATCTGTCAACCTAATTTATGTGTTAAAATAAATTATGTTGACAGACAGGTTGTCATACTTTACATTATTATTTCATCTACAATGTTGAAAAACTATTTCTATTAAAATATCAAAGCAATGCTTTTCTTAATAATGGATTATATAAATGATGTTTCATTTTTATAATAAAAATATATAATAATTATTTGCATAATATATCTTTCTTTTTAAACAGATTTAAATTAGTTTATTTACATCATTTTAAACATCGCAATTATTCTGATGGGGAAAAAATTATGAAGCCTTTTAAAGTAATGAAAGAGTTAGAAACTAGACTGTTTTAATTAAGACAATGATTTTTATAAAATAAATATCAGTAAATAAATAAAAATAAATAATTATATTTCATCTAGGGACTAATCTTAAGAGTCACTAAAAAAAGAAAGTATTATAATAGGTTATTATATGATATTTTTTTACTATCATATATATTATTGAAATGTTTAAAAAAGACCAAACACACATATACAGATATTTATTTTTCATTAGCAGTTTAAAAAGCACACATGCGCATATATTTATCAAATCTTTTTTTTTTAAATTCATCCACATACATATTGCGAAAACACTTGTTGTTTATATCATGCAAAGATAATTCAAGCCAATATTGTAGAAATGCTGAAAAAAAAAAACATTTGCATAAAATGTATTTGTATATATTTAAATATTTTTGTAAACTGATAAGATTTCAATACAAACTAATCAGAACTCGAACGATTAAAGCTGGAAATGTAAAATTGTATGATCTATTAATAACAATAATATTTATCTGATTTACTTTAAACCAAAATTAGACCACATTTGATTTAATATAAGTCAGCTTGAATATTGTTATTAATTTGATCATATGGTTTCATATTTTCAGCTTTAATGGTTGATTACATTATGGCTGAAAGCTTATTTAGATTATTATATTTTGAATATATCCATCATACTACATATAGATATTAAAAGAGGCAAAACTCTCTATACATATTGCCACTCAGTGCAAGCCAGAGTAACCAATGAATGACAGAAGGCTTGTGCATAAAATCCCCATCTAGGGCCTACTCATCCAATATCCCCAAACTAGTTTTTGGCTTGTGGCCTTCGACAGTGAGAAACATTGGATCTGAGAGCACTGCACCTAGATCTTAGAATCTAATGCAACCCTTCAGCAGCCACTTTTTATCTCTACTTAACTACAAAACTATGAGTCTTAAATTGAAAATACTATAATATTTTCAATCCAAACCCCTTAGCTTATATAGTCATATAGCTCAGTTCAGTACCTATACATTTTGGTGTGTTTGGTTCTTTAATAATCATAGCCACCACTATCCTATTAGGCAGGATTGTTTTTAAGTCAATAAACATCCACATGATCATCATTTCTTATGCTTGCTTATAACTGTTATTAAAACAGGCAAAACTCTCAATATGTATTGCCACTCAGTGCAAGACAGAGTAATCCATGGATGCCAGAAGGCTTGTGCATAAAATCTCCATCTAGTGCCTACTCATCCAATATCCCCAGACTAGTTTCTGGCTTGTGGCCTTCGTCAGTGAGGAACCTTGGATTTGAGAGCACTGCACTTTGGCTTGTGGCTCCCATCAGTGAGGAACCTTGGATCTGAGAGTACTGCACCTAGATCCAATGCTCTTCATTAATGAAGGCCACATGCCAGAAACTAGTCTGGGGATATTGGATGAATAGCACTAGCTGGGGATTTTATGCACAAGCCTTCTCATACCCATTGATTATTCTGGCTTGCACTGAGTGGAAATACATATAGAGAGTTTTGCCTGTTTTAATAACAGTTATAAGCAAGCATAAGAAATGGTGATCATGGAATACATATAGATATATTGTATCTGATGGATATTAAACTTACTTGGAGTCCCATATTGAGCACCATTTATGAACCATTTACCTAAATTGCTAAAACACTTAATGCTAATGATGGTGATAAGCAGATGCATTTGTTTTTGATAGAAATGGATGACAAACTTTGCTGATACATTCATATTTAAGCATAATAAAAACTAAATTCATCCATCACAAACTGACCAGTAATTAGATCATTTCCAAGATTACCCTTCATTATCAATTTGCATAACTGATTATGAGTATTATTCATGAGTAATACTGATGAGCTGTTTATATTTTCTTAACAACCATTACATTTACTAATTTATTTGCACTGATTGTAAAATAATATTGGGTAAAATAAATCAATTTTATTTGTTTTGAAGTTTATAATGTTTTAAATCTTCTGGTATAACTTCCTGGATTTGGAGGACTAATTTGCCTATTCTTCCTATAATTTAAATAATTGTTTTATATTGTAACCTAAAAAAATTTGGATGAAAAAATATCCTAATTTGTAAGTAATGAAAAAATAGTGAGAAATAGCAAAATTTCACAAACGTAAGCTCATTGTCATTATACTAAAATGACAGCTAATAATAATAAGCTAAAAATTGTATCCTGCAAAAGATGGAGATATGACATATAGCAGAAAGAATAATAGTAAGCTTAAAAAGCATCAACATAGGCTAGTCTCATGTTATGTATATGTTAATATAATAACTAAAACATCAAATAAGCATTAATAATTAGAGAAAGTCAAAAACATAACAAATGAAGAGGAGACTTCTCATACTCTCTCTTTTAAAATTATAATAACTCTTAGCATTTAAAGCATATGGCACAAAAGGTTAGGTTATTTTTAAATCTTCACCAACATATCCTCAAAATATCACCAAATCTTATAATTATCATAATTATCTTTCCCCAATGATCAGATATAATAAATTAACACAAGTATTCTTTTATTTTTGCTACATAGCTCTTTCTTCAATGATGTAACCTTAAATATAACAATTTTCTCTTAAATAATTTATAAAGTAAATAAATAAATATATCTCAAAGTTCTTCTATGGTGAATAGACTTATAATTTAATGTTGTTCTATTTATTTCTTGAAACCTAACAAAGAATGAGATCATAGAAAAGCAACATTTGAAATAGGATGTAACTTTTCCCTTAAGATAATATTGAATTAACAATTATAAAATTTACAATAAACATTAAACATGAAAAGTTCTTATTTAAAATAATGATAATACAATAGTATGGTATTCATGATATCATGATTAGATAAGGGATTTTATGACTACCCAAAATATCACACTAATAGGTTTGCTTTAAATATCCTAAATTAAAATGAAGCAATCTTATCATTTAAACTGATGATGGATAAAATCAAATGATCTTTCATAAAATGAAATTAACTAAAGTGATCACATTATAAATAAAAATATTTCATTGAATAAAATAATCTTTCTTTGATGTTCTCTTATCATTAGAAATGCAATTTAAATAAAGTGACTTTCATATCAAATTTTTTATGTTCATGTACTCTCGATGCATAAAATAAACAAATATAATTGTATGGTAAATGTTATTATATTTCTGATAGATGCAGGTGATGATAAAATGCAAATAGGCTTAATTAATAATAAAAAGAATATTTATTAATCTTAATAACTTTCAATTTTAGATCAAGCTTTAAAATTATTAAATAATTTCCCAACACAAAATAAAAATATTATGAAGGGAAGTTATGTATTACAGTTTTAAAATAATAGCACTGCTATTTACAGGTTAACTAAATCTTCTATGACTTTGATGCTTTTAGTAAGTTCTCTTAATTAATATACTACCTTACAATTATAAAATCCCTAGGTCAAAATATTCATTAACTTAAGTAAAATATAATCTTACCAATCCTTGGTTGGCAATGAATGCTAAATAAGATGTATACTATTTTACATAGTTACATATACAATTAAATTTAACATTAAACATTTTATCTGATTTAACATCTTGATAGGTGCCATAGGCACAAGTACAAGATCTAGACATCAAAAACAAACAAATACTCAGATAAACAAAGAGTGTGAATAAAATTAAGGATGGTGTTCTGCAGTACCTTACAATATCAAATGCCACAATAATGTCATCGTATTACACTACTTATGACGTCAGATAAAATATATCACAAAGAAAATCCATATTATGGGATATGAAAACAAAAGCAAAATAGATTATGACATAAGCTCAAGAAAAGCACTTACACATAAGGAAAAAGTGAGATAGAACTTTGTCAGGAAAATAAAATGAATCATCATAAGAAAACCAGGGTTTGCTTAAATAAAGCATTGCATGTTTAACATCATCATCATCATCATCATCATCATCATAATAATAATAATAATAATAATAATAATAATAATAATAATAATAATAATAATAATAATAATAATAATAATAATAATAATAATAATAATAATAATAATAATAATAATAATAATAATAATAATAATAATAATAATAATAATAATAATAATAATAATAATAATAGTAATAATAATAATAATAATAGTAAAGTTCATTGGCATAAACTAATTCATAAAAGAGACTAATGGCAATATGTAAAAAGCTATAAGAGAGAGCCAACACTACAGGGTCTTTAAACAACAGTAACTAAATGATATGTAAAACTGATGAAAACAATACACAGAGCTAAATATAGCTAAATATAAAATTGTGCCATAATAATTAACCAATAAAAATATACCTCAGCTACTAAATTCTTCCAGCATTTAAAACACATTCAAAAATAACTTCAAAAAAGACAAGTATAATGCATTAAAAATATTATTCTGACAATACTCTGAGAACTTAGCATAAATACCAGTTAAATTGTACTAAAATTCCATAGAAATAGTACATGACAAAGGAAATACAATAAATATTTACATTTAATAATTATATCCATTACCAAAAAGAAAAAGATAGTCCTTCATCTTGATATTTACCATTGTACTGGATATAGCCAATGAAAGGGTTCTTAGTAATCTTTCATGCTTTCTGGGATACTACACACACAGAATTTTACATAATATGAGGATGGAAGTATTTGAAGTCACTAACACAAATAAATATAGCCATTCAAACTTAATGACTGCAAATTTAATGAACAGAATAACAAATAAAACACACATTGTACATTTCATATAGAATATTATATAAATAAACTTAGCATTCATACATTTTTATAATTTATTGATGATTATAATGAAGTGCAAATATTCTGGAAAAATGGAGTGTGAAAAGTTAAGAGAAATTTAAATTAATATCTCTGGAGCATAGACTGACCAATAGCAATAAACTAATATAATGAAATTCTTGAAAAACCAAAAAAATTTAATAAGTTGGAGTTAATAAACTGAAAATGATATTTCCTCCTTTAAATGTGCTTGAAAAAAAGGTTTTAAATAAATGTAATTTAACAGTGATTATTTATGATCTGAGATTTGAATATTTAATAAAAGAGTAATCCATACATTTTATATAATAAAACACAGAAAATTAAAAAAAAGATATCTGTTGGGAATAATTATTAAGAAGGATTAAAATATATAAATGAAAAACCAAATAGATATTACAGAATATCATTCATATAATTAATAAACCAAAATAAAGCACAATTAAATATGATTTTAAAAAAGTGACAATAAATAGAATATTGAAATCCTTAAACTAGATTCCTAGACATTGTAAAAGATCTAGAAGAAAATCTTATATAAAATATATAGATGGAATAGGTGATGTAGAGAATAGAATTTACAGATCAGAAACATTAAATTAATACTATACTCAATTGATACTGGTCAAAAATTATGGTCCTTGTACATTATCCTGTGTATTAAACTTGGCAGATGATTTACTTTTAGGTGCATGCAAATTCCATTCAAAAATTTTATATCATTTTTTTTATATTATAACATTGTTTCTATTTTTTCTGTTTTTATATTAATATAAAAAATAATAATAAAGTGAAAATATTATAATTAATTATAATTAACAATAATACTTAAAAGATAAATATTATAACATATAAATTCTGATATCTAATACAGGGAGTGTACCAATAGCTCAAACCAGGTCTTAATTGATAAGTGCAGTAAAAGAAATATTTAAAATCTCTATCTGGAACATTCCCATTCCCAGACCAATTGGTTTTGAGGTTTTGGTTCATCTCAGTGAGGAGCTAGAATATTCAGACCCTAGATCTAAAATATCAACTCAAAGCCCAGCACTTATTTAATATGTAACATTTAAGTAAAAACTCTGAAATTTTCAGACATGAAAATATCTTTAACTCCAGGTATATGGATCTGGACCAAATTCAGATCTACAATATATTAATAGCCTTAGGATTATCAAGGTCTTAAAGGTAAAATTATAATAATCAGTAAAGCAAGTCATTTATAGTGTGACATTGCTTGTATGAACTTGTATTTACAAATATGTAATACAGGTAGCATATCAATAGCTCAAACAAACTGTTAATTGATAAGTGTGCAGTAAGAGAATGTATTTAAAATCTTTATCTGGAACATTTCGATCCCCAGACCAAATTGTTTCAAGCTTTTGGCTCATCTCAGTGAGGAACTAGAATATTCAGACACTAGATCTAAAATAGCAACTAAAAGCTCAGAACTTATTTAATATGCAATATTGAAGTAGAAACTCTGACATTTTCAGACATGGAAATGTTTTTAACTTCAGTTATCTAATTTAAATAGCTTTGAGTTGATATTTTAGATCCAGTGTCTGAATATTCTAGCTCCTCAGTTAGATGAGCCAAAAGCTCAAAACCAATTGGTCTGGGATGGGAATGTTCCAGATAGAGATTCTAAATATTTTCTCTTACCACACTTATCAATTAAGAACTTATTTGAGTTATTGATACACTCCCTATATTACATATTGGTAAATACAAGGTTATAAAAGCAATGTCATATGACTTGCTTTACAAATTATTATAATTTTATCTTTAAGGCCTTGGCGATGCTAAGGCTACTAATACATGGGTGATTTGAGTTTGATTCAGTGCCATATAGCTATTTAAGTTAGATAGCTGGAATTAAAGATATTTTCATGTCCAAAAATTTTAGAGTTTCTTCTTAAAAGTTACATGTTAAATACCTATTGGGTTTTGAGTTGATATTTTAGATCTAGTGTCTAAAAATTTTAGATCCTCACTGAGGTGAGCCAAAAGCTCAAAACCAATTGTTCTGTGGATGGAAATGTTCCAGATAGAGATTTTAAATATTTTTTCTTACCACATTTATCAATTAAGAGCTTGTTTGAGCAATTGGTACACTCCCTATATTACATATTTGTAAATACAAGCTCATAGAAGCAATGTCACACTATATATGACTTGCTTTATTGATTATTCTGATATCTATATACAGTATACTAAAACAGTAATCAAATATCCTCACTCTTCTTTATAAATAAAGAAATATTCTTATATGCATTACTTATAAAAGGTGATGATATTTCATTACTGTTTTAAAATATATATAACCATCATATTTATGTGTTATAATATTTATTTTTATTTTTTTATTGTTAGTTATAATTAATTATAATATTTCCATTTTTTTCTTAATATAAAAAAATAGAAACAATGTGTTATAAAAAATGTAAATATAAAATGCAACCATTACTTATCAGCCATTTTGTTTTTTAACACTTATTTCCAAAGCTTGGTGGACAAGATAATGAAAAGTACCAAAATTATCTATATATTATTATTTTCAATCTATTACAATATAAAAGATGTTATAATAAAAATAATTGTAAATATAAAATATCACCACTACTTTTCAGCATTTTTTTTAACAATAATTATAAATTGTTTACCAAGATTGGTAGACAGGATAATGCATAAGTACCAAAATTAAAAGATATCATTATCAAGATCATTTAGACAGAAACACATACTTAGGAAAAACAATTTTAATATACAGATTAAATATTTTTATTATTTGATTATGATGTTCCAGATAAAATAAATATAACTTCATAACTTAATACTACTTAATACATAAATATGTAAATATATAATAAGATTGTTTCTAATTTAAATGTGAAGTAATGATAACCCCTTTATGTTAAGAAGAACTGATGATGATGATAATTTATTTTAAATCCAGTTTTGGCATAATTTTTAATCTATTTCTTTTCAACAGATTGCAAATCTACTGAAATCTCAATCCATTGTTATCAAAGCATACAGAACATAAATGATAGGTACAGCTAAAAGGATATTACTGGATCCTCAATAAAACCTATTGATAAAAACAATTTAATGGCTGTTCTTCTGAAATAGCATTTAAAGTACAATCCAAACTATAACTCAAACCATTCTCTATTACTTGCAAAATATGTGTGTGTATAATTACAAACAACTAACATTTCACACATATGTAAAATAAAAAACATCATATATCTCTACTTCTCATCACTATTTAAAACAATATAGACAAGACACTATTTTTTAGCTTTACCTAATGCTGCTTTGATTTATGTTTGATGAAATATTTATTGAGATACGTAGGCATACATAACTGGGTATTCGTAATTTATATATATATAATTTTATTATTACAACGTCCACATATTGTAACTGTTAAAATGTGCAGCTTACTTGAAAATCATTTAAAGATAATTGGCATGGAAGCTCCATATACCAATGCCATATCATCTAATAAATTTACTTTTTATATTTGCTAAGATCAGTTAGATACACGAGACTCTGTCATAGTTTATTTAACCTTATTGATTATAAAAGAATGACAAATTCTAAAGATAATGAGACACTACAATTTATTCACATATATACATTTTTTAAAACACATACACACAACAGTATAACTGGCTACAATCCAAAGAAAACAGTAGTTTGTTACTTCTTTTTCACCTGGATTTTAATTTACATGTTTATTTCATTGCCCTGTCAATTTTTAAAATAGTTGAATACAATTAGTGATTTATGGATTCTATTATTAATTTTATGCACATATATATTATATAGTCCAATAAATTCTTAATTGTTTCTAAATGGCTATAAATTTGCCACATAGACTAATGACCATAACTATGGATTATTGTAGTTTTAAGATTTAATAGATCCACAGCTTGAGGATACTGTAAATTCATTAACCATAATGAATAATTTCATAAACTATTTAAAGAACTGTATTCACACATTATTTATTTCAAGCTGTAATGTAGGTAATTAAGTAAATGTAAAAGACAGGAAAACAACATTTGTGTTACATTCACTATGAATAAACAAATACATGTGAGCTAGAAATATGCTATACAATAGGAATGTGCATTCTATCATGTCTACTATCAGAGATACTAAGTGTGAGAGGGACAATAATCACAAACATTGTCATCCAATAAATGTCTACAACAAAGCATATAATATACAATAAGAATGTTGGTCTACTGCATACAAGTGCTCTAAGTAGAATAATGAATGCAAGTGACTGGAAATCACAAATAGTACCACCATCATTTATTAATCAATAAACCATGTAGCAAATGAATCTCATCTAGAGATAGAACAGTCTGAAGTAAAGTTATATCAGTTCAATTACATCACTGCACTCAATTATCATTCCTCAAACCTAGAGGGTAATTTGCTTAAAACTATACACTATTAAAAGATAATAAAAAGACAATCTTAATTTATCCAGTCTATGCAGCTTGCTTCTGTATCCTATTTAGGTTTCATCAAGCTATGATTAAATTATTAATTTGACAATTTTTTATATTTGCAGATAGTGGAAATGACTGGTTTGAAAATACTAAGTTTTTATAAGCATGGCCAAGGACTGTGCATAAAAACTAATTGTTTCATAAAAATTTACTCTTCTCTTAGATTTACACTGACTGAATTGTAGCATAATCAAATAAAACTAAATAGCAATTTCCTGTCATGCTCATTTCTAAATGGTATACTCTTACACAAAATCAATAATAATAATAATTTATAAAATAATTTTAGTATAATGGAGACAAATACTTAATGCTAGTATTAAACATTTACTTAAGTTCATTCTATAACAGTTCAAGCTATGACTTCAGATATTGGAACCCTCTTAGTGGACTTTGTTCAATCATAACTATGGCAGTGGTTGGCTTTAATCATTATAGTTTTAATTCACTGAACAGCATCTGACTGTTTTACTTGATGATTGATGGTTTCCACAATGCAGTAGACATTTGAAGATTATATAATGGATACCATGCTCCTTAAGATGTTTCTACATTAGCTGACAGTTTTCTTCTATACATCTCTATGAATTTTTGGCCTGCATTCTTCTGGCTAGTCAGAATGAAGCAAATGGTGGCTTCTCTATTCCTGCATGTTATTTCAACACCAAGCACAATATATATAATGAAATCACAATCAAAGATTCATCAGCAGCACAAACTTTAGTTGAAGCACTTCAGTGATAATAATTCAGCAATAATAATCTTTACAATGATTTACAAACCCTACTTATAGTTCCTGGAATTGGCTTATCAGGAAAATTGGATTCATTGTCAGTTGTTTCAATCCATTCACCTATTGATGGGAGATAACTCCTGATCTCCATTTTGACCATGGCTTATTTGTCCAATCACAACATTTACAAAATTTTATCTTTGAAAGGGATTATCAACTAAACTATGTCAAATACTTGTATCATTAATTAATCAATCTGTTTATAAGAATTTAATTACTTTTTATAAAATAATGTCATTTCCACTTTATAATTGTTAATAAAATATACATTTTGTTTTAACATACTTTATAATTGTCAAGCGTTGGTGGCCTAAGGGTTAGCATAGCTGCCTTCCAAGCAGCTGGCCTGGGTTCACTTCCTGATATTATATTTATTAAAAATTTCTGAAAATATCTAATATAAATTTCCTTTTGACTTTTTAAAAATTGTCCATAAAGCATATATAAATATTATTTCAATATATCAGCTAAAAAAAGAAGTGCTACTTAAAATTTAGTGTTAGATATTTGCAGATTTTCATATATATTTCCACAATAATCTTTATATTAATTTTAAAAAATGATAAAGCTTAAAAAAATACTATTTATTGAAAATATATTTCTTTGGCATTTATTTGTGTGTAAACTTTATGACTCATTTTAAAATATGATATTAAAATATTTAAAGCATATCAATGATTACTGCTACCATGTTGAGTTAATGGTATGTGCATAAAATATGCATTAAAATGTAGTTAAAAGTTACTTACTTTGATCAACATTTTTTATTTAAGACATGAAACAATAACAAGAATACTTTATTATAAAGAATATTAAGGAATAAAAATATCACACATGAATACATTTAGAAACCCTTGCAGTAAATTAAAATGTAAAAATAAGTTCTCGTACCATTTTTAATGAAGCATTATTCTCACCATCTTTGTTTCCAAGGTTTTGATTGGTCCAAAGAAAAAGGCAGAGAGCAAATAGTACAGCATTTGACATTTCAACTTGTTTTTAAAAAATAACCATGTGAAAAACATTTGTGTTATAGATTATGAATTGTCAACAAACAAGTAATAAAACATCCATTTAAAAAATAATTGACAAGGAAAAAAATA
The DNA here is from genome assembly GCA_028023455.1 of Epiperipatus broadwayi. NCBI lineage: Eukaryota > Metazoa > Onychophora > Udeonychophora > Euonychophora > Peripatidae > Epiperipatus > Epiperipatus broadwayi. The sequence continues at coordinate 20,157,476 of JAQFVV010000002.1, forward strand.
ATATTATTTATAAAGATAATTCTGTGACCAGAAAAGCAAATAAATAATGCAAAAAACAAAAACAAAACATGAAATATGTAATATAAAAGAAGCTGAAATACACAGGCTTATATATACCTGTGTCTATATACGTAATAGACAGGGTATGAGCACAGACTTTCACATGACCCACCACTCTCCATACTATCTCACAACACTGATACACCTGAACACACATATGTCGAAAAGATAAATAATCACCAATATACATATTTCATGCTAAACCAGCAATCATCAGTTGGTCCAGATTACCATCTCTACACATATATGCTACAAGTGCTCAGATATATATTAAGATAGCAAATCCTCCTACTTCAATGGACAGGCGTCAATCTACTCCACACTCCAAGTCTTCAACTGTCTATCCAATTGAAAATCTGATGATGGAACGCTCAAAGGCCACCCTGAGGCCAAGATTATTGTCACCCATGTTGACCTAAGGTCAATCTGACCCATCATGTACAGGACACAATCCATTAAATACATATACAAGGGATAGGCAGACATCTCTAATATGTAATAGCTGAAATACACAGGCTTATATATACCTGTGTCTATATATGTAATAGGGTATGTGAAAGTCTGTGCTCATACCCTGTCTAATATAAAAGAAGATAAATTTAATTAAAGACTAAGATAATTACGGTATCTTCTAACATATTGGATACATTAAAGTTATTTGTGTAATAATATATGTATATAAAAACGAAATGCAAATATTATGATAAACTAATTTTACATTAAATGTGTGTTATTTAGCAGGTTAGAGGGCATTATGACAATCATTATGACACATATTGTAACATATATTTATATATGAGTATACATAAGAGATTTATTAGAGGCATACCATTATTTTTACCTTGTGTTTAGTTTTTATTTTATAAATGATTAACTCGGTATATTAACTATTTAATGTAATTATTATTATATCATGGTATTCATAATTATTTATCATCATGGATAATGACTTAGTGATGGCAAACTTGTTAGCCAATATTCAGTTTATAAAAATATTTACTGTAAAAAAAATATTTATTACTTATATATATACAGTATTTTATAAAATTAATCCTATTATATATATTTAATCATGCAAAATTAATTCTAAAAAAATTATTTTTACAGATTTCAAACTAAGTTGTTTGCAGTGTAGTAGCACAAGGAATATTAAATGTTTGGATGCTGACCTTTCACCTACCCCATGTCCAAATAGTAATGACACATTTTGTGTAATTTATGAAGGAATAATGTCATCTGGTAAGTTTCACAAAATTTGTTTTCTATTTATTAAGCTATCAGTTAATAATTTAATTGCATTTCAAATATTCCTAAATAGTTTATTTATTTGCTGCATAACTTATGTCAACAGTAATGTCATGTGATATAAAATGGCTTCTTAGATGAAATCTGAAATTTCTGTGCATAGGTCATATTTTAAGAAACAATGGTAGCTACGTAAAGCATTTTCTGTCTCTAAAACATTATATACCATAATTGACTTATCTAATTTTTATTATTTATTACCAAATCATTCTTCTATCTCTTATTTGTTTTCCTTTTCCCCCTAATTCATTGTATTAAATTCAGTTTCATTAATTCCACTATTCTACCTTCATATTTTCCATGTTTTGTGACAAGATTTAAACAAAAATATCTTTAATTTATTTCATTCTCCACCCAATTTATTTTGATTTTTCAACATCTTATACTTCAAAAATAATTATTCAATACCCTTTTTCCCACCTGCACATAAACTGCATCATCAATCCAAATCTTTATTTCATTTTTTTTCTTCTTTCACTGTTAGTGTTATCAAACATGCTATCACATTTTTATTTGTTATTCTTGTATAACTCCAAAATATTTTTTATTTACATTAACTTCATTTTTTTCTCTAATTAATTTATCTAGTCTCTCTCACTACCTCTCATTATTATGTATCTACACTACAGTCTTCACATACCTCAATTCTTGTATATGTATATATAAATAGACTTTCTATCTTTTCACTTTGCATATTGTAAAACATGTATTGCTTGTAAACCTTATTGGAATCTTCATATAATTCAATTAAGATTTTTCTTTCATCATTTTTTTCACACACTATCAAGTTTCAAACAATTTTAATTTGTCTTTAAATCTCTCATTAAAAAGAATGTACCTTATTTCATTTTAAAAAAAAAACTTTTTTATTGTCTAAAAGCCACCTCTAAATGCATATCTATTTCTTTTTCTGAAAGTCTATGTACAAATATCTAAATCTGGTCAATGCAAAGTACTGCATTTTCAAATGTTAAAGAACATATCATGACCCTTTTCAAAATTATTATACATATTTCATACTTATTATGAGAAAAATGCCAGGGTTTTAAATGTTAAACCATCAAACATCACATGATCGCCTCATTCTATTTCTGTTTTTACATTTTAATTGATTATGTAATTCTTTTTTTCATTTAACACTGTATCTGAAGATCTACATTTCTTTAAGATAAATATCTCCCCTTTTTCTTACTTTAGTTTTATTTTTCCTATTAATAGCAATATCTTAGATTATTTTCTAATTAAATTTAAAGTTTATACTTTTTTGTCCTTCTCCATATTTCTCTAATAACTCCATATCTTTTAAAATGGCCAAAAGTGAGATATCCACAAAAAAGAAAGAAGTACTATGTTTTGCATTTTTCTGGTTGACAAGGGATAACCTGTATAACCTTTCATCATTATTCCCAATCTTTCTATTTCAACATCCAACTTTTTAATAAAATAAACAAAAAAATAATATTGGAAATCACTATTTTAATCTAATTTCTTCTTTAATTTCTGCTGGTTTTTTTATTTACTCAGTTGATATTTATAAAACAAATGTCCCCCCCCCCTAAGATATCTCAATCAACTGAGAATAATGAATAATTTTTTTTCTCCATCATTTTGAATAAAATCCCTTCTGAATCTCCCTCAAGATTTTACTATCTCTTGTAAAAATCTTATTTCTATTCATTAATATATTTGTAAATATTGTAAAACTTGTGGGAGTTATCAATATTGCTCCATAACTAGTTAACAACTTAATATCCATCCCCTTTTCTTTATATAATAATCTAATTCTTAAACATTTAAGTTCATCTAGAATCATGTTATTATTTATAATTTTACTAAAGTTTTTTCCAATTCATCATTGCATATTTTCCCATAGTTCTTAGTTATTCAGCTGTCATATAATCGAATCTTTTTGTTTTTCTTTTTTTTTTTAAATACCTATTGCTTTATTAAATTCTGTTTCCATCATTTTATCCATTTTCTCATGAATTAAGCTCAGTAGGAAGCCATATTCATTTTCCACCTTACTATCACTCAAGATTTGATTATAAAATTTTTCCTTATCATTACATTCTCTTTTCTCTGCATTAAACACTAAAACATTCTTTTCTTTTTTATTTATATCTCCTAGATTTTCACAACTATTCCATTTCATTGGTTATTTTTCTCAGTTAATCTCTTATTAAAAGTGTCCTACATCACTATTAATTTTATTTTAACTGTTTTTTATTAACAAATTCATTTAACTTTTGTGTTTTCTTATTTCATTTATTTTTTAGCAATCTCGTTATACTCACTCACTCACTCACACTCTTTATACTCTTTACTTGCCTTTTTTTCTTTCACACTTTCTAAAGTATTTTTCCTTAAGGTTTTTTTTTCTTACATTAATTTTATATAAACACTTATTTGTAACTTTTTTTATTTTATCATAAATTTATAATCTTTTATAATTCTTTATTATTTATGTTTCATCTATACCTCCTAACAACATAAAATTATAATCACTATTACATTCTTTTTTATTCTCATCAAACTCTTTAATTTTTTAAATCTTTTTTAATTTTTCAATATCTACCAGCTGTGTACTTCATATTAGGCATTGACTATATAAACTCACCAACCTTTACTTTATTCAGATTCCTAATGCTTATTCTACTTTTTTCACATATTTCTTTATTAATGTTGTCTTCATGTTTTTAACTTCATTATACTATTTTTTAACTTGTTTACATTCCTATGTAATTATTCCCAAATAATCTCACTCTATTATTTCACCCTTTTTTTTTCTATTTTGAGTAGTTAAATATATTATACCACACATTCATTTTTTGTTTGTAATTTCAGTCAATCAACGTTTGTTCTATTTATGCTTTTTTAAAAAAACTTTTTCTCAATAGTAATGATTATATTTTTCATCTTCATTAATCTTATCATATTTATTTATTTTCATTCATTTATCTGAGAATAAGATTTGAAATACAGGCATTCTTCATATACCACTATCCACACTATCTTATACCTTTGATGCCCATGACCACACACATGTAGAAAAGGTAAATAATCACCAATATATGTATTTTATGCTGAACCAGAACTTATCAGTTGGTCCAGATTATCATCTCCCACACGCATATGTAATCAGTGCTCAGTTTTTATTAAGATCAATCTACTCCAACCTCCAACTCTTCAACCATCCACACCATTGAAAATTTGATGATAGAAATCCCAAATCCCACCAAATTTTCAATGTATGGATAGCTGAAGAGTTGGAGGTTGGAGTAGATTGATCTTAATATAAATTGAGCTCTGATTATATATGTGTGTGGGAAATGATAATCTCGACCAATTGATGAGTGCTGGTTCAGCTCGAAATATGTATATTGATGACTATTTATCTTTTCTACATGTGTGGTTATGTATATCAATGGTATAGATAATGTGGATAGTTGAAGGGTGCTTGAAAGTCGGTGTTCCCTATATTTATCTGAGAATACAATATTTTACTTTTTTTATCTCTTAAATAACCAAGAAATCTCAAATTTTATTATATAAAATATATTCCTATTTTTTCCCATTTATTCTTTTTTTAAATATTTTTTCTTTAAACTATTCTTAGTATTAATCTGAAAAAAAAAAAAGTTTGCCCTTATATCATTCATCATTTTATTTGTTGCTTTTAGTGTTAATTCTTAAAAATATAGAAAGAATTAAATGAAGAGAGTGTAAATGACGTTTAGTAGTAGAGATAAATAATTAGCTTTTTTTTTTCTATGTTAAATATGCTAGATAAATACTTTGCATATAATGATATATATGAGAGCTTGCGACCTGGGCCAACTGATGATACTGGTTCAGCACGAAATGCATCTTGGTAGTCATTTGTCTTTTATTATATCTTTATTTATATGTATTTAAAAAGAATGAGGAAGTATGGAGATGTTTATTATATCTATAAAGATATTACATACGGGACAGAGAAAGGTGAATAACTCCGTGTGTGTAAATTTAAAAAATCAGATATATTAATCTTTAACTGAGGTTTAAAGTTTATATCTGTGCTAGAGATAATCTCTAGTTTCGAAAATGATTAGTAATAATCATTAGTGTGTTTATCTGAAATGGATGGCGTCAAAGTTGTGAGTGGCGGGAGTTTGACAATGGTAAATGAAAATGTAACAATGATAGAATTTCTGCATATTTTTTATTGATTATTGTTAATTATAAATTTGATACTACATTTAAAAGTTGTTGTTTTTTTTCGATTTCATTTTAAGTAAAAATTATACATATTTACAATATTTCTGATATATATAATGTGTGTAATTAATTTGACTCAATCATTTGTGGGCAAGTAAAAACAAAAAAAGAAATAAAAACTAAATATAAAGCATTGGCTCGTTTTTTGACAGATGTTAGACTATCCGCGAAAGTAGATTTGGATTATAAAAACCATTGAGTTATCAGTTTTTAAATAACACTAAGTTAGTCATAATATTAAAAATGTCTTTGTGATTATAAACTTTTGAGTCACCATTTTTTAAATGACAAAAGAAAATAAATCGTGTTTACTGCAACAATACTAAGAATTATAGATAAATGTAAGTTGTTGATTACTCATTAAATTACATATAAAGTACAATTCATATTTAGTAATTCAAAACATTTCATACTTATTATTTAAAAGGGTTTGTGCGTATTTATATAAATTTAATAACAGTAATTACATATGTGTTATTATTAACTAAAGATTAGATAAATGTACAGTTTTTTTTATTAAATCTGTTATTGACATTTAATTAAAGTATAAAATTTAATACTCTTATGGTAAACCACTAAACATTACATGATCACCATTTCTTATGCTAGCACATAACTGTTATTAACACAGGCAAAACTCTCCATACAGTAGTGCCACTCAGTGCCAACCAGAGTAATCAATAGATGTTCTCAGATTCAAAGTTTCTCACTGATGTAAGCCACAAGCCAGAAACTAGTCTGGGGATATTGGATGAGTAGGCACTAGATGGGGATTTTATGCGCATGCCTTCTGGCATCCATTGATTACTCTGGTTGGCACTGAGTGGCACTACTGTATGGAGAGTTTTGCCTGTGTTACTTATGATACTTACATATTAGCCCAATGGTGATGCAAGTTGCTGATCCAACAAATTTGTATATAAAGACCAAATTAAACACTTTTACAATCTTCTAAATTGGAAATGAATTAATTTTGGAAGTGTATATTAGATAATATTCCAATGGGGAGAAAGTTATTAGTCAAAATGTTGATTTTAGAGTTAATTTTACAATTTCAACTATGCTGTGATGCCATAAAAAATGTTCGCACGAGTAATCAGTGATCTGGCAAAGGAAACATGTATACATGATTTAGTATCCATCTTTAATTCTCATCAAAGTGAATGTGGGTAGTAGTATTTTTTTGGTTCCAAAATTAAATGATTAAACTTGGTGGAACTGCCCACTACTGAGGATGATGCAGTTCACTATTTTCAAAACTATGGTACTCTGACCCCACAAAAAAGTCTGCACAAATGGTCATGATGTCACACTTTACGTCCACAGTTTAGACAAACAATAGCACTGTTTCAATTAAGATTGTCATAAGAGAGTAGACATTCATAACTGAACATAATTCTAGGTGAAAAACTTCAGTTCACTACAGTAATGCTAAAATACAACATTTTTTCAATGGGCAGAATTGCACAACTAAATATATGTATATTATTATGTTTTTTGGTTGGTTATCACTTGTAATAAATGTAGATTATTAAAAGTTTACTTGTTGGAAGATCATTTCTCGCAAAATATATATATATTTTTCACTAAATAAAGTTATAAATGGTCAAAGACAATTTCTCACAAAAAATGTAAATAAACATCACATGACCACCACCTCTTATGCTTGTGCATAACTGTTGTTAAAAAAGGCAAAACTCACTAGTATTGCCACACACACAGCAAGCTAGAGTAATCAATGGATGCCAGGAGGCACTAGATGGGGATTTTATGCACAAGACTTCTGGCATCCATTAATTACTCTAGCTTGCTGTGTGTGGCAATACGTATAGTGAGTTTTGCCTGTTTTAAAAAACGTAAATGCAAGTTTGTATTATTTTTAGTAAATAAAGTTATAGGACATCATTTTTTTCAAATAAATCTTTAATTGATTAGTGAAGTTTGTTAGAGGATCTTGTGTAGACATTATTTCCCAAGATTGCAAGATTAAAAAATTATTGCTGAACTAATATATATATAAAATGTCACCACTGGACTAATATGTAAATACCATTCTTACAATCAAATTAGAACAAATTTAAAATAATAAAGCATTATCTATTTAAAAAGTAATAGCAGTGATTGTATAGAAGAAATCGAAGTTAAAAAATTATGAGTCTGAAAAAAATATCTATTTTTACGGTGTTAATTTTATCGTAATAACATATGCATAAATGAGGGCTTCAGAGTTCACTATATATATATATATATTATCAAAAACCAATATATAAAGTTTTTAATATTGTATTACTTTATATTTGAGAAGTTTGCCTTCTCAGTTAATTTTTTAACCCTAATTTAAGCTACTTTTTTAACTTTTAATTTGCTGTAATTTGTTTAATATATATATATAATCTAAGACACTAATATAATTAAAGTGGTGTATAAAGATGATACATACAACCTGTATATGGATTTTTTTATTCCTTTTTAGAAAAATGTATAATATTTACAATTATATACAAAAAAAATCGTAATATTTTTATGGAAAAATTTTCTGGGGATTGGCTTAACATGTAATACCTAATGAATTATTAAATAGATATTAAATTTAAAAACAAATGTGAACAATTGATATCGAAGGGTATAGTTTAATAAAGCATACTTGTGCAAAAACATATAAGTATGATCCTAACATAATAAAAAAAAAATGAAAAAACATTACAGATATTTTCTTAAAATTTTTCTGAATAAGATTATTAGACATAATTTCTTTTTAAAGATTAATTTAATAATATTAATTGGGTTCAGGTTAAAAATTGACTGTCTTTCTCTTTAAATTTTTTGTTTTGCTGTCTCCAAATCAATGTTTGTGTTACATAGCAGCATACGTTATCTATTTATCAATAAAATTTTAAAATGAAAACATGTCTGGTTCACAAATTATGACATCAAATGTGAAAATTCTGTTTTGTGTCTTCAGAGATTATCTTCATTGCTATCCCTATTATCTGAAATCTTTAAGACCATACCAAAACATATATGTGGTTAAAGAATTCCCTGCAAATCACAATATTACAAACATTACACTAGCAGTTTTTTTAAAATAAAATTTAATGTTGGCATTTGTTCCATTGTGGGGTAAGGTATAAAATACATGAGAACATTTTGTTGGATTACTAAAACATACTATTGTCTTAAAATTTTGTTGAGAGTAGCTAAATGATGTCATTATGTATCTCAAGGGTTGCACTATTTTTACATTGATACACATTATGCACATGTGCATGTTGTAACTTTTGGATAAAAGAATGTGGTTGTCTTTAATATCAAACAATTAGTCATACAAAATATATTTTAAGAGGTTAAAGTTTATTAGTTATTTGAAATTTATATACTTTTATATATAGGGTATATGAGCACAGAGTTTCAGATGACCCATCACTCTCCACTCTATCTAATAACACCGATACACTCAAGCACATATATGCTGAAAAGATAAATAATCACCAATATACGTATTTCATGCTAAACCAGCAATCATCAGTTGGTCCAGATTATCATCTCCCACACATATATACTATAAGTGCTCAGATATATATTAAGATAGACAAACTTCATACTTTAATGGACAGGCTCCAATCTACTACACACTCCAACTCTTCAACCGTCCATCCAATTGAAAATCTGATGATGGAATGCTCGAAGGCCACCCTGAGGCCGAGATTATTGTCACACCCATGTTGACCTAAGGTCAATCTGAACCCCACATGTACAGGACATAATCCATTTAATACATATGCAAGGATGGGCAGACATCTCTACAATGTAATAACTGAAACACAGGCTTATTCTATACCTGTGTCTATATATAAATTCAGGTGGTAACTGTTTGAAGTTAAATATTTGGTATGGGTGGGTGGTTAAAATATTTGCTAAATTCCACTATGTTGGCATACAATAAAAATCTCATGATTATCAAACTCTCCATACAGTACTCTTATTAACAGCATATGTAAGCATATGAAATGGTTATCACATGACAGCTTATATTTTTAGCTTTTTAAATTTTAAGTTAATCAAAAAAACAATAATCATTAAGAATGTAAAATTACAGATTTTTAATATAAATTTGCAGACAATTTATTTTTAAATAAATATTATAATTAAAAAATTGTGTCTATTTATCTAGTTTGATGTAAAAATTGTATTATAATTTGTTTTACTATAATGGAAAACCAAATAATGAATACTTTTTTTCAGTTAAATCTAAAATTCAGCTTTCACTTTAATAATAATATTGTATTATATAAAATAGAAATAAGTTCATTTGTAATAACTGCTTTTTTACTGTTAAATAATGTATTACTAAAATCACACTTTTCTTTATTTTTGCTGTAATATCCTATAAATACAATTTATCCAAACTGCTTCAGACACTTTTTAGCAAAACTCTTTATTTGTACATATACGTACACCTATGTTTTGACTGACCTGCAGTTTTCTTCAGAACAAGTTTATTTTGATCTTCTAAAAAAAAAAAATCGAAAATAAACTTGCTCTGAAGAAGACTGCAGGTCAGTTGAAATGTAGGTGTGTGTATATGTACAAATAAAGAGTTTTGCTAAAAAGTGTTTGGCTAAATTGTATTTATTAAATAATGTAGTCAAAACTTGTACAGAATTCAATTTTTTGATCAAGGTTCAATTTGTTATTTCTGTGCGTATATGTCGCACAATTTTCTAAACAACCAACCTTTTTTTACTATTATTTGTATTTTAAAAATAATGCTATTACAGCATGTATATTTACTAGTGTTTTTATGACATAATAGAAGTAATATACAAACTGGTAATCAAGAAAGTATACCATGATAAAGTTATGCAATTTAGCCTCAAGAAAAAGATGATGGAAAATGAAGTATTGAAAATCGTGTATTCATTAAGAAACAAATAAATAAAAAATCAGATGTATGGGAGCATATTAAAAGCTATTGTTAATTTTGTTTAATAACTCAAGTCATGAAGCATCAGATATGGTTATTGTAAAATTAAAACTATAGCACTAACAAGAAATGCAGCATATTAAAAGAAATATATGTAGATAAAAAAAAAACTACTTATATATGTTGCACTTTAAAAGAAGTGTCTTGTTATCTATATATTTAAAAAAAAATATGAATTATTTATTTAGTTTTAAGGCTATAAATCCAATTCTATATAATAGTTAAAATTAAATAAATGTAACAAAAATATAATAAAACATTTAGTATTTAATATGATGTAAGGATAAAAGAATTAATCATAATGTACTTTTGTGGCAAGCTTTTATCAGCCACAAAATCAAAGACTCTCATTTATAAGTCGTAACTATTTCAGATAGTGTTTATGTAATTGAACGTGATTGAAATTAATATATAAATTTAAAATTGAAAACAGTGAATTTTTGTTTGTGAAGTAAGTAATTTAACTTTTTTTTTACTTTAATATTTAATTTTTTAAAAGTAAATTCAAGTTTTTAGATTTAAACATTAGTTTTTATCAAATTAAAAATAGTATTCAAAATAGAAAAAGAAATATAATTTTAATTAAAATATTTTTTATAATCAATTTATTATTTAAATAAATCATTAACAAGAGATTGATCACAAAACAAATACATCATATATAAACAAATGAACATGCTTTTCACCCAACCAATGGCTTGATTTTTCTATTCAGAAAGCAAATTGTTGAATGGAAGACAGAGATCTAAGGAACCTATGAAACAACAATATCAATTAATCATTTATTAATTCTTCTTTAGTCTTTTCCAATTATAGTTGAGCTGAAGATAAAATTCATTCATTACTCATCACTGTTTCAAGACATCAAAAACATAACTTCTCCCAAAAAGCAGGGAAAGTTCCTTCAAGAAAAATGAAATCAATATTGAAATTACTAGAAAGACAATGATAAATCAGCATAGAAATACTGCAATTTACTATTTTTATTTTTCATTTACAGCCATGAGGAAATTACTGATTACTGGTGTCAATTTTAAGATGTTACTTGATTGCCAACCATATTAAATTATTGTGATTATTTTAAGGTGAACTCACTAAGGAGAGTGGTAGTAGAGTCTTAAAACTATCTCTACATTGCTCTTTGTTTGCCTTATATAATGCATTGTATTTCTGAATTGATATCCTGTTTATCCTTTCAAAGAGCATGGACAAAAGAGTCAATCTACTCTGCATTACAATAAAATAATGTTAAACCAATTTCAGCAAAGATATTGATACAGAAGTACATCTGTGGAAACCCAAGATTTAGAAAAGAGATTTTCTAATTAATCTGCAAAATAATTCTTTAACTACTATCAAAAGTGTATATTAAAATTTAAACCAAAATGAGAATCTTTAACTAAAAAGATAAACAGGCAAAACTCACTATACATATTGCCACACTCAGCAAGCTAGAGTAATCAATGGATGCCAGAAGACATGCATAAAATTCCCATCTAGTGCCTATTTATCCAACATCTCCAGACTAATTTCTGGTTTGTGACCTTCATCAATGAAGAGCCTTGGATCTGAGAGCACTGCACCTAGATCTTAGAATTTAATGCAACCCTCTAGCAGCCACCTTTTATCTCCACTTAGCTACAAAACTATGAGTCTTAAATTGAAAACACCTTAATCTTTCCAATCCAAGCTTATCAGGTTATATAGTCATATGGGTTTGAACTCAGTTCAGTACCCATACATTTTGATGTCTTTGGTTCTTTAATAACTATAGCCACCACTATCCTATTAGGCAGGATTGGTTTTAAGCCAATAAACATTCTGTTTTAAAACAGGCAAAACTCACTATACATATTGCCACACTCAGCATGCTAGAGTAATCAATGGATGCCAGAAGTCTTGTGCATAAAATTCCCATCTAGTGCCTACTCATCCAACATCCCCAGACTAGTTTTGGCTTGTGGCCATCATCAGTGAAGAGCCTTGGATCAGAGAGCACTGCAACCTAGATCTTAGGATCTAATGCAACCCTCTAGCAGCCACCTTTTATCTCTACTTAACTACAAAACTATGAGTCTTAAATTGAAAACATCTTAATGTTTCTTTAATAACCATAACCACCACTATCCCATAACTGTTTTAGCAACAGTTATACACAAGCATAAGAGGTGGTGGTCATGTGATGTTTATTGGCTATATATATTATGTGATTTTAAATGAATTTAATTTTTATTTAAGAAATATCTCATAGTGTATATATATTTAACAAATGACATCAGGTAGTATGTGTGTATTCTTTGAAGAGGTTGAACAGAGTTAAATAGAATATTAAACCCAGCCAGAAATATGTAAAAATAGACACTCTATATGAGAAAGGAGTTGACTTTTTTTAAATAGATGTATTTACCATATGAAGTAATGGCTATAAAATGTGATTTTATGTCTTTAAATTTATTTATTAATACCATAATTTGTTAATTCTTTAAATTATTTTATTAAAATATAATCATTCTCTATTCGATTCTCACCCTTATAGCTTACTTATGCATGGGATTGTGAGTTTTTTACTCTAAGAGTTCAATGCATTTATAAGTTGAGCTAAACCATGAGTAAATTATTATAATGGAGGAAGTCAGTCCACCACACCCAGAGAAGGTGCAAAAGCATTTTTCTTCTCTAAACAAATAGAGCTGGTTTGTGCTAATCCATATATTATTCTTACAGCCATTCCAGACGAATGGGTGAAAATTATTATTGCTAAAGGGATATAAATTTCATAGTTATTACTTCAATGAGATCTATTTTAATAATTAAATTATGTAGATCTACAAAGATGGGTAGTTCAGACAATGATTAAGTTACTGATCAACATTGTGCTACATGAATACAATTTTGATGTTAGCAATTTATTATTCATACTTTTATCTGGCAAATAACCATCTGATACATTATTTGATATTAATACATTTGGCATATTTTAATTCTTAAGTATTGAGAACCCAATATTTGGCTTGTTCATCTACCAATTTCATAATCAATATTGGTGTCCACATTCATTTGCCCGCTATAATATAGTACTTTAGAATAATGGCTTTCTAAATGCAGTCTGTAGTTAATTTTGTAGTTTTAAAATCCAATTGCAAAGCAGATGAAAAATAAATTTATATTTATGATATGACTTATGCTTATATATACGAAAGCTTATGAAAATAAATGTGTTTTAATGATTAGGGCTTCATAATCACCTCCATTAATTTGGATGTTTGCTCACATGGTTATTATACGATAAATTTGCTTTCTATATATAACCATGAGATGCAGATGGAAATGGATTCAATTCTCATATGCTTCATAGCCACTCTAATACTTGTTACAAGACAGTGAATTATAGATGGCGCTTGAAAAAGCAATCACTCCAGAAAATTGCATTTAATTTATTTAGCTTTTTATAATTTTGATAGTGTATAAATCAGATTAAATTTCCAATTAAATACAAGACAAAAAGGCTGTTATTGAATGATAGAGCAAAGAAGTTTATTTCAGAATTGTCATTAGTAATTGACAGTTTACTAATGACGCCATTGCTAAAACATCTCTAGTTATTACATGTAAGTAACAACCCCATGAATTATTTAGTTTATATTAATAACGTGTATATACATATATGTAAATTATATAAATATTTAAAAATCAAATAAGTTTTATTTTAATTTCAGAGTTAAATAATTAAAAGAATTGCAAAATATTTACTACAGATTTTATTAGCAAATGAATGTATAATACATTTTGTTGTATGAAGTGTACTTTAAATATGAAGATAAAATTTAAGAATCTAAATTAACAAAACAATTTACTTTCAATTATAAAAAATATCCACTCATAATTCTGCTTTGTTTATAAAATATCAATTATAAATACATTTTTAAAATTAAACTAAAAATCTAAACCATCATTACGTTTTATGCCTTAGAGAATTTGTAAAATATAATTGCCACTTATGTATTTTAATATTCTGTATGGTTTGTCACAGTTAGTAAAACATCCAATTTGGGATTGGTAGATCTCAAGATCAAATATGATACACACAGATCTGGTGCTCAAACTTATGAATTCCCAAACAGTAAACCATATGTGTTTTTTTTACAATGATTTTCTTATCAAAAATGATAACACATATATGTACAATTGTTTTGTAGGTTTACATTGATTTGATATAAATTTAACAATGAAACTAAATATACCATTATTTATAATAAGCTTTATTATTAGAACGCAATAGCATTTATTGTTTATTTTACAAATTAAGTAATAATTCTATTAAATTGGTAACAAACTACCACTATCAATAGCAAACTCTTCATACAGTACTGCTATTTAGTATATGCCTTAGTAATCAATGGATGCAGAAAGGTTTGTGCATAATATTTCCATCTAGTGACTACTCTTCCACATCCCCATTGATTACCAAGGCTTGCACTAGGTAGTACTACTGTATGGAGAATTTTCTACTACTAATAACAGTTTGTGTAAGCATAAGAAATGGTGATTATGTGATGTTTTGATAGTTTTAAACTACCACTCAGTAAATCAATAATTTATTCTTGGTTTAATACACAAAATCTTAATTTCTAAGAATATTTTTAAGCAAAGAATTGAAGATTCATAATGTAAAATGTCACAAGTAAAATAAAATACAACAAAAATTATATATGGTATTCTTACTGTGGTTCATCCATTTATAAAAAACATGTTAGTGTTCTTACAAAATTTTAGTAATATAAATAGTTTTTAAATTAAATATTAACAGTAGTTATTATAATTATATATATGTTTAGGTTTGACCAATGTCCATTACTAAAAGGTGCCACTAGATTTACCATTTAGAATATTTTACATCAAAATATCCATTTTCATTAAAGTTTTAACCATAATTTTTATATTGAAATATCACAATTTACCCATGATTATTTTAACCACAGCCTCCTACAAGGCCACCAACCACTACTAGTAATTTATTTTATGTCTTTTAAATAACAGAGATCTAGAGACTACTTAAAATAAGGATAATAAAAATAATAATAATTAATAAAACAGATCAGTACTTATGATTTTTCCAGTAAAACAAGATGGCAGTCTATATTTTTGATAAATCTACAGTTTCAAGGACCCCCAAAAATGTCTACAAAAATGTCTGCTAGGAAATGTCATATTTAATATTTACATTTTATTTTTTGTTACTGTTATTTTAAAAAAAATCATTATGGAAAAATTAATTACAGTATTTACAATTTTTTTTTTCCTTTGGATTAACTTATTAACAGAAAAATGAAAAATATATAAATACAATATTTTATGCATTCGGCAGCATGCAATCATATTGTAATCACTAACACACACTTTTTAGGATGGCAGGATTTTGTATCTTTCAAAATAGTTCACATCATCACATTCTATTACAGAAAGGTGCAAAATTTTTATCATTATGAAAATTTATGAAAAAACTGTTGACAAAAAGAAACACGCTGAATTGAATCAAAGTGTGACAATGTTAAGAGCAACTCATCACTTCCCACATTATAAGTAAAACAAAATTGAAATAGATCTTCTTAATATAATTTATAAGAATTTATTCCTTTTTACTAATTCCACAATCAATTTATTAATTTTGTTATAATTTAAGAACTATCTTCAGTCAATTGTAGGTCCTGAAACTGTAAATTTATCAAAAATACAGGCAGCCATCTTGGTTTACTTGAAAACTCACAAGTACCAAACAGACCTACCAAGTAAACAAAATAAAATTTATTAAAGATGCATTGATTTGGAGATGTTGGATTCTCTAGATAACCTGGATAAAATATATCTCTCTATTAAATTATTGCAAAGAGTACTAACTCTTAACATTAAGTTATGTATACACTTATATGGCATTTCTAATACCTTTCTGAATAACATAGTGAATCAATAATCTCAAATATTTAGTTAACAAGTTAGTTGGTTGACATGTTAAAGCTAAGTTTGTACATGTGCATATATATATTGTTCCTGAATTTTACTTAGCAGATAGCAGCACAGATGTTAATAAAACTTATTATAATCACATATACAAATGTTTCACATTTATGTACTCTTAACAATGTGCATTCAGTTCTTGCCAATGACAAAACTCTCCATACAGTAGTGCCACCTGTGCCAACCAGAGTAATAAACAATTGTGCTAGTATAAGAGATGGTGATCATGTGATGCTTAATGGTTCTTACCAATGATATTATCATATAAACTAATAATAGAATCGCATACTTCATCTCATCAAAAATAGAAATTAATTAAAATTTCATTATGCTGTTCTTTCATATAAATTATAGTAAATAATAAAAAATTATGTACAACAGCTATATAAATATATATTAAAAATAATTATACATGAAAAGCTTTTTTGTCACATGATTTAGTGCCCTTTTCAAATGTTAATAATTTATTTTAATGTTAACCAATTATTGCATATATAACACCCTCTAGTATTCCATAATGGAAATAAAATAACAGCAATAACAAAATAAAGCATCAGTAAAATATAATAAAATCATCATATAGAGATCCAACACAACTTTAAAAAATTGACTATACAACATAAAAATATACAAAACAAATAATACATATATTATGCAACATTATATATATTGTCAATTGGTCAGCTGTTAATTAAATTTATTAAAGTTTGGTAAATATTCATACAATTATTTAAGTTACTTTTAATTTAAAGGTTTTTCCTTTAAATTATGTTAATGATCCAAAGAGAAGACAAATATATGAAAGATGTTCCATTAAAAATAACTTAAATAATGGTATGAATATTTATAAAACTTCAATAAATTTGGTTAGCAACTGGTTCAATTGGAAATTATTGGAAAATTATATAAGACAATATATATAAAATTGTATAATGGATGTATTATTTATTTTGTATATTGTTATGTGTCTACTATAGTCAATTCTTTAAAGTTATATTGGATTTCTATTTATTCTGTTTTACGGACATTTTGTTATAGTTGTTATTTTACTTCCATTATGGAACACTAAATGGTGTTACATATGTGATAACTGGTTAATGTTAAAAGCAATTATTAACATTTGAAAAAAGCACTAAACCATGTGCCAAAAAGGCTTTTTACACCTAATTGTTTTTAATATATATATTGTGCCCTTTTCTATAGGTCAGAAATAGCTCATCAGAGTAAATTACTAAAAATTTTAAATTTTAGAATATGTTCTCTTGATGTATTGATTATATTGTATTAATATTATCTTAAAAGTACGATTTGAAGCTAAATAAAATACGTAATGCATAAAATTATGATAAATCACTTAAAATAATTAAGTAAAGCTAAAAATAGTATTACATATGGTTGCAAAAGCTGGCCATAATAAGTAAGACAGCTATAAATATTTGAAAGTATGTTTAAAAGTTCAATTTAATAATCTTAAAATTTATAGTTAAATAAATGTTATAGTTAAAATTATAAATTATATTTAATAATTATCATTAATATCGTATATTTTAAAAAAGTAAGTTTTATGGTAATGAAAATTATATTTAATTCTATATTTTCTAAATTATTCTTCCAAATTTTTTTATAATTGTATTATTTTATTCAATTCAACTAGTGTTGCAATTTATTATTTGTTCCCAGATAGAAAATCGGATAACGTCTGTATTGGTTATATTAGTCATGTGATTTGTATAATAATATATGGTTATACACACTTGCTTGCTAGTATTTAGATTAATCAAGTTTAAAATATTGTAAAATTGCATTATAGAATTGAATGTAATTATTACCTATCATAAAGCAAATATTAAATATTAAGTTAACTATCATATAAAATGTTTTAAATAAAGTAATAAAGACGAATACAGTTAATAAAAAAAAAGTTAAATATTTTGTTAAAATAAAAATAGATAAATTAAATATTAAAAGTGGGATAATTAATTAAATATTATTTTTAAAAGTCATTTAAAAGTATTTAAGTAATTTAGTAAAGTAATAATTGATTTAAAAGTTATATTTTAAATAATATTTCTTAAAGTGGTAATACATCATATTTTTATATTTTTTGAAATTTAATTGTGTAAGTTTCTAACATTATGCAAATTTGGTATCAAACCAAAAGTAAGAATCAACCAATAGAATGATGTATTCTCTAGGATATAAATATGGATTGCATGGGGGTATCAGGGGGTGATTAAAAAAATGTATTAAAGGTAGCAGAGTCATATCAGAACCTATCAAGGTGATAGTAATTTTAATTTTATTATTTAGTCAATTTTTTTAGTACTCTCGTATAATTTTATTTGCAAAAGCTAATAGTTTATTATTATTTTTAAAAAAATATTTTGCAAAAGAGAGTGTACCAAATATTAATAATAACTTCATTTAATATGCCTTGCTAACTTTTAAAAGTCCGTTATCAGTAGTATTCATCAAAATCTAAATTATAACTTCGCAATAATAAAATGGATATACCAATAAGTAAAACATATTCAACTTATAATACTTTAAAAATGAATATAATATTTATTAATGTAGTTTCAATAATATTGAACAAGAGGACTATTCAAATGAATAAATTAATTCTATGGACATTGTATGGGGAAACTCATTGGAAAAAAACTGTTTGTCGATTTAAAGTAAAGACACATTATTTTATATAGCAAGATGGTCTTGTCCAATATTAATAAACAATAGGACAAGCATACTTTATAATAAAAATATGGAAATATCATGTTATAAAAATAAATGTTGTATCCTTTTGAAGGAAACATTAAAAATATCTACAAGAAATTATTTTAAGAAAAGACTCACAGAAAATATTTTAGAAAATCGTATGTTTTAAAAACCTGAGATATATAGGGTTAATATGCGTATATAAAATTGTTTTAAAAGCTAATAATTTGAGTCAAGAAAAACCTAAGAATATGTAATAAAAAATAATAAATTTCTTTTAATAAGAAACCTATAAAGAAAATAAACATGTTAATAAATAAAATATGGAATTATAGAAATAAGTATTGCACAAAAATTTATCCGGATAATTCAAGCTAAGCTAAAAAGACAGGATGCATCATCAATACACAGATATGAAATACTAGAGTGTAGAAGCTTCACGGAATTATTTTTATAAGTTATGATCTATTATGATTTTAATAATAATCATTCTGGACTATAAAAGTCATAAACTATTGTTCTGTAACTTTTCCAGAATAAATTGATTATTATTTTATGTAATTTTTCAAGATTTTAAGACGTCGTCATAATATTTCTTGTTATTATTCTTTCTTTTTAAACCTGAGATTTTTGTACTGGAAGTTTGGATGACACTTCTGCAGGAAATGTATTGTCTTGTTCGTCATCATAGCAACAGGGGGAGATTGTACAATTACTTTTGAAGAGAACTTTTTTTTTTCAAAAAAAACTTTTGAGAATGAAAATGGAAATATTTGGACTTATAAAGAACATTCGTTTTTTCAGCTGAAGTTATGTAAATATGATTTTCATTTATTACTATTTATTTTAAATGTAAATTTTCTAGTTTATAAGATTAGGAACATGAACATTAATCTATTGATAATATTAAAATCCTATAATATAATAATTTAATAATTTAAATAAGAACATTTTAAATAAAGATATGGATGTATTTTTTTTCATGTATAAGATGTATCTAATTGATGGAAAACCAAAGACTGCATAGGTGATAATAAGCTATTTTCACTTGGTAATAGTTAATGAATATTGATATTTTATGATGTATATTTTGTGTTCTTTTTAGATTGCCTATGAATAATAATGAATTGAAGTATAAATGTTTTAATTATATGTAAACGCATTTTGTACAACACTTTTAAAAATTATGAGATTAAGATTTATTTTGGGAATATGCATACTATAATTTTATATTAGTAATATAACCCAACATGATAATAAATACTTATGTGATTCTTTTAAAAAACTTTCATATTATTGGATGTTGAAAGTATTTATATGATTAGTTTATAAAGGTTTTAGAATATAGAATAAGGAAGTAAAGCAAACTTTTTTTGTGGATAAGTGAGATCACTCTAATTATAAAGGAATTTTATTTATTGTTTTGAATATGCAAGATAGTTATTTTGTCGATGTAAGAAGTGATAAATCTTTAGGAAATAAGAATAGGATAGTGACCTGGTAGTAATATGGTGAACATGAGCCCAGGAGATTATATTATGGTAGGATGTAATTAGGGAATATGAATAATATTTTGTAATCTTAGTATATGCAATACAGTTAACAAAGCCCTATAATTATATATTTATTTTGGACAGTGTCTATTTTTCTTGAAGTATTGATGTTCAATAAAGCTGAGGAATAGCTTTAACATCATTGATGTATTGGAGGACATTAGACAGGAAAGGTCATGCCTCTATTTCTTATTGATACACTGTGCCATGATATTTCTTTGATATGTGCTATGAATTATACTTGATTTTTTTCCTAAATCCTACACATCTATTCGCTATCTAGATTTCTAATGTAACTACATCATTCAGTATGATATATTTAAAAAGAAATAATAGATAATTTAGAGTTTAAGATATGCTATTGTTTGAATGAGATGAGTTCATTTACTTAGAAGAAGTAGAATTTGTATAAATTGGAATTGAAAATCCAATGAATCCTAAAAGGAAAGAAAGAATCATAAGATATATTTTTTTGGATTTATTTTGGAAGTAAAATAAAATTTTAAGAATAAAGTATGTAAAACAAAGTTGTTCTTTAAAATGTTAAATAACTTTTAAATGCTTTATTTTGTTTGAAATAAGTATTGCATATTCTAAAAGAAAATATAATGTTATAAAGTAAAACAATATAAATAATAAGCATAGGTATAATTTTGAAATTATTAAATAATAGGGAATGTATCGGTAATTACAACTATATAGTATTAAAGTAATGCTAAATGGGAATGTTATATTTAATAAACAATGATATCAACAAAATCTGGTAATAAATTGTTAGATAGATATTTTATGTAACATCTTTGACATTGCAAGATGAAAATTGTTTAATTTTAAGAAAATCCATATTCATGATAATGTTATTTTTATGTTTTTCCATAGTATGTTTCTATGGATGTTTTTTTTAGAAAGAAGGTATAATTAAATAATATTAAGGTTAGGATATTTTTTAATAAAAATAAATAAATGTAATTTATCATAAGTTTAATTAGAAAGAGATAAAAAAATGGTATTATTTTATTATTATTGTTTAAGTCAGAATAAAGACATAAAATAATTCTAAATTGTTTTTTATAACTAAGTAATAACAAAATGTAAAATGGTGTAAAGTGAGGATATCCGTTGTAAATATTGTAAATAAATTGTTTATTTTATTTTATGGTTAATAATAAACTTTGTTAATTTTATTTTTTAAAAATTTGTGTGTCTAGATTGTTTATTTCTCCCACAACAGTGCATGAGACTACACAACAATACACCCAGAATAATAGAAACGAACATATAATTTTGCAAAAAGATAAATAAACAATTATTTTAAGAATTCGAATATTTTCTTGGTATTCAATTAATTAAGTAATCGTATTTTACATTATCTTATGGTCATAAATTAGTTATCATAATGGTACATTGAATTATATGCTATCTGTTTGCCACACACTTTTATTTGTCAGATTATAAATGCTACCACATTTTCTTACATTATTATATGGAAATAAAGATTATATGATAGTATTTTATTATGGTAATAAAAATATAGTGAAAAGAAAAGATATACAGAATTAGTTCATACAATGAAGAATATTATTATTATTTGTTATTATTAGTTTAAGTGTAGTAGATTATGACATAAAATCCCTTCTCATATTTTACTACCTGTAATTTTTTTATTAACTTAGAATAAATTTATGAACCTGAGATTTTATTGAGCTAAATTATTATAAATAGATGATTAAGATTTAATTATTAGTTTAATCTTAATGAGTAGGATTTATTAAAGTCGTAAGAATACTATAAGTTTATTATTTGAGATAATAATAGGGGGGGATAGTGTTCTTATGCCATTGAGGTAGTATCCTGTGGGATGTTGGCTCAATGTAATCTTTCTTGTCACCTGTATTTTCACTTCCAAGTCTCATGAAATATTAACTAATTATATATTTATTTTGTAAACTGAACCTTATCTTGATTTTTTTGAATTTGAGCGATTGGAATATTTAATATTAATGCAGAATATTTTATTTATTAATTATGTGCATTGAACCAAATGTAATCTGTAAGTGAGCTAACCCATTTTTATTTAATACTGTATGCTTCAGAAGTGAGACTACAAAGGACAAGGTTAGAATATATATAGCTGTTGTATATGTTTTTTTTATTATTTGTTATAATTCATATCTCATCTATAAATGGCTTGAATTACATACAAAAAAATAATCACACAAGTAATTACTTCTACTTAAATCTTCATTTCAATATCTAAGGATAAGCACATGAATCATTGGACCATAGTGGGCATATATCAAAATATAACTGTGAAATAGGGCATATAAAACTTTTACAAAATACTTTACTAAATACATATTACTACATTCATATCCACTTTATTACATTAATGTGTATGTGATATATATATGAAAAACAAGTTATAAATCACGTAACTTGCTATCACTTGCATTTATGATCAATAGATGGAGCTTTACCAAAACCTCCAAACAAGCATATTTTATTTACATAAACGTCAAAAGAATCAGAATTCACTATCTCTTCTGTTATTTGCTATCATCAGTGAAGGGTAGGGGCCAGAAACTAGATCTAAACTGTAACTCTAAGCGTTTACACAACAAATTCCTATCAGTTTGCAGGCATGAATTTTTCAGACACGTAATGTCTTCAAACCCAGCCAAACAAGCCAGACAGCTACATGGGTCTGATATCAGTTCAGTTTCACCACATAGTCAAAGCTTCTGCAATATATATTATTGCAAAAACCTGTAAAGGTACATTTATGAAAAACCAAGTTATAAATCATGTAACTTGCTATTGCTTGCATTTATCATCAATAGATGGAGCTTTACCAAAACTTCCAAACAAGCATATTTTGTTTACATAAACGCCAAAAGAATCAGAATTCACTATCTCTTCCATTAGCTCCACCTTCAGATCAGCTGATTTCAAGCTAATTTGCTATCATCAGTGAAGAGTAGGGGCCAGAAACTAGATCTAAACAGTAACTCCAAGTGTTTATGCAACAAGTTCCTATCAGTTTGCAGGCATGAATTTTTCAGACACATAATGTTTGGCTGGGTTTGAAGACAAATGAAATGTCTATAAATTAAAATGACTTTCATATAATATTACCTTGCATCAGGTTTTATGCAGAAGTCAGCAGAGTTTATCAGCAATAATTAAATATTTATTTTATGAACATGTGATTTTTTCTTTTGTTTGATTTTGCAAGAGCTCTTTATGGAAATTCCAAATTGAATTCAGTGTTATAGGATCCCATGGCCTTTGGCAGGATGGCTCAGTTGGTTAGAGTGTTACTTTAAAATTCAATACTTAAGAATCTAAGGGTCCAGGTTCGAATCCCATGCTAGGCCATCAATACCTGAAGAAGAGTGGAGAATAATACCTCTTGAAACATTGTTTTATGTGATATTACTAACAGTTGAATGTATTTGGAATATTTAAATAAAATTAATTTTTTTAAAGACATTCAATACACATATTACATGATTTCCTTGATTGATTTTTTTTAAAATGTTTATCATGATCTGATTTCCACATGTTTTGAATTGTTTACTGTGTCCTAATCAGTTTTTCATGAATTTGACAGGTACATCATTGATATTTATAGGTTTTGGATGGATGAATGGCACATACTGAACATAATTTAGCAGCTTCAAGGACTAGAAATATTCCAGTAAGCTGATTCTATACATCTAGAAAGGAGTTTCTGATTGTAAATTAACAATGCATGAGATATTTTCCAGTACATAGAAAAGACTTTTGTTAACTGTTCATTAGTCAGAATGTGAGTCTTTTATTGACAATAGCATAATGACATAAGACCCAAACCCCAAAAAAAGAGAAGAGCATAAAAACAAGCTCATTTCTACTGCCTGCTATTTATACTACAGTTTTTAGTAAAGAATTTTTAATCTTGTGATTGAAAGCAGGTTTACTCTAAAACCACTTTTATTTTTGAAAAAACTAACATTTTAGGACAAACAAATCAAAAGTAACAGATTATTCTCAACGTAATTAATTTTGATACAAATTTTTACCTCTGATTTTAATTGGTTTACATTATGTAAAACTTACTATAATATTCTGTAAAACTGCTTGAGTGTATCAGTGTTATTAGATAGAGTGGAGAGTGGTGGGTCATGTGAAAGTCTGTGCTCATATACCCTATATTATAATATTCTGTAGTTTTTTTGTCTTTTTATTTAGACTACTTTAATTGAAAACTTTGTTTCTCAACTTATAAAATATTTTATTTATTTCTTATCTAATAATTAAACTAAAACGATCATCATTTAATTTAAATACTTTTTTATTTAAAATTAAACTAAGAGTATTTTTATTTAAAACTCATAAAATTGTCTATACCTAATGAGTGTGTGCTTGTATTTATGACAAATGTACAATGTAACCTGTTATGATATTTATTAGACAGTATTTTTTCACTAATATGCAATCTAATGTTTAAACCTTAAATTACTCTCTAATGCCAAATTAACTAAATATGAAATAGATATTTTCATTTCAGTATATAATTACGTAATGAATAATTTACTTCGTCAATTGATCGTAATACTTATCATATGCTTTAAACGTATATAGGTGAAGTTAATAAAAATTTTTACAAATACCAATGTTTAGCTTAGCACTTTCGGAATATGTTTACTCCATATTTGTAGCCATTATAATTACACAAATTATGGCAAATAAGTGACTAACGGGAACAAAAATTCTAAAGATTTGTATCAAACATAGTTATAATTTTTTTTGTCAACCAATAGATGTCATATTAAAAGAGAATGTGAAAAATAGCTTCGGAATCGTAAGTTTCAAACACTGGGAGTGACAAACTTGGGTATGAACCATAGATCTTATGCCCCAATGTCTGACCCTCTACCAGTGCACCAAACTACGCGCAGCAAAGGTTATAAAAATTAACATAATTCAGAGGTTAAAATAAACTATTTATATGTGTATGGAAATGCAACCTATGACATCATCATCCTTATTGTTATTTGTAACTGACTATAAATACTCACATTTCAAAAGAAAAAAGCTAGATAAAAGTCAAAGAAAAACAATTAAAGAGAGTTTTACATAACATTTGATTTTATTTATTAATGCAGAGATAGTGTGGAATTTAAATAGTAAGGATTTTTCATCCAACACATGAACCATACTGTTTTTTTATAGCATCTCAATGATGTCTTGTTGAGTATTGAGAAAGTAAAGTGAACAGAGAAACATCTTCATGCTCTTAAACTGAGATGATTTAGATTGGCCTATGTAATTTAGAAAATAGGTTTAAAGATAAGATGGCCACTCTTATCTTTTCAAAAGGCTCTATCTTGCGTCTTAGTTCAAGAGTTTACTCAATATTTAATAAGACATTGTTGAGATATTTATAAAAAAAAAATAGAATGAAAAATTCTTACTATTTAAAGAAAGTTTATGCAAACCAATGCCACCAATAACTTATAAAGAATGAACTTGTTTGTATAGTTACCATTAAATTTCCATTTAATTGTTCATTTCTTATCTTTTTCTCTGTGTTTTTTTCTTATGAAATTAGAATGACTATATCTAATTATAAGTTACTATAATATTGATGTAAATTAATACATTGTATGGGCTTATACACACCTGCACATAAATAATGTAATACATAAGGGATTCTAACTCAGACTTTCACACGACCCTCAACTCTCCATGCCATCTCATATTGCTGATCAGGTGGGTCAGCAATATGAGATGACATGGAGAGTTGATGGTTGTGTGAAAGTCTGAGTTCGAATACCTTATATATAGTATTGATGATAATTTATAGATTTCATATGTATATTAACAGATTATTACTTTTTTTTGCTGTTTATCATATTTTCTGTTTTCTTTTTCAAATATTGACTTTTTTTTCATAATCTAAACTTTCTCCCAGTATACGCTAAAAATATTATTGTTACATGTGCAGTACATATATTATATACATTTTATAACAAAGTAATAACATTTAGAAATGATTTGTAAAAGGTGAAAAAATTGTATGTACAAAAAATTTGCAATCAACAGAAAGCCGTTAGCTAAAATATCTATTTTGACAGACACTTTTTAATCCTTCATGACATATGACCAAACAACTTATTAATAGTAGGTTAATGTACTTACATTTGTCTAAAAGATCAAAGATCGTTTTGATGATGTTGATAAATAATTTAGAAATTGAAAAAAACAATGAATTTAAATTCAAAACAAAAATATAATAGCAATAATCTTAAATATGTTACTGTTTGTGTGTGATCAAATCAAAGCAAATTAGGATTACTGTATATACAGTATGTTCCTGTGGTGACAAGCTACCAGCAGGGCTATCTCTCAATCATCGTGCGTGTGTGTGTGTGCAACGACATAATTTAACTATTCACAACAAATATTTTATGGCTATAATAATCTGGATCACAAATCACATGAAATATGAGAGTCCATTGTGTATATTCGTAGATTATCTTCAATGCTTTGCTCCTCCATCCCAAAATCTTGAACACATTTTTCCAACTCATGGCCATATATAGTCTGAATCACTTCAAACCTTTTATCCTAATTTAAAAATGAAATTTAATGTTAGAGTAACGTTCAGTCATGAATTAGTTACAAAACACATTATGTCATTTGATAAGTTGTAGTCCAGATAGGCTAATATGTGTTATGCCATAAATTGGAATCCTGATAGGTTAATAACTAATCTATATTATTACATAACATGCACATTGGTTGGGAGATGTTACTGCAGGCCACTTTTCACTGCATTCAAATTGAGAAAGTCCTATGCACTGTATATGATTATCTATGTTATCTATTTGAGACTAAATTGCGAATGCAAATAAATACTTGAATTTTCTAAAACAAGCATTTATAGTCTTCAATCATCTAAAATGCAGAATATCTATTGAATACAAAAATATAATTTTCTATTTCCTCTTTTCCTATATATTAATTTCTATTATAACATATACCATTTACACCTTTTAAAACATTTTATCAATACTTTTATTTTTATTAAACTAACAGTTTCGACTGTCCTGCAGTCATCATCAGAGCTACAATATTAAAATAGATTAAGTATATTAATTGTATAATTATATTTGAATATTGTAACTCTGATGATGACTGCAGGACAGTCGAAACTGTTAATTTAATACAAATAAAAATATTGATAAAGTGTTTAAAAAGGTGTAAATGGTACATATACAAAAACTGAAATGTATATAATTATGTAAGAACAATATATATGAAAACTGAAAAATTAAAATGTTTGGATAATTAGTTGATAATATACATCAAATAAAAATAAATTACAAATAAAAACTAAGTTAAACATTAAAAAGTCTGTTTTATTTCATAAAATTTGCTTTGTTATTGGAAATTCATCATCATCATCATTATCAACCATTATCAATCCACTGCAGGATGAAGGTCTCTCCAAGTTTAATCCATCTTCTCTGATCTTCAGCTTCTCTTCTCCACATCACCCCTGCACACTTTTCTTATTTCATCCATCCATCTCATATGTGGTCTCTTTCTGGGTCTTTTACAATCTCTTGGCATCCAGTTTAAAATTTCAATTGTCCATCTATTATCATCTCTTCTAGCAATATGTCCAGCCCAACTCCACTTCAATCTTTTAATTTTTTCAATGAGTTCAGTAACACCCGTTTGTTCTCTCACCCATACATTGCGTTTTCGATCTCTTCTTGTTACTCCCAACATACATCTCTCCATACTTCTTTGAGTGGTCTGAAGTCTCTGTATTGCTCTTCTATTAAGTGTCCAAATCTCAGATCCATAAGTAAGAACTGGTAAAACACATTTGTTAAAAACCTTCCTTTTCAAACACATAGGCATATTTCCTTTTAGTATCAAGTTATTTCTACCAAAAGCACTCCAACCAAGTTTAATTCTATGATTAATTTCTTTCATTATGTTTCCATCTGTATTAATAATCTGACCAAGGTATTTGTAACTGTTAACTTCTTCTAATTCATCATAATCAATCTTTATTTTCATATTTTGAGCAAATTGATTAAACATTACTTTAGTCTTTTTAACATTTATCTTTAGTCCTACTTTTCTACTTTCATCTCCTGCAACATTTCCTGCAGCTCTGAAGCATTATTTGCAAAAACAACTACATCATCTGCAAAATCTAAATGACTTAAATACTCTCCATTTACTTTCACTCCTTTAGTTTCCCATTTTAATCCACAAAATACTTTTTGCAGCACTGCTGTAAAAAGTTTTGGAGATATGGAGTCACCTTGTCTTACACCTTTCTCAATATTAAAAATGAAATTTACAAAGAATTGAAAAATTTATTCCATAATTGACATTTAAAATGATTAGTGGCTGTTAAATAAAAGCATAAACTACATAGATTTTATAATAAACAACTTGGAAAAGGGTATCAAAAAATAGTTGCAGTTACTCTAATCAAATAATTTGTTTTCTTATAATTTGAGATTGAATATAAAGATGAGGATCATAGCCTATTGATATGATAATCCCAAAATTAATAAATAAAATAAATAATTGAATGGCTTTAATATGCAGAGGTCATAAGTTCAAGCAACTAATAGGTCATAATGGAGGTAATCTGAAGAGCTTACATTCCAGAATCGGACATCTCATTACTGTAATACATCATAAAGGCTTCAAAATTAATCATCACTTCAAAATATTTTGAATCAGGGATTATTTTTCATGACTTCTGCATAACTATGAGATAGATCTGACTATAGTTGAAATCTAGTGTTTTCACTTCTCATGGAAGTAATATAATTTTTTTTTCTTATGTATTGATTTCTATATTTACATGTCTTACAATTTCTAATTTTTTAATCACTTCAACAATACTATTTTTATATCAAAACTTTATTCTTACAGTTTCGACTGTCCTGCAGTCATCATCAGTGTCACAATATCCAAATATATAATTATACAATATTATGACATGTATATTTGAACTCCTTATAATGACATTGGTATTTTTTTAATCTTTACTGAAATTATGTTTATATAAATCATCTTTACCATTAAACTTCTTTTTGTAGTTTTCCAAATTTTTTGTAGAATTTGTAACTTTTTGTAGGGTTTTATTTTATTCAGACATG
Source organism: Epiperipatus broadwayi (assembly GCA_028023455.1). Classification (NCBI taxonomy): domain Eukaryota; kingdom Metazoa; phylum Onychophora; class Udeonychophora; order Euonychophora; family Peripatidae; genus Epiperipatus; species Epiperipatus broadwayi. Next base: position 20,187,547 of record JAQFVV010000002.1, read on the forward strand.
CTTTGTAGTTACATGAAATATTTGTACTGCTGCTATGAATATGGAGATATTACTAAATGTATGTTGATAAATTAATATCAGTATGTTATTCAATCATTACATTTCATATTCTGTTTTTTTCAGTACAGTTTGTGTTTTTTTAGAAAACATTCTAAACTAAAACATTTATTAACATATTGGATGTTGACTGGAATTTGACAATTATGCAGTGGTCTACTAGCAGAAAAACTACTGTACTTGGTTTTTTTTAAAGTGTCATAGCATCAGCTGGGATGCGAACCTGCAACCCGGGCAACTGCCTGCAAGTGCAAGGCAGTTGCGCTGACCTCTCGACCACCAATGCAAGACTTTGTTGTTTTGTTTTTTAATGGTTTACAAACAGTGGCTATAATTTTAATATTTTTAAACTTTTATCAGAAAAATGTAATTTAATACAAATAATAATAGAAAATGTATTCTAAGAAAAGCTTGTTAGTACTTTAAAATAAAAATGTTAAAATATCAGCATAGTATGTTGAGAGTGCTTTTGGCTAATTGGTCATCATACTCATAGCTATTTTTATCCAAGAGGATTGTGAGATTTATTGAAGCATCACAAAAGTGTGATTTACAGTAAAATCAGATTGACCTTAGGTTAACATGGGTGTGACAAGAATCTTCAACCTCAGAGTGGCCTTTGAGCATTCCATCATCAGATTTTCAATTGGATGGATGGTTGAAGAGTTGGAGTGTGAAGTAGATTGAAGCCTGTCCCTTAAAGTATGAGGATTGGCTATCTTAATATATATATATATATATATATATCTGAGCACTTATAGCATATATGTGTAGAGATGGTAATCTGAACCAACTAATGATTGCTGGTTTAGCATGAAATGTGTATATTGGTGATTATTTATCTTTTTGACATATAGATGTTCAAGTGTATCAGTGTTATGAGATAGAGTGGAGAATGGTGGATTGGGTGAAAGTCAGTGCTCATATGCCCTATATATAAAATTTGATTGTAAGATATAAATGAATTTATTTAAAAGAGCCATTTTTTATAGGAAGTTGCAGGATTCTTTCTTATTGATTGAAAAATCTTATGCCAATCTTTCTACAAGAATTATACAGCACAAATATTAATACAATTGAGCTAAAATTAATACAGATATTAAATCTATTTTCCTATAATACTGGCTTAACATGGTCACAGCTTTGAACCCATATCTTTTAGTATTATATGATTTAAAAGAAATGTTGTGAAACACAAAGTTAAAGAAGCCTGTGCCACCTGCTAAAAATTGGCCTGTTTAAATAAATTCATTTACATCTTATAATCTAATTTACTTAAATCATCACTTTTCTGATTCTTCTATAAATCTTTCAATTACCCTGGATAACTATAGATATAAATATGGCTACCCAGTTAGCCAAAAGCATGCTCAACATACCTTGTTGAACATTATTATTTTAACGTATTAAACAAGCTTTCCTGAATTCATGTTATATGTATAATTTATATTGAAACAGTGGCTGGGTTCATTTAACAGTTTCAATTTTATTATAGAAATAATATACTAATATCTATACTATCAGTTAATATATTTTTAATATTTATGATGATACAGTAAAAATTAGAATGCTAAAAATGTAATAATACATTGAAAAGCAATGACAAACTAGCATCTAAAGTGTATAAGTTTCTATTATATGAGTCTGTTTCTAAAATAAGAGAATAACATATATATCACTGTTTAGTAAAAAAAAATCCACCAATTAATTTAAAATCTCAATAATTAATCTCACCGAATTAAATTTATTCTAATAAACAGATGAGAATTTGCTTAGATAGTCACTAGACTACCAATTCAAGCATACCAATAGCAGAAATATAACAATGCTATACAATTGATAAAACAGTTGTTTTTCTTTTATTTGGATAGGAATCCATCCAGAGGTTTTCATCTTTTGTTTCTGCTGCTATCATTGCACTAGTTTACTGTGTGATTTTATGCAGTAACAGAGTGATAAACTCTGGAACTCAAGTCTTGTTCTTCCAGTACTCAAAATTTTATATTTTCCTTAACAATAAATCCATTTGAATACATCTTGTACTAAATTATTTATGTTATAAAACTGAAAAAGAATGCTAAGTCGTTCTGTTTCTTATTTACAAATTACTGTAACCTTTTTTAAAACCTATATACAATGTATATCTTACAAAACCATAAAACAATACAATATTAGATAAAAATCCAAACTTTACCAAAATCCTTAAATGACCATGGTTTCATTTATTAAACAATTAGATCTTCTTATGTGAAAATCAAACTAAAGAAGCAATATATATATATAACAAATCTTTCCATAATTCATTTCAAAAACCAACTTCCCTTTATATCAAAAGATGTTTTCATAAGATTGATATCCTCATATTCAAAAAGTTTTATCATTAAAGTTTTCTTTACTCTTCTCTTTAATTCATTCTTTTCATAAAAAATAACCATTGTATTGCCAAACAATATTTTATGATCTGTATTCAATTCATGAATATATTCCTATGTTTAACTCTACTTACATAAACTTTAATCCTTTCATTAAGACTACATTTATTCTGACCTATATAAATCTTACAACAACTACAAGGAATCTTATAAATAATATCAGCAATAGATTTACTATCAATCAGCTGTTTTGAACCATTCAATAAAGAATTCAAATCATTACCTTTCATCCATGCAACCTTCATTCCACCTAACAAATGATTATTCTTATAAACCAAATTATAAATTGATGACTTAAAAGGTAAAAACATAAACTCTCTATCATTACTAACCATAAAACATAACATAACATGTTTGTCTATCTTTTTTTCATGAATAAATTCCCCTTGAATCAAATTTTTTTTAAAAAAAAATTTGAGATCTATGAAAAGTTATATTATTATTTTTAATATATTAAAGTAATACAATATAGAACAATAATAATAAAATTACATTTGTAATATAAAATATGTTTGTTTATTGGCTATGAAGATTTTCACTGATTTAATTTCATACTTTATACACTTGCTTTATTCAGACTTTATATTTGTTTTGCAGGTAGTGCTGATGAAGTCATTTAACGATTGATGATTTTGTAGTTTTGTACAGGGCTGAAAGATGCCAGAACTCACTTCTTGTCAAGTTTTTTACTAAAAAAATTATATTTAAATATCATTTAAATGAAATTTAAAGCAGCTTGTTCAATGCTTTCAAGCAAATTAAAAAATTAAACGAAATTTATGATAATTTATTAATTTTAGATATGCCAAATCTAAAGCAAAAATTTTTTTTTGATCCAATAATGAGCAATCCCACCAATCATTTTGAGTTCGGCATTGCACCTCAAAATCCGCTTGAGATGATTAAGAAACATCAACTTGTATCAATATTTCCATATTATCTATCATCATTTTGGACTTTTTATTAGTGGGACTGATGGTCAAAACGTAACGGGAAATGTTTTTCATTTTTAAACTTGGGGTAAACGTTTTGTAAAAATAAAGAAATTAAATATTCCACACCTTGTCAATTACTACACAGGTGCATTCAATCACAAACATGAGATGTTACTGGCTACACACACATCACTGTAATTAGTTATTGATCATGAGTGATCAATGGGGATGTGGATGAGTTCACTTCTCACTACAAGGCAGCACCAATTTTTAATCCATCCACATTTCTTCTGTTTCATAAAACACCATATTTTTTATTTGTTCAAATTATATAAATATGGATTGTAATTATGTGTGTGCAATTCCATTTCATCTAATTACATTTGGAACATTAAAATTACACTAAAAAGATGCCAAAATGCCATTCCACTGCATTACACACAAAAAAAGCCCTGGTTTTGTATATAAGTTAGATATGTAGATCATTATCCTCATCATTTTCAATTATTATTGATTCACTGCAGGATAAAGATCTCTAAAAAGTTTAATATCACCAAACTTTCTTATTCATCCATCTTTCATGTGGTCTTTTTTATTATTTAGTTCAACACTTTAATTATCAATATATCATTATCTCATCTAGAATTATGTCCAGCTCATCCCATTTTAGTTTTTTAATCCTTCTAAAGATGACAGTAATGCCTGCTTGTCTCTCACTCATGTATTTCACTTCCAATTTTTTCTTCTTAATCCTAACAAACATTTCTCCATACATTGTTGATTGATTTGAAATCTGGGTGTTGCTCTTGAATTAAGTATCCAAGTCTCAGAGCCATAAATAGAAACTAGTATGACATATCTATTGAGAACTCCATTTAAGTTTAATTCTATAAATATTTATCCATAATATTTCCACCTGCATTAATTGACTAAGGTATGTATGGTTGTTTATTTTTCTAATTCATTATTATCAATCTTCATTTTCTTTTTTTTTTGAAAAAAAATCCAATGAACATTACTTTAGTTTTTTTACTACTTATCTTCGAACCTAATTTTTAATTTCATCTAATAATTCTTCCAACATTTTCTGAAACTCTGAAGCATTATTTGGAAAAAGCATTCACATCACCTGAAAAATCTAGATTATTTAAATCATCTCCAATTACTTTAATCCTTAGATTTCCATTTTAATTCACAAAAAACTTATTGTAAAACTGTTGTAAAAAGTTTTGAAGATATGGAAGCACTTTGCCATATACCTTTCTAATATATCCAGTGCCAACCAGTTGATTGGCAGCTGGATAATTTTAATGGTTTATTAAAAAACAACACAAAGTCTAATAAAAAATTTAAGAATTTATTTTACTCTGATTATAATAATCATATTTAGTAAAAGATTAGTAATTCAACTGGCTATTTGCTATTTTTGAGAATAGGATTACCTAGACCACTTATCATGTCTCTGTAGAGATTTAATATATATATATATATATATTAACTCTATAATTGTGTAAGCACATTATTGCTCACACACATATTTCTGAGATAGTCAAATTGGTTTCTTGGCTAGAGCTCTTCTTTACTAATTTCCAGAACAACAGAATTAACCACAGGTCATAGTTCATTACTTAGTACACCATTTGCTGCACTTTCTTTTCACTACTGCACTGATTTTATTCTTCTACAGACTTCCTTCAGCTTTGCTAATTTGCATAAAGTAAGACTTTTATTAATTTTCCAATTAGCCTGTTGCTTCTTGCAATAACTAATTTTCTTTTCTGCATATCATTATTATTTCTGTTTCTGGAGTATTCTAGCAATATTAATTGTTCTATATCTATACACACATTCATTTATGCCCATATAGTTTCTTTAGTTAAAGAGCTGAATTTGAAATCATTTAGGTGTCTGAAGATTTAGATCTTTTTCTTAATATATAAGAATTAGATAAATGCTTGGCTTGAGTTAGTATTTTGAATCTAATGTCCTGTCTCCTCACTGAAGAAAGTCATAGCTCGAAACCGGTCTGGGGATAGGAAGAATCATAGATAAAGGCTTCATGTACTTTCTCTAGTACCATTCATCATAAAAATACTTGTTTAGAGCTACTAGCAGGCTCTTTATATATGCATAGATATAGCACTTTTTTCATATTAATCTTCTTAGTATCAATACGTGATCTATTCACTGCCATTGCATTTTGAAAAAGATCCTTCAGAATATGACAATATCTTGGGTTAATATCTTGACATAATGCTTTCATCACTGTAGAAATGCTTATCAAATCAAATACCTTTTTATAATTTAAAAATCCAAAGCATAATGGGTGACTGATATTCATTAGTCCTTTCTGTAAGTTTCTGTCAATACTTGGATCTGATTTACTGTATAAAAATCACTTCTAAATTTAGATTGTTTTTAGATTGATTAAAATCCAAAGCTTTCTGTAGATGAAATGATGTAAATTTATTTTTTTTGTCTCTCTTGAATGTCAATATTACCACTACAGTCTTTCTAAAAGTTAAAAAAATATATTCTACTACTTTACATTTCTTTTAAAATATTGATTATAAATTTATCATTTCCTGGCACTTTCCTCTTCTTAATAGATATAAATGCATGGTTCACATCTCCATTTAAACTGCTGGGCAATTTAGAAGATTTAGTAATTATGGATGAAACTTCTTGTTCTTTGTTACTATTTAATTCCTTATACAACTCTTCCACCCATTTCACGATGCCATCTCTCTTTTATTAATAGTTCCATATTTTCTTTTTATTGTAGAAATAAGTTTCTTACCAATATCAAAATGTTGTTTTACACTTTTGAGCCTTTTATTCTGTTCTATAGCCTTCCTTGTTACTTCACAATGGTATTTTTTATATCATTAGTAACACTTTTTTATATGATTTAACAAATATTTAGATATTCAATTTCTTTTATTGGATCATTTAAAAAAAAATTATATTCTCATTCTTTTCTTTATATTATCTTGTCTCAGTAAAAAATTTACTGGTTGTATCAGCTATCTTTGTTGCAGTTCTTAATAGTGTACAAGTTATAATCTTACTTACTTATTCAAATCTAAATCATCTTCAAAAATTATTAATATTTTAAAACAATTTTTAAGTTCTAATTTAAATTCCTTTGAATATTTTTATAAAAACTGTTTTTCTTAATAATTGTTGTCCAACAAATTTTACTTTAACATATATCTTATATTTGACTATTTGATATTCACTTCCTGTTTTGAATCTATTAAATACATTACAAACTTGAAATACATATTTTATATTAATCAAAATATAATCCAATTCTGATGTTCTTTGTATACTTCTATGTTGAATTTCCATTTGCCATTTTTCTTAAAGAAAAAAATTCATAATATAGTTTTTCTTTTTCTGCAAATTCCACAAGTCTATGTCCTCTCTCATTTCTACCACCATAACCATTTTAGCATTAAAGTCTCTCATGACAACTTTGAAATGGTCTTTTGTCTGATCAAAAGAAATTTGCATGTCTTTATAAAAATCTTTTATGTCTTCATCCCAATGAGAACTTGTTGGGAAATAAACTTGAATTATCTATATTTAATAACTTTTTTAAGATGAATAACTCATCTTACCACCGTGTCTGATATATCAATTTCTATAATATTATTTTTTCCCTTTTATAATAAAAAACATTCCATTTGTTCTTCCATTATTATTGTCATTATACTAAGTACATGTCCACCCTTTATTGATTGTCTTTTCATTTCTTCTTATAATTTCATCAAATTCCAAAAATGCTCCATTTAATATTGAACCATTTTTCTTCCAATTTATGTAATTGTAAATACCTAAATAAAATATTATTATCAAATGACAGCCTAATCTCATTATACCTTCTGGTTTCTCCCACCAACCATTGCCTTGTCTGGCAACTTTATAGCCTTCTGAAATAAGGCATAATTTAGTTTTGTCTGTCATGCATTTAAATATCTATTTTAGAAAAAGTTCATTCACATACATATTTGTTTTACCTTAAAAAAAAACCCAGATATTTCAGGTAAAAACTATTAGTCTAATGAGAAGACTATGGTGTTTCTTAATCTTAAATTGAGAGGTAAAAATCAATAAATTCACCATGGTCTTATATGAATAATCATATAGCTGCGATAAGAAGAGCATATAAAGTGGACATTAACCATTTGTTCTGCTCATTTTTAAGACCTTACAGAGTAATCAAAACTCTTTCTTCACTCATATAACAGCAAATTTCTTTCTGCAGCCATGTATATAAACAAAATGCTTTGTTTAAATAATCACTTTTAATATTTCAACAAGAGGATCTTTTTATTTCTCAATATATTTCTTAAGGCTTTATATATACATAGATGTTTATTGACTGGTCTGTTGAATCTTGAGGTCTATACTATGTCAGTGTACCATTTGGTACTTCCTTAATCTTTTAAGTCAATCTTCATTTATGAGGCTCCATGTATTTTTGCATTTAATAATAAGCACCAGAAATAGATCTCTCCTTCTGAATTCCTTTAATTTGTTGCTAATGAAAATTTCTTCATTTTGATGTGGGTGGTTGAAGATTTTGTTGCATCTCGACAACCATATTGCCATTATTATGTAAAGGGATAGCCTTATGGTCACAAAGAGGACTCTTTTTAATTAGAAAATATAACTAAAGGCTTCCTTCAAAACTTAAACATTAAAAATCATGGTTAATAATCTATTGTTATCAATCAATGCTGATGTATTGTGATAAATATTGTAATTATTTTTTTCCAAAAAAAAGGGTGCACATACACATACAACACACAAAAAACTTAATTTTTTTTTGAAAAAACAACAAATGTACAATACATATATACATCTATACATCTATGCAAAAAATGCATACAAAAAATGTATACAAAAAATCATGTATGCAAAAAATTATTATGTATTCATATTAAATCTTTAAGAAAAATATCTTATTGGTTAATATATTAAATAATAAAAAATAATTTACGAATAAAAAATAGGGCATTAGAAAACCAAATAAACCTATTACCACAAACGTTGTTCAAAATAGTGCCATTAAAAATTTTAAATATCCCAACCATGTCAGTTATAAAAGTGTAAATTTAATGCATTTAATAGAATATAGCAGGTTTTCTAACCATTGTATAAGTGAATCAGCAAACAGTCTATGCATTAGGGTAACTAATCATAAATTTCATTTTTTTATATGAAAATAAAAATAGAAAATTTTTAAATTTTTTACTGGATTGATGGTTTAAGAGCGATAATATTGCAGAATAATTTTTCTTCCACAAGAGAGGGAAAGAAAACAGAGTTTTTTATTTATAAATTTAGAACGTTTTATCATCATACTATGAACATGAACATAGGTTTCATTACATTTTAAATTACCTCATCTTTTAATGCCACTTTTTATTTGTTATAGTCCTCCCTTCTCTCAGAAGTAGACTATTCCAGATGCCTCCTTATCTGATCAGATTAAGCATTGTTTGCCGCATGCCAATAGGCTAGTGTATAGATAACAACATAGCCAATGATTACTACAGGCCAATAAGCAACAATGCTTGCTGAATCCAAAGGTTTTCAATAAGGTCAGGGATCTGGGTATAAATAGTCAACCTTTTGTGAGGATCAAGGAAGAGCGTGTCTAACCTGAACAGACTCTTTGCATTCTCCCAGGGAAGCTCTGCTAACCTAAACAGCAGCAAGTATTCCCATTGATAGCACTACACTATTTAGATCTACGCAGCTAGGCAAGTCCCACAGAGACTGGATGCTGCTAAGATCACTCTCGGCTCGAGGCAAGCTGTCTTGTACAGCTGGAAGAGTCATAGACCCTACCCATGAGGCAAGCCATCAGGTGTGGCTGGAAGCGGCAGGCAGAACACAGAGTTACATTAAACTCCAAGATTCAACTTGTAATTTGTATATATTGTATTGTATATATTTGTACATAATAAATATATTAATTGTAATACTTGTTTCAGTATTATTTTACATTATTTACTGTTGGTTGGGTCTGTAATCCAGACCAAACACAACATTATTCATTAATCATTGTTTATTATTTAATTTGTTAACCAATAAGATATTTTTCTTATATTTGATTCAATATGAACACACAATAATTTCTTGTACATAACTGATTTCTTGTATATATTTTTTTAATATACATATATTTTTTAAATTAATGATTATGTAAAGTTTGTTACGAAAATAGTTAAAGTTTTTTTTTCTTTTTTGGGAAAAAAACTAAGATATTTATCACCATTTGGCTGAGTGGTGAAAAAGAGTATTAAACTATAGGTATTTATTATATTATTAGATATGCAAATGACTTTAATGTCAAATTTTGAAAGATGCCATTGATTATTTTTTGGATAAAAACCAGCAATTTGTTTGAAATATAAAAAGTGACACTGTAGAGAAGTAATTGTGTTTTTCATTTATATATCTTCTTTAGTTAGTTTATATATTTATTATTGTTTATATATATATATAAGTTAATTATTCACTTATTTACTAGAATCACAGTCTATTTCCATTTTGAAAACAATAATAGGATCTTAATATTATATTGCAGGCTTTCTGAAAAGTCTAAACTAAATTGGAACATCCTGCTCTCAAGAAGTAGTTTTTATTATCATAAAAAAATACAAATATTATATTTATGTAAAAATACTATAACAGAATTTAAATATAAAATTTAGTAAGGTTTATCTGATTGGCTGTCATATAAGCATTTTTAAGGCACATCTTACAAAGGTTTTAGCTTTTCATGTTATTATTAAGATTTATTGTACCTTTATTGTACCAAGTATACTTTCAACACTTCTAAGTCATATTTTGTACAAAGTATACCAAATTAATATTATTAAAAAAAATTTTTTTTTCTGATTGAAACAAAGGATATAAACTGATATCACATAATGATTTCATGCATGGCCTTGAATATAGGTTGCTCATGTCTGATTTTCACTAATAAAAAGATCAAATCTTTAATAATCAATGCTAAATACAGTAAATAAACTGTTCATCTTAAAAACTAATAATTTCATATTTTACTTTTAACTTCTACTTTGCTTTTATGTCCCTTTGCAAATTAGTCAGTAGATTTTGAAATAAATTAACAAATAATAATAATAAATAACCAGTCATAAACAAATATGGTTATTTAAATTCCAAAAAACAGGGAAATGGAGAGAGAGAGAGAGAGAGAGAGAGAGAGAGAGAGAGAGAGAGAGAGAGAGAGAGAGAGAGAGAGAGAGAGAGAGAGAGAGAGAGAGTAAAATCTAATCTAGAAATGAGTTTTATGATGTTTATAAGACAAACCATCTGGAACACAAATATGCCTATATGAATATATATATATGATCAACAGATGGCGTTTTACCAAAAACACCGTCAAAGTGTGTTTGTTTACATAAACGTCAAAATAAGCATTCACTACCTCTTTCTTTAGTTCCACCCTCAGATCATGATTTCAAGCTGATTTGCTATCATCAGTGAAGGACAGGAAATAAGAAACTAACCCTCAGATCATGATTTCAAGCTGATTTGCTATCATCAGTGAAGGACAGGAAATAAGAAAGTTATTTAGTTTCTTATTTCCTGTCCTTCACTGATGATAGCAAATCAGCTTGAAATCATGATCTGCGGGTGGAACTAAAGAAAGAGGTAGTGAATGCTTACTCTGACATTTATGTAAACAAACACGCTTTGACAGTGTTTTTGGTAAAACGCCATCTGTTGATCATAAATATGAGCATTGGCAAGTTTAACTTGCTTTTTTGTTTTATATATATATATATATAACATTCTGGTCAATTGTTCTATATATTTCATATGTTATGATGTTGTCTTTTCATTTCTTCAGCAGAAACTTTTCTTTCTAAAATATTTCAACTCTCCAATGTATTTTATTTCCTGTTATATCTTCTAAATGGAAATAAGTTTCATTTCACGTCTTTAGAATATCTTTGAGATAATCCTTATAATACAGACAATGTTTATTATCCCCATAAAAACCATGTTCAAATTCATCATGAAACATCTTTTAAAAATCTTCCATTGTTTTACATTTGTAATTCAGTGAAATTGTGATTTTACAATAGCAAACTTAATAATATCATATTCAGCAAGTTGAAAAACATATTGATTGGCCTTATGATTTTGTCAGTGTATTTTTAGAATTTTCTTAAATGAAACTTTTTTAATGTCTTTATATTGACAGAATCCAAGTTCACTTCCATATAATAAATTAGCTAAAATAACAACTCAGGAATAACTAACTTATTTGCAGTAATTATTTCTATGATTAAACACCATCTTTTAACTTACTAAAAACAGAAACAACACATAAAATGTTTCTGTAACACTACAACATCTAAGTCCATTATTCTACATACCCAATGTATTTAAGCTGGTTTATATTCTCAACTTGATAACCATACAAGTTTCTGAGGTTATTTATTTTCTCATTGGTTTGATAAAGAACTTAAGAGTTTTTGAGCATTACTTAACAAACCAAAGATTCTATATGTTGTATTCAAAACATTAGGAACATATCTCAGTTCAAACATAAATAGTATTTTAATATTTCCTATATATTTTATAAAAAATAATCATTGATATATAAACAAATTATAAGAAAATAAATTTAATTTGAAATTTAAATAGGAGAATGACTTAAAAAGTGTCACAAGCCCTCTTGTGCTTGAGCACAAAGAAACTACTAATCAGTGGAATCGAAGCTGAAGTGTCCTAAGCATCATTAATGTTACCTCCATTTTGTAGTCAGAACTCTGAAAGAACTAATCTTTTTATTAGTTAATCATTAAATAAACTTATAAATAATGGTCTCCCTGACCAATACAGTAATTTGTAAAAGATTATTATGGTTTGTGCATTTGGAATTTATTATTTCATAAGTATATTATATATATTCTTAATGTTATGTATGTAAGAACCAGTACTTATTTACAAGGCTTAAAATTATTAGAATATGTAAAATATTATGATTTTATGCTACATAGGATTTTTAATGACCAATGAATTTTACTATCACAGTGTCAGATTGAAATTCTATTTATAAGATAATAAACCCCTGTCAAGCATTGGTGGTCGAGAGGTCAGTGACAGCTGCTTTGCAAGCAGTTGCCCTGGTTTGGCGGGTTCGCTTCCTGGCTGATGCTATGACACATGAGGAAAAAAAGATAATAAACCCTCCTCACTAGTCCCATATAAAATACCAATGTTAAATGTGAGGATACTCTCTTTCTAGGCACAAGATAAGACTTTGAAAAAATAAGAATGATAGTCTTATTTTCAAACTTAAATGTACATATATAGGCCAATCTTAAGTGTCTTGAAATGAGAGCATGGTCTATATAAGTACATTTAGGTTTGAAAATAAGACAGTCATTCTTATTTTCTCCAAGTCTTTATCATGTGACTGGAATGACAATATCTTCACATTTAACATAAATATTATATATAGTGCTAATGGGGAGGGTTTATTACCTTCTAAATAGAATAGAATTTTAAAGTCAATTACAACACTAAATATCAGTAAAATGGCATGGATTTTTGAAAAACAAGATTTGTTTGTCTTATTAATCAATAAAGATAATAAATTTACTTGCTAAATCACTAGTAAGTATTCAATGAGACTATCTAATTAATAATGCAAATATTTAAATATTTGTAAAAAAATATTATACAATTATTATATTTATTTACCAACAAAAAAGTTTTAGAGTTATTGTTAATACAGATGTATGCTAAATTTTATTACTAAAGGCTGATAGAGTAACTTGACATTAAAGAAAACATTTTGTTGATGGCAGTTTACCAACATCTCAACATAATTTATTTTAGTTTTTCAATTTTAGATCAAGAATAAAACTAATGAGTCTTCAGATTATTAAGATATAAGCATTCTAATTGAAAATGCAACTTTAAATTTAAAATGTCATACGTTATTTAAAAATATTCAATCTGGAATAAAATTTTAAACTTTTATGCTATTATATTAATGAATAATATATTATCCAGAAAATTAGTTAAGTTTTTTAATTATAAAATGGAATGAAAGAAAAACTTTAAAATGTTAACAAATGTTTTGTAGAGGTGAAAAACATCATTAATCCAAAATTCCTAGTTCCAAGGCTTTGTGGATTTAATTATTTGCATTTTAAGAATAGATTTTTACTCTCTGCATGTACCCAAACTATCCTAAGATGGAAAAAACCCAGATCATTACAATGTGGCATATTAATTTACAAGCATTAAAAATTGAATGTTTTTTCTTTTGTACTTCTTTTAGTTTATTGGAATTTGTTTTGTTTTTTTTTTGGATCTTAACAAATTAAGTTAGAAAGAGTTGGTTTTCTTCATTAAAAACTGTAGTAAAAGTAATAAATAATGAAAATAGCATAGGTATTTAATTGAGTAGTAGTAAATCATAATTATAATTAACTATAAATTAATTAAAGATCCCATAATTTATTTAAATAGATCTTTTTAAAAAAAAAAAATTTCTGTCTAATCACAATTTTATACATTAGTGTGCATTATAAATGTTTGAGATAATTCAAATGAAATTTACATAATTATAAGATAGCTTGAATCTCTGATTAAATGTATTACAATTAGAAACAGCACTAAAAATAAATGTTTATTTACATATGTTTAAAGTTTCATTTGTGAGTGACGTCTAGTAAATTCTAGATAATTTTGTCAACGTCATTCATTCAGATATCGTAAACAGTGGTTTAAAGTGAGTGGTCTATCCTCACACTTTCACTTACAGTACTTAAGATTTGCCCATATATAAGCATTTGGTTGGATAGAATAAGTGGATTCATTTTATTCTTTCCTAAATACTATATCTTGTGTTGGAAGTGAAAGTACTCATTTATTATTTAACACTTGTAAAAAGCGCACAATAGCTTGAATGGCTGATTAAATGTAAGATAAAATATGTTTGTTCTATTTTGTTACATTTTTTTTTCCATGTGTCAAAGCATCGGCTGGGAAGTGAGCCTGGGACAGCTGCTTGTAAGGCAAGCCGTGCTGACCACTCGGCCACCAATGCTTGACTATTTTGTTAATTTTTATTCAGATTAACTGATAAATGATCATTAGTTTGATAGGAATTATATTGGTAATGAGGCTAAGTAGAATCTGGTATAATGATATTTCATTATAAGTAGATACTTTTAATGAGTTACATGAAGTTTCATAAATAATTTTTACATTTATAGAAAGTTATGATAATAAAATAAATATATTTAGAGTTAAAGCATTAAAAAATAAGTGAATGTACTAGAGCAGTAGTCCTCAACCTTTTTGCACTTAAGAGCACAGTCTATAATACCGGCTGGGTGGCGGGCACCATTTATTTTTTCAATGTAAATTTATACTTTGATATTGTTAATAATACACATAATGTACAAAAAAATATTTATTTCAAAAATAAAATTTTAACATTTGATTACAATATAATACAAAAATTTATAAGAAATTTTAAAAATTAAATTTATTTGTATCAGATAATTTTTTATCGTGTTCGGATAGCAGCGGGCACACCCGCGGCCATAGGGTTGGGGACCTCTGTACTAGAGTATTAAGAATGGAGGTTGGATTGAAAGTTTCTAACTAAGTTGTAATCTTTAAATATATAAGACATTGATTTATTGGTGAGGTAAATCATAACAAAAAATTAAAAATAGAAATTGCAATCGGTAAAGGTCTTCAGTATTTATGTACAAATATGTTATGACACGTTGAAATTTGATTTTAAAAATCGACTTGTTAAATACTTTGTTTAAATATAGTTCTATTTACAGAAGAACTCAGTTAAGAGATAAAAATAGTTGAAAACATTACAGGCTTTTAAAATATGAATTTGGAAGGGACTAAAAATATAAATTGGAAAAGTATGCAAAATCTTAATACAAATAATATTGTTGAAAGGAGGTTGCCTTGACAACATTTTGAAATTGTTGATTGTACTGATATTGGGATTGTCTAAATATTGACTGGTTTTTAATAAATAAGTAAAAAGAGATATACCTAAACTTTATGAAAGATATATAGAAAGATTTGATTGAGAATAAAAGTAAAGAAGTAAACAAAATTGATATAAATATATTTTAAAAGCTTGAAGATGTAAAGTATTAAACAAAGTATAATTAATGTGTGGAACTTTATATAGAAATATTAATGTTTAACGGCATTCAGACATATAATGATTTTTTCAAATAAATATTAAAAATAACATATTTTAGGTTAAAATAAATACAATCTCAATTATATTGAAACGCCATTTACCCGTTTAAGGCAGATGATCTTTTTTTTTCAAATCAAAATACAATATATGAATTTATTATTGTTCAAATACTTTTTAAATCGCTACTTATTCTTTGTTTATTCAAATGAGATTTAAAATACAACACATAAATTATATTCCCGTTAAATGTACTTTGATTATTAAAAGATTGTATGGATTTTCTCCAACATATAAATAAATCTTTTAAAGTCATGAGTGGATTATTTAAATGTTAATAAGTATAGAATATTTGTCTTCATTAATTGTTTATCTTTCACTGAGCCTGTTTATAATTCATTGTTAAAAATAAAATGTCATTTCTGCAGGCAAAGTTAAACTTCAATTAATAGCATATTTATTTTCAACAATCCTCACGATAGTTTTTATCTGGAAAGTCAAAAGTTTATTTACTCAATCTTGTGTTTTTTTCTACACTTCTATAATCAGAAATGTATTTAATTAAAAAAAGACAACAACTAATTAGTAAATCTTTATATATATAATATTTCATCATTTTTCGATTTTTACTTGTTTATAAATAATTACAATAAAAATAAGACATTACAATACTGATTCCTTTTATTAGAAATATATGCAGAGAGTAGAATATAAAGGAGAGGAACAAACAGACAAGGGGGCGAAGCATTGCAAAAAAAAAAAAAACGTTCACTGTCGAAGAAATTAAAACATAGCATTTATTTAACAATGCTAATTCTTACAAATTTACAATAATTTAATTTAATTGTTTAAAACTGTATAAAACTTTCTTTTATATATATATATGTCAAAGCGTTGAGCGAACGCGGGCAAGCTACTTAGAAGG
This sequence comes from Epiperipatus broadwayi, assembly GCA_028023455.1. Classification (NCBI taxonomy): domain Eukaryota; kingdom Metazoa; phylum Onychophora; class Udeonychophora; order Euonychophora; family Peripatidae; genus Epiperipatus; species Epiperipatus broadwayi. The sequence continues at coordinate 20,204,152 of JAQFVV010000002.1, forward strand.
CAGCTATGTTAATTGCTAAGCCACCAACGCCACCAAAGAAGTATACATTATTTACAAAACTAGTAAATTTTTAATTGGTAGACTTTAATGAAGAATAGGTGGACATACTGGATAGATAACCAGAGAGATAACGGACTATTTATCTACAAAATATATTGTGCTTGCTTGAAAACATAAAATACGATATTACAAATATTAAATAAGCAAATGAAACGAACAGCTTATGATATAATAACAACAAGCCATCAACCATCCTGCTTAAACAATTTGATAAGATAGGAATAACTCTCAGTCTAATTCAAGCTAATGTAAACTTCATGAATCAGGGATTATCAAAAGCATATAAAATTCCTACTATTTAAATCCCATTCTCATGTTGATTTCTATATTTTGTCTTTTGCAATGGGCTTGAGCGTCTAAGTTGGAAGAAATGTAGATATGCAGCTAGAAATCATCTTTAACTTCAGTTTAACTGTCAAAATAAACACTGAAATTCATACTTACCATAAGTTTTGAATTTAATTCTATGCACTTGAACAGTTAATCTGAATCCAATTCAGAAACTATATATTTTAATATTGAACTGGATTCAGATATGTATGTCTGTTAAAGCAAGTTGACTCAAAGTTTAACATTTTAGATTGATTTGAAATTTTAAAGTTTCTAGCCTGATAAGTGAAATGAAATTAAAAGTGGTTATTTAATCCATGTCTGCATTCATTACAACTCTGAATCCAAACCATAAAGGCAAAGGCAAAAACTGGTCTACCGAAGAATATTTAAATACTAAAAATATGAATTGTATATGTATCTAGTAATCACTGAATATTCAAACTTACAATATATGAAGAATATAGAGCTGCTTGTGTCTTAGCATATAATGTATATAGTGTGTCCCTGTGAAAAAATGACTGGTTCCATGTGCAGTAACATATCTAAATCAACACATGTTACATAGCAACATAGTTTAGGTATTCATGACAAAAATATTTTGATATCTGGATTATATATTAATGATATAAAAAATTTCAATGTGTTTCATTCCATAACCTACAATAGAAAAATGTACTAACATCAAATTGTATTTTAACCTTTTAAGGGAGTTTTATGAGCTGACTTGTAGCCATTTTAAGTCGCTTGAATGCCATCATTTTTAACGTTACAGTAAAGATTTTACCGTCATTTGAAAGGTTATAAAAAGTTCCATAAGATGCTGCCCTCTCTTGAATTATTTTACAAGTAAAAAATTAATAACACTGATGTTGAAACTCTAACAAAAGAAGAGGGCAGTCCGTCCTTGATGCTGATTGGCTGTTAACCATCAAGGACAAAGAAAACCACTACAATTTTTTTTCTTTCATTTTGAAAGTGATAAACAAATGTTTTAGACCATTTTAAAAGTAGTTTTTGACATATTATAAATTATTTTGATAAAATATGCTAAAAATAAAATTATTTTAGAAAAATAGTTAAGATTTTAGCAAAAATTATTTACTTTTCCACAACATAATATTGGGAAAGAAATCACTGACATCAGCAAAACTTTTTAATTGGTGAGTAACGTTCATTTTAGATTTGCCACTATCGAATATTTTTATAATTATAAATAAAAATTTATTTTTGAAAAAACTTTTGTTCACTTTTATAACCTGACAAATTATTAATATACTTTTTACAAATGAAACTAAAGTGAATATAATATTAAAAGATGAATATATTTTGATGGTTGAGTTTGTGAATTGACCAATTAAAAGTTTAGATTTTTCCTCACTCGGCCAATAAAATAATCAGAGCTCCAAAGGTTAAATAGGACAAAACTACTATTGAAATAACTTAAATTGTATAGGGCAGTGAGGCCATAAATGGAAGGAATATTTTCAAGATTTCATGATAAGAGAGGGAGAGGGAGGGAGGGAGGGAGGGGAAGGCAGGAGGGAGAAGGAGAAAATGATTTATGTGAATACAAGACTACAGTGAAAGGCAGTTTAAGACTGCACAAGTTAGATATATTTACACAATGTCATTCTCCTCCAACTAAACTCTGATTGTATTTTTATGTACAAATAAATGCCAAAACAATTGCTTTGATTTTAAATACAATTAAAATATGCCAATGATAACAATAACAAAAAACAATTACATTTCAATCATATAATAATTATACAAAATTTATTAGACATAATATATTAATTATACATAATTATTATATACCTGTATACATTACGTTATATTCCAAGTTATAGGATTTTTTCTTTTTTTAATATAATTTTTAATTAATTTTTTTATTATTCAATAATGTTGTAATTTTTTAAATTCAATATGTAAATTATTGAATAAATTAGTAACATAATGATTTCTCATTCTAATTCAATATTTATTTAATAATATTAATATCATCTACGTTCTTTATTACTTTTTACAATGCTTTTTTACAACCCACTATTGTTTCAATTGCCCCAGAAATCTTCTTCAGAACTATAACAAACACAATACAAATACATGTATACAAATATACATGAATATATAATTTTACATTTTATATATATTCTATTTTATTATCACTATTTATATACCCACATATGTCTTTATATACCTCTCTATATAATTATTATCTTTTTATATATTATACATTTTAATCTTTTTTTATATTCTATATTTATCAATCAATATTTCCTATAATCATATATATATATATTATTTTTATTTCATTTATTTTTTATTTTATTCTTATTAATTTTTTTAATATTTAGAGTTAAATATTAAAAAATTAATAAGAGTGAAATAAAAAATAAATGAAACAAAAATAATATATATATATGATTATAGGAAGTATTGATTGATAAATATAGAATATAAAAAAAGATTAAAATGTATAATATATAAAAAGATAATAATTATATAGAGAGGCCTATTTAACCGGATGCTTTATATGCTTTAAAAGTTTCTTCATGAAATTAAAACTAACTTTTATTTTTATAAAGTTTTTTAAAAAAAACTATTTAAAAGTTTTGTATGTTATAGTACACATACTCATTTATATTTTAAAATTCTGTGATTTTACTCTTCAATAGATTTTAGTTATTCTTTTGAAACTGTTTTTTTATCACAGTAATTAAAATAAGCAATGTTTTAATCTATTTGAAAAAGAATTTTAATTTTAAAAAGTTTTGACTGTGATCAACTTTCTTTTTATTGTTAATTTTAATCTATTTTTAAAAGCTAAGACTTATTTTGCCTTTACTTTTCTTTAATTAATTTTGAATGAGATAAGAGCTCTGGTAAGATGTTATTTTTTAAAATTTAAGATTAGGTGGGAGATAGAGATTTACCCTGGTCAAAAACTTCTAATTAAAGATGATATGGGAGATAACAGTTCATGTAAATAGCCCTAGGTTTTTGACTGATTATTGTTCTGCTTATTATTATTATGCTGCTTGTTATAAATATTCTTCAGCTTCTTATTATTAATCTGCTTATTATGATTCTGCTTCTTATTTGCTAATTGTTCAATGCAAATCCCCGAAGTTGGATTTCTGTGGACTGCTAATAATACTACTATTTTCCATGATAGTAGCGATCATTCCTGCAGAATGCCAGAACTACACACTATGGAAATCTTCTTTACAGCATGTAGTACTAAATCAATCCAAATATTAGTTCCAGATTCCAAATTGTGCCTTCAAGATCCTGTCCTACAAACCTAGTCCAGAACTGATCCAAATATTGCCTCCTAATTTCGAACATATAAAAGTAAATCAAAGCCATTGTATGGAACTGTCTGAGCTTTGCATATCCTACTGAAAGAAATCAGCCATATCTAACATTATGCCTCAAAGTAAACCTATGTTTTTATATTATAACCAGGACTTAAATCTCTAGTTAAATCTCTGTTGAAGTCTCAGCTTGATCTTAAAAAAAAACTGTCTTTTTAATAAGTTTTGCATATTCATTCAAATATCTTTAATTATTTTATTATGTATTGTATTTATAGTGTGTATTGGAATCTTACTTTTAAGATTTCATATTTTTTATTTCTCAAGAGTGTATTGCAGGTTTATTTTGATATGCTTCATGTTCTCTCATTCATATTACTAACCCTTAATAAATGCTTGGGCAGATATTAGAATTTTCTTTTAACTCACCTGTCCCTTTTTCATTATAATTAGTTTAGTTAAGCTTGGTTTGCATTTCCTGCAGATCATAAATCTTTTGGCTAGTTGTTTATCAAATATATTGTTCTATTTTTCTTAGTGGATATTTTGTTTTTCCTATGTTTTAGATTATGTAATACCATAATCTTTTCTTGTATTGGAATCAAACTTGATGATCTTGAATGTGATCATTCATGGGATGTTCTGCAGATATATGACATTCTTAGTCCCAATGTTTCTTTCCCAGGCTAAGGAAGTCTCACCTGTGCTGTTTAGTTGTATTCTTACAAGACCACTTTGTTTTGAAATCTTTTAAATAGGGAAACTGGAATTAGTTTATATAAATCATTAGCAAGAAGTCATAAATTCTTTTTAAATCGTAAATGAGAAAACAAACTTATCTTCCAGGGTGTTTAATGTTTTCAATATTCTTGTACACTCTCTGGTAAATACGCCAGAAAAAATCTAGGTCAAACTTTCATATGTTATTTGCCTGGGATTTATTGTAAGCTTAATAAACTATGAAATTATTTACAATTAATTTGGCTGAAGTTTGTCTCTGTATTCTTTTCTCAATTGTCTGAACAATATTAAAGATCTCTTTCTTTCCCTGGGTCTAGCTGGTAGCATTCATCATCATCAATTTTTAGATCACTGTAAATTAAATTTTCTAGGTCGATAGTGGCCTAGTGGCCCCTCAGTGATCAAAAGAAGATAAAAATGACTGGTACAACATATATGCATATATAAATAATGATAATAAAATAGAATATATGTATGTATATAAAATGTAAAATTGTATATTCGTGTATATTTATATACATGTATTTGTATTATGTTTGTTATAGTTCTGAAGAAGATTTCTGGGGCTATTGAAACTGCCAATAGTGGGTGATAAAAAAAGCATTGTAAAAAGTAATAAAGAACATAGATGTTATTAATATTATGTTTGGCAATGCAATAAGAAAGATAAAGTTATAATACTTCAATATTTATTTACAAGCTTTTGCAACTATGTATAAATCTGCTTTTTTAAAACACATTTCAGTTCTTTTTATGAGATTTTGTGAAAATATTATCAATTTCTTTTTATATAATTATGTATTCAAGAAACTCATAAAATTATAAAATGGTATTTGTTGTAACCATATATATATATAATTTTTTTCTATTAAATTAACTATATTCTTATCTGCAGTAATGCTAGTCGGTTAATATTAAAATATCTGTTAAGTCTATAAAATGTTATTCTATATGTACAAGAATTTATATATAACAACAGTATTCAAAGAAAAATTATATTTAATTTTGCAAAACATTGCTATAAAATATTTTAATTTATTAATTATAATGTTAATATGATGATTCCAAAATATTTTTGTCTATTATCATTCCAAAATATATATTTTGCTTATTCCACTTTTATATAATTATTATTATTACATATTGTGCTATTATATATGCAATTATGTGAATGTAAATGTGTATAAATATTTTCATATTTCATGTGAGAAGATTTATATAAATTTTTTTATCAAAGGACAATTTTATTAAACTTTCTTGACAATATCAGTATTATTATTCACGTTCGTAATAATAGCATCATCTGCATCTTGGAATATTTTTCCTTTAATATTAATATTTCTTAAGCCACTTGTGAAAATAAGATGCAAAAATACACCTTGAAAAAATCTATATATATTTTTTGCTCACCACTCAATAGATTTGATATTTTAGATACAACATATCTCTTATTTAAATATTTTTTGAACAAACTACGCAATTTTTTTTTTAATTCCACAGTTCTAAGCTGTAAGTTAATTGTTTTATATTCAATGATGCTAAAAGCCTAATGAAAATTTAAAAGCATTATTTTTTATCATTTAATATATAATTAATTTTATCTGCAAAATTCTCTAATAACCTGTTGATATTTCTGCTATGAATTCATATTGGTTTTTATTTAAAAGTTATTTTTATTTAAAACAATTTAAAATTATTTTAGCAGTTGAAAGAGAAATAGATATAGCTTTATAGATATCAAAATTATTTTTATTACTAGACTTAAAAACTAATATTAGTATTAATATTTAAAAATAATTTAGGAAATTCACTATTTTATTTTATTTTATTAAACATGTAAATTATGATGTCTAATAAAATATCAGTATTATTTCTTTACATTGCCATCCTGATTTTATCTATCATCATCATCAACCATTATCAGTCCACTGCAGGATGAAGGTCTCTCCAAGTTTAATCCATCTTCTCCAATCTTTAGCTTCTCTTCTCCACATCACCCCTGCACACTTTCTTATTTCATCCATCCATCTCACATGTGGTCTCTCTCTGGGTCTTTTATCTATACCTGGGCTTATATTTACTCTACATTCTTTTATTTCATATAATTATTCTTCAGTTAGATTTTGGAAAGAAGAACTGTGTGATTGATATATTAAAGGTGTCTATTTTAGTTTTTTGAAACATTAATATCATGTTTAAATTTTTTTTTAGTTTATTAATGTTTTTGAAAATATAATATTAAAAGTATTTGCAAGAAGAAAACTATCATTTACAATTAAAATGATTTTAGATCAACATTATTTATAAAATTGCATTTCATTAATAATATTCCATTTATGTTTAAATTTTCTTTTTTTAATTTTATTTTAACAAATGTTTATGAAACAAGTGCTTGTTGCTTTTATCATAGAACTAATTTTTATAATGAATAATATTTCTGTAGTGTAATTTTCAGTACCATGCTCTCATGCAAGATAGGTGCATGAGAGTGGTGTAGTGACAATTACACTACAGAAATAATCTTCATTATTGGATAATCTCTAATCTAATGAATGACTACTAAAAATTATTAATAGAACTGATTCTAATTTTAATGTCTTATATTTAAAAAATAAATCATATTTTTTAGTACATTCTTTTCATAATTTATTTTTATTTTATATTAATTTCAATGTTTTTTTATTTATCCAATTAACATTGTACTTTTAATTATTTTTTTTATATTTATACTAATTTCTTAATTAATTGAGATCGCGCTTTACCAAAAAAGTGAAGCTTGCCTAAATCTTACAAAGTTATATGGCTTAGCGCTTTCGGAGACAATTGAGTCTCCATAATCATAGCCTACTTTTAACTGAAGTTTAGTAAGATTTAGACAAGCTTCACTTTTTTGCGTAAAGCGCAATCTCAATTAATTACTAATCAAAGGTGAAGTAAAAACTATTATTTTATTTCAATTATGAAACTAATTTCTTGTGACTTTTTGTATATATATCTGAATATTTCTAAAAATATCCTGTACATAATATTAATGGTATTATTTTTTGACTTTATTCCAATCAGTTTCTTGTAGAAATTTTTTAATTAGTTTATCATCAAACTGTAACAACTTATTTTCAACTATTTCTGATATGATTTTGGAAAGTCATATATATTTAAAAATGTGAAAAATTGATAACTGCAGTGAAAACACTATTTTTACTAGATTTGCAAAGATATAAGGAATACATAAATTATTCTTCATTATAATTTCTTTTTTGTATATGTTTTAATATGATAACCATAAGTAGCTAATATATTTTATATAATCTTCAACAGCTTTATAATTTTTATATACATCAGTATTCGTAATGAATAATAAAATCAAAATCACAGCTTTAAAACATGTTAATCATTAATGTAATTATTTATTAGGTACACAGGAAGTATATGTAAATACTTTTAAGACAGGCTTTAACCTGTATCAAATGCGCCTTGAAATTTTTATAATAGTTAAGCAATATCTTTATTCTGCTGATAGAGGGAGCTTTCAAACCACAATACAAGATAGTGACTTTTTATAAAGATAAGAGTGACCATCTTATCTTTAACATAATTTTCCACTTATATAGGCCAATCTGAAGTACCTTGATTTGAGAGTGTGAAGCTGTTGTTCTCTCCGCTGTTTAAGTCCACTATTTCCTATACAAATTAACATTCGTGAAATCTTGTGATTTACAAGTTAATATTACGATCTTTATACTGGAAATATATAAACTATTATAAAGTTGTAATTATTTGTTGAGCGCACAGGGAGTATATATAACTTCATTGTTTTATATATTATTGTACATATATCACTAATAGTATGCAATTCTTATGGTTTAGAACACTTTTAGTTTGTTTGAAAGGGGGGGTCAAGAATAACTTTTATTATGTTGAAAAATCATTAATTACTGCAAGAATCAAGAATAAAGTTATAAACATAAACTAAAAAAAATTCAAAAATTATTGTAGTATTAAAATTGCTTGATAAATATTATTTTAATATAATCACATTTTTTATTGTTATAGAACTCTATAGTTAAGAATAAAAAAATAATAATAAATGTCCACTAACATCTATTTGTTAGATAGAAATGGATAGCCAACTATTTTTAAATATCTATTTTGGACCATATATCCATCAGAATCTATAATAAGTCACTAATATTACAATTAAGTTTTAGTATCAAGGAAAAAGACTTAAAAGTCATTATAATTTCAGGAATATACTTAATAATAATGTAATAGAAAAGCTTTGTCTATAAAATGTAAATAAACAATGATGTGAGGTCTTGCATTGGTGGTCGAGAGGTCAGCGTGACTGCCTTGCACTTGCAGGCAGTTGCCCGGGTTGCAAGTTCGCATCCCGGCCAATGCTATAAGATTTAAAAAAAAAAAAAAAAACAATGATGTGAGTGATTGGTTTAAAGACTGTGTGACAATTGAATACTCTAATATGAGATTAAATATTTAGGAGTTCTCTTTAGTTAGACTTGGATCAAAGTTTTTTTTTTCTTTATTTTGGCTAGTTGAGGATAGAACATGAGAACCTTTAGTCTCAAACTTGTGACTTTACTATTGGTTTACACACAGAACACTTTAAATAAATGCATATATAGATTATAATAAAATATTTCAAATTCTCAGAAATTATATTTTTATTTTTAATAAAAATAAATTTTAATTTTGCCTTGTATTTATCCTATCATATAAATGTAATTCCAACATTGGGAAATAATGTTTTATAAACAGTGATGGATTTAATACATAGAGCATTACTCTCTCTCTATATATATATGAAAAAAAAATTATCCGGGTATATCCATGTATAATTTATTGAAAATATATATTTAAACCAATGTTTTAACCAAGTTACTGTGGTAATCAACTAGATAACAAATACAAAATAATTGTAGATGTACTGTAAACACTGATGTATAACAATAATGAATGTCCTATTAATTCTTAGACTGTTTTTTACGAGGCTCCTCGTCGACATCTGACATCACTCTAACTCAGCCAGTTTTTATACGAAAATATTCGTTAAACACGTATTGAATTCGTTTTTAAAAGTTCTGTATGATGGTGCCATCTTCCGATTTATTTTACAAGTAAAAAATAGAAAAAAAACGCATTTAAACCTAAACAAAGAAGGAACATTATTTGTGATTGGTTCTTAGCAAGCTCTCAGCCAAAAAAGACATTCTGATTGGCTGGAAAGAACAAAGAAACCGCCTGATCAAAGAAAATAAAGAAAAACGCTGAGATTTTCATTTCGAATCCAATTTTAAGTATTATATTTATGGAAACTAAAAATGATTCTCAGACAGAATAATAAAAAAACAAAATTATTTTCGAAAAATATTGAAGATTTTAGTACAAATATTGAAGATGTAGTAAAAAGAAATATTTACTTTTCTATAACGTAAAAGTCGATCTTTTTGTTTATATTATAGCTTTTATGTTGCCGATATTGAATATTTTAGAATAAATAAATAGCAATTTATTTTTGAAAGAACTTTCGTTCTCTTCACAACTTGAAAAAATTAATAATATACTTTTTATAAACGTATCTGAGTTGAATTTAATATTATAGGCGAATATGTTTTAACAATAGGCTTTGTCTTCAGTTTGTGAGTTGGCCAATTACAAGCTTTGATTTTTACCTCATACAACCAATGATTTAATTAGCGGTTAAAAGGTTAATAGAAAATAGAAATGATTATGAGAAATTATTTAAATTTTTTTTTTTTAAAAAAGTCCAAATAGAAAGTAATTGCATGTATCATCATGTTTATTACTATAATCTGACATTTTAAAGTTCTCAATGGCTTCTCTAATCTGACATTGTAGGTGAGTGTCACATTCGGATAGTATTCTCATATTAGAAGAATCAATAATATGGCCTGTATCTATAACCCAATGTTGATGATCATGTGCATTTTTTAACTGCCTTACTATGTTCATCTCTTCTAGAATGGATGGGAAGAAAATTACTCAATCCTATATAGGCAGCATTACAAATGTTATATGGAAGTTTATGAACCCCAATATGCTTCAAGAGGGATTGAGTCCTTAGGCTTAGTTCTAATTCTATTAATTTTTTTTGATAAGTGGTATATGTTGTCTTTATATTATAACGTCTTAGAATACATCCAATTTGTCTTTAGTTCCTTTTGATATAAAGAATACAAACTAATAGTTGTTTCTTCTTGTTTTTTTTATATTTTGATTGTTTAATGTTTGAATTAAGGCTCAGTGTATTGTTTTATTATTATAACTATTAGCTGATAAACATTGCTTATATGATTTATTTAATCTTCAAGATTTGATTTATCTGAAAGAAGGTTAATGGTCCTAGTAAAAATAGTTTTTGCAACAGAAAAAATTTGATCTGGATGATGATGTGATGAAAATTTTAAATATCTATCCATGTCTGTAGATTTTCTAAAAATTGAAAAAGATAAAAGATTATTCTTTTCCTTGGTTACAAATACATTAAAAAAAGTGTTTCCCATCAATTTGGTTCTATTGCAAATTTAATATTAGGATGTATATTGTTTATATGTGTGAAAAAATCATGTAAGTTATCTTTACCACATTGCCAGATGATAAATGCATCACCTATGTATCTAAGCCTAATGAGAGATTTTAAAGTTGCTAACTCTAAAGCATGAATTTCTATATATTCCATAAATAAATCAGCTATTACTTCTGAAATTGGGAGCCCATTAGAGTACCAAAAGTATATTTATAGGCCATATTGTATCAACAAATGTGCTGATACATGCAAATTGCCTTCTATGTGGAATTTTTTTAAAAAAAAATTATTAATTTAAATAATTTCTCGTAATTGTTATTTCTATTTTCTCTTGATAAAATGTTCACTATTGTTATACATCAGTGATTACAGCACCTCTACAATTATTTTATATTTGTTATCCAGTCAATGGCCAGTGTGACCTGGTAAAAATGTTGATTTATATATATATATTCACTAAATTATTCACAGATGTATCCTGGATAATATTTCATTTATATCTATAGCACATGAAAATCTTTGATTTAATATATAAATATCATATAAAAATGATGAATATGAAATAAATCACAAGGCTTTATGTTTTGCTTTTTATTATTGATTATTTAAAATAGTTTTCTTGTGACTCAATACATTACTGGACATGATTATAAAATGGTGTGAAGTAGTTCTCTAAATCTTCCACAGGAATTATCTGGAGAAACTTTGACACAAGTTGCTAATTTGAATCATAATGAGCTTCTCTCATGGACAACTTTAATGAAGTAAATGAACAAAAGTCAGAGTGAAATAAATAAGAAAAATAGAGTGAGTGTTAAATACTCTAATGCTTTATGGCCAAAAAATATACACATTTTTAACACTTATTTAAGACTGGTGCATTATCATCTAACAATGATCAACATTTTTAATCATAATATTCAAATCTCTTGTCCATAATTTTGATCCACAAATCATTTAAAACATCAAATAGTAATTAATGTTATCTTTAGTCTTTATTTATGTATTGTGGATAATGTGTTTACAATTATAAAACATAGTGAGCAATGTTTTGATTTGGAAGTTTTACATTTACAATTTTTTTTTTTTTTTGGTTTTCCTTTATCTGATAATTTCCATTCCATACTCTACCATTTTTTTGATGACTCATATTAAAAATATTGTATTTCATCAATTGTTATAATGTTTTTTTCTACATTACCGGCTTTTTTATACCTGTACTTCTATATGTAATATATAAGGGTTTTTAACTCAGATTCATACAATGTTTAACAAAAATTCTGGATCTGTAGTTATATGGTTCTTAATATGTCTCTGTAGTGCTCCACACTCACAAAATTTTGGTCAATTGTCAACAAATAAGGCACGCTTTCCAAATTTCCAAATCTTTTGTTTCAATGCAATAGACAATCATTTTCATAATGCCAGTTAATTCCTTAATGAGTCTTGAAGACACATTATGACCAGTTCAGAGAATTTGGAAACTTCTAATTTTCTTTGTTTTAAGTCATTTTTGATGCATGTAGCAGTGGATTGTCTTCACCAGTTTTCTTGCCATCATGAAATTTTGCAAAAAAGAAATGTTGTGATCATGGCTTTACTATCATATGCAGTTTGAATCACTTTAAATGTATCGGTAAGCAAAATTTAATGGTAGCATTTTGTTCCATCATGGGTTACAATACAAAACATGCTATCATATCCATGATGATAGATCATGATCTAGACATGTTATCATCTTAACATTTTTGTGATGAATAGCTAAACTATGTCAACATATAATGTGTATGATTATATACACTAAGACACAATGTTTTTAAGTAATCAGAATAGTGAATAATCTTCAACACTCTTATGTTCAATTCCCACGATGTTCTCTTGCAACGAATGCTCTGCAACGACTCTATTTCTACCGTTCGCTAAAGTTCAATTCCCTCGATGTTCTTTCAGGCTGGCTGCTACAAAAATGGTTCACAATGGGCATACCTTTGCTCCAGTCCAGTTTATCTGTACACGAACTCTTCATAGTAAGCACTGCGACTGACTTAAGCTCCTTACAGCTTCCATCTCTGCAACAGTCTACTTCACTTGAAAACTGCTGGAAACTCAACTCTTTATTCAGCTGCTATCCAGACGGTTTCCTCAGGCTGTGGTCTCCTTCAGCTATACCCGTGAACTACATTTCCACTGGCGCTGGACATTAACCGCAAGCACTGACGCTAGATGTTTCCTCTGGAATTGAACAGTAACTCTACTGTAGCTGCACTCAAATACTGTCTGATACTCTGCACCGCTGCCTAGTTGTTATACAGTCTTTCTTATCGCTTTCTGATAACTGTAACAATCAATTACATTGTCCAATCAGGTAAGGTCTCTTATCTAGAAATATTTGCAATCAGCAAATATTTCTTGGAATTATCGTCCGCCATTACGTTAATTAAATTCCTCAGTTATCAGTGCGCGATCTGAAAACAACCTCTCGAAGAAATATTAGTTTTTCTGAAGTGCACAAACTTGCATTCAATTTTTACAAAATACAACATATAATATATACGTTGATTTAGAAATGGCTCTACAGATGTCTTGTTAAGAGAGAACCAGTAATCATTTCACTGGAATACACTGTCAGCACATGCATACATATATATTGTGTTTTGATTAATCAGTTTTCAAAAAGCACTGCTAATTTAAAGTTTATCTCTTTTCACATTTTAATGATTGTTAATCTATAATATATTATGAGAATGTGAAACTTAGATAAAATGGTTGTTTTTTCTAACTAATCAATTAGCAGTGATAAAAGGATGTGAGTATTATTTACAAGTTTGTTAAAATAACTACTTGCTTTTGATTTTTAAATTTGTTGTAAAAATAGCATATCGGGATTAGTTGTCATTTAAATAAGATTTTATATATATATATACTTTAATTTGATATTTTGGGATTATTCAAAAATATCCATAAGATGTAAAATTTTCATTTGTTAGAAATTGATTTTTTTTCTATAAATAAATTATTTTAGATACTTTATGGATTTGTATAAATTTTTTAAAAAATGTATTTATATTTTGGGTTAATTTTCACGTAACAAAAATGGGCTTATTTAATTCGGAAATGGATTTATTTAGTATCCTCATTTCTTGTATATATAAATGCAGTTCTTGTCATTTTAAAGTACATAATGATAATAAGAATAGTTATATAGTGATTTAAATCAACTTTAAAAAAAATTATAAATAAGAATTTATAATCTAAATATAATAAATAGCTGAAACTAATTAATAAAAATACATAAAAGAGGTATTATATAAGCACAGACTTTCACACGACCCACCACTCTCCACACTATCTCATAACACTGATACATTTGTACACATATATGTTGAAAAGATAAATAATCACCAATATACGTATTTCATGCTAAACCAGCAATCATCAGTTGATCCAGATTACCCTCGCTACACATATATACAATCAGTGCTCAGATATATATGTGTTCAAATGTATCAGTGTTATGAGATAGTGTGGAGAGTGGTGGTTCGTGTGAAAGTCTGTGCTCATATACCCTATATATTACATATATAGACACAGGTATATAATAAGCCTGGGTGTTTCAGTTATAAAAAAGGTATTGAAATATTATTTTCTTGGATAATCTAAAACTACTTTATACTTGCGTAGTATATACGAGCGCTTTAATATGCTGGGTGAAGAAGCTGTTAGTGGTAACAAAAACAATTAAAGTAAATTAATCAGACCTAGTACTTTTGAGGTTTTGTCCCTCATATTCATGGCCAAAATAGATTTTCAAATCATTTCTGTATATTTATAAATGATAATGTATGTAAATGCATATGTAAATCAACTTGTCCATTTTCTTGAAATAGCAAAACACGTGTTGCGTCTATTGATCGGTTATTATCATTGATGATAAAATACGCCTCTTTAATCTTCCTTTTACATTTGATAACATTTTAACCATTATTTAATTAAATAACACCAAATAACATGATCAAAGGCTGATCTAAAATCAATTTGAAAGATATAGTAGTTAATTAAGCCTCTTTATAGCCCAGTTCTATTCTTTTAGATGCTTAAACTTTTTGTGAATTCCTGAAGAATAAATCACTATTTTTTTAAAGAAATGAATATTGTAGAATATAGTTTGAAGATTCTACACTATAATTATAATAACAAAAATATTCATTATATATATTATAACCTACACTCCCAACACCGCTCATATACATTACATGAGCGAAATGCCCAGGCGCCAGTTCTATTAATGAATAGAACAATATAACAAAAGATATAATGAAATTATTACTGAGACTCTATATTTGAGTTTATGTTCAGCTCAGCTCAGTGGGAGGCTATAGGCAGTTCATAAGATATATGATAATAAATGAATAAAAGAAGAAATATTATAAAATATTCAATATAATGTAAATTCCTTTGTTAATTAATTGTATGATAAAGAATCATAATGTTTACTTAGTACAGTCTATTAAAAATATACTTTAAACTTAATTTCTTCCTTCATCCAAGTATAACATATATCAGCTTGCTATAATTATACTCTTAACAATTCTATGACTTGGCATATTATAATCTAAACATCTACTTTAATGCCAATCAAGAAATAAACAATAAGATCTCAGGGAATTTAACAAACACAGTTGAATTAAATAAACTACATTGGCCCATAAGTTATAATTATAAAGTATGATAAAATATAATGAAACAAATTGACTAAATATTTTACTGTGTTTCAATAATAAGATAATGACAGAGATAGGGTATTTTAATCTCATATCATCATCTCACAAATATACTGACCTGGCAACCTTTCTAATACGTTTATCAAGTGGCAAATACTCTTTATAATGTTTGGATTAAGAAATACAATATTGTCAGACACTAGCAAATTTAATATTATAACTCTAAAATAATATATCTGTTTTATAATAGATTTATGAAATGTGGAGTTGTGGAAATGGAAATACGAATGTACACAAGAATAACTCAAGACACAGTTCTTAAGATTTTAAATAACTAAACAAATCATTTATTATAACAAATAAACTTGGTTTAACATAATATTTACAAATGGACTATTTGTTTTACATATATTTAGATTATCAAATAAAATTTTTTTTATTTTTAGCATCAGTTTGGGATTATCCCTACTATCAAAGCAAATTAATAACAAAGTTTAAATATCCTGACTTCGAACACAGGCTTTGCCTACATGTTTCATCTATATGACAATAAATAAATAACATGCTATATTATTAGCACAAAAAAAATACTTTTGAGAGGATATTACTCTTGATTAACCAAATAAATCAAATTACTTATATTTGGCTTTCAGCAAAGCAACTTTCTCTAATTGACTAATAATCACTTTCAATTACGTATACCTTTCATTTATAGCACAAAATCATGTTTATTCTGATGATTTGATGATTTGTAACATTATTTAAATAAATACACTGTATTTTAAAATATTTATTTCCCGTTTTAATCTTAATACTTTATACTTCTATTAAATGAATGTAGTATATTTCAAAAGCATTTATTTCTCATTTTAATTTCAATAATTCTATACTTTATATACGCGATATTATTTATATTACGCGTGTGTGTGCACGTTCAAGCAGCAATAATGTAAAACAATCTTTTCTATAAACTCTCCATTCATTAAGAAAATATCATACAATTATTTTATTTCGAACAATGTCGTAATTCATCAATAAAAATATGACACTAATACTACATCAAGAGTTAATCTAACAATTTATCTAGCCACATATTAATTAACACAAAGCTATATTTTTATGATTATATATACTATACGTTATAAGGGGAATCTACATGAGGAGCAGATAACTCTTACCGAACACTTCTACAATAATTCATTACCAAGAATCCAAGGAAAACGTCACATAACTTCCTAAACATCATTTAATCATATTTCAACAATAACTCATTTACTTCTAAATACATTATTGGTGGGGATTTAATTCCTCATCACCAGGGCCCTAAGAACATCACTTCAAAAAAATATCATTAATCATACGCATATAAAATAAACTAGGCTCTACTCATGGAAAATTATTAACATATACTAAATAAGCAAGATCTTTTATTCCTACAGACATTATAACGCAAAGATTTCTTTCTATTCTCATAGCTTCTCTAAATATCGAACATTATAAATACACGCTGGCAGATAAATACATACAGATAATATACCAATCCATTCAACTCAGTAGAATACGACAGTGTACGAAATTTATGCATAAATTTATTCACAAACTATACTTTATCAAACAAATATTATAATTGTGCAAAACAAACACACACCCGCGAATAAAAAGTATATATAATATTAACTCTAAATTACACACTAAGCAGGTAACATGATAATTAAATATTGCATTAAGGCATAACTTTTAATTTAATAAACTTTAGGTTACTTTTTAAAATTTAACGGTTCTAATTATTACGAACGAACTTTTTTTATATCTAACAAACTATTTCTATTATAAGTTCGTTGATTTAAACAAAGAACAAAATTTTCACTTTGAGATAATAAAGTATACAAAATAAATGTAAACCTTTCTAATAATATATTTAAAAAAATATTTCTTTCACCTTCATAAGGAAACAATAAGACCTATTTAAACACAATCAATTTTTACCGGGCGTACTCCTCATTTAAATACGCTTCAGAAACGTTCTTGATGGTCAACATACCCAAATTATAAATAACATAATAATAAATAAAGCCTATCTACCTATCATATACATTAATTATGACAAGCAATAAAAAAAATAAAGACACAAAGGTTATTAGTTTATAACTTAAAATGAAAGTCCACTTGCAAAGCTCGGTTCCAGGTTTACGAAACAATATGGGACACATTCCAAACTGAATTTAAACTAAAATGCACTTCTGCAGTATAACTTAAAAAAAATATAAGCATAACTTAAATATGCCCAGCACCTTTCAGTGTTCATAGCATATCTATTTGAGGTACCAAATCACACACAAGCAGTTAATTTCTCCTTTATTATACTGAAAATATACCAAATTCTCCGTTGTAGTTCTGGATTAAATACGCACTTATCCTTAGTATTTTCTGAATAGCATTTAACATTTTAAATTGTCCTTAGTAATTCCATAATTAATAATGCTTTGTTTTATATTCCGTCCTTATTGAAGAGAACAAAAATTACCTGCATTTCTGTCCTTCTATTCAATTTAAACAGAAGTAGCTTACATTTTATTTCATTCATTTAAAAATACGTATTAGCTCCAGAAATATCAAATAAATGAATACTGTTATCTCCTTATGATGAACTTAAACATAGTATGATCTATCAAAATAGACATATCTTTAAGTCTATGTATAATCTTCACAAAGAACACTACACGAAAAATAGTGAGAAATTAAAATATATTCTATAGAATAGTTCTGCATGCGTTTTCCATATATATCAAAAAAAACATGTTGCTTAATGATACAACAATAATATTTATGTAAACCATTCTTATTTAAAATGGCAATTAAATGAAATAATATAGACTGGATGTTATTAACACACATTTTTAAAAGAGTAATAGTTATAAAGGGATTAATTCAGAAATGTTTAAATCGAAGAGAGTTAATCAAACCGACGTACCTTTTTTAAAACCTTAGAATTGCATTTTTAATTAATTTTTTTCATAATAAAGTTCTGAAGCTCCTTTGGAAGTTTTTACTCTAAAGTCTTTTCAAAGTCAATTTGACTTCAGCAACTGGCTTTAATTTTTACAATACATGAACCACTGTTTACTGGTTACAATTACATTACAAAGAGCCAATTTTCTACTGGAGATCTTTGTTAAAAACTCTCTTTAGCAAAGTTCATTTGCCTTTTCCAAGGTTACTCCCATGCATCTTGCTAACTAACTAATTACATATGCAAAAACAAATCTTTTCAAAAAAAAAAAAATCACTTTGATTTTTAAAACTAAATGAAGACAAGAAAAAAAATACAAATAATAAAATAAATAGCTTTTACAAACTTGAAAGAAAAATGAATATTAATTAACTATCAAATAAAAATGATTAATAATTTATTCAATTTATAAAATAATTCATTGATCTAACTATCTATTAATCATTGGAAAGAAATATATATTTGTTAATTATTTAAGTTAACTACTGTAATTTAAATGTTTTTATTGTGAATGTACTATTGTTTGCTGTTATTAAAGATGAAAATGAAATGAAACATAATGCAGAATCATACATGCATACACATGTACTACAACCTAAATATTGAACCATCTTAACTAAATATAATTGAAACTGCTATTAACTGTTGACAAAAGGATAAGAATTAATGAATAAAGGATATTTGAAACCATTCAAATAATATTATACTAACACAGGATAACTTTGCATCTTTCCAACAAGATGTATCAATTCCATTAATAAACAACCCCCCTTCCTTACATTAAATACCTCATTAACCACAATAATACTAATAAATACTTATAAAGTGGTCAGTAAACTGCATAAGCAACCCATATTTAAGCTTTAAGCAATCTCCAGCAAAAAAAAAAATTTAAATTCCAAGGCTATTTCATTTTTTTTAAATATAATATAACTATTTATTTAAGATACAAAGTATCTTAAACCCTTGTGCCCATTCAGATGGCCACAATATATATATATACTGTTTTCAAAAATTATTTTTAATTTAGCATGCACTGGACTAGATTTATTGATTATGCAACCAGTCTATTTGAACAGGGCAATAGATTTTGCATGGAAGCAAAATTGTTCTAAACTACACACACACAAATAGAAGAAATCATAAAAATAATTTATTCTTTCACTAAAGCAACCAGATTTCCATATTCATGAAATTTTCATTCAATAAAATTATATTCTACTATAAATATTAAAAATAATAGTGATTTAAAATAATGTATTTAATATGTTGTGCTTAATAATACACTGGCAATATCAATATTAGACAACATGACAATAGAAGAAATCTATCATCATTTATTTTAGACCCCTTTGTTAGCATGAGTTGCTTCCAACTGAGGTTAAAAGTCCGAAGTATTTTTCAATAATAGTTTGTGAAAAAAAAATCCTCAACAGTACTTCTAATATGAAAGCTCTCTTTTCCCTAATGACTGTTATATAAATTTATATAAACATTTTAATACACCTGGGTCTCATTTTATGTGGTAGATAGGTTCCTCAGAAAATGTGCACAAAAGAAATCACACAAATATAGACTTATCTTACCTTGAAAAATGGGGGATATGTACTGTAATTTTTAAAAATCGTGTAAAGTCAAAGCAACAATGTAAAATTACTTTAAAATTTGCATTAAAAAAAATAAGAAAATAAAATATGACTAATAAAAAATTTCAAATTTGAAAAAAATTGATACAAGACCAACTTTTTTTTACTTTTTTTATTAACTACAGTATTTAATTTTATTCAAAACAATATATTTTATGCATAATTTACAGTATTTTACATTTTTTCATACATGGTCAGTATTTTAATTATTATCACTATTTGATGATATACAGGTACGTTTGTGAATTGATAAGACATCAGATTTGTCACAAGAGGAAATACAACTACTGCCAACTTCATTTTTTTTAATTGCTCTTATAGTGGACTCACCCAAACTAAAATATTTTCCAATCACTATTGATCCTTTCCATTTTGCTAAGCAGTCTAAAATTGAAATTTTTGTTTCCAAAGAAATTGATTTTTTGGGTGTTTTTCCTCTCCGCTAGGGTAAACTAAAAGTTTAAAATAAAAATAAGAACTTAGACTTATGATAATAAAAAACACCTACTCACCACTGTTAGGCAAAATTTAATTAAAACTAACAATTAAAATTAAGTTCTTATTTTTGTCTTTAATTTTCAATTCCATTTCAAAATCAAACTTCATTGTTTCACATCACATTACGTAATTTTTAAATGGTAAGTACAATTAAAAATCAGATTTTAATTTTTAATTGTCAAATTTAATTGTGCCCACCACTGTTACCTTTTAAAAAGAAACTTGTGGACACTAAATGATTAATTGATTATGTACTCTTTTTTAAAAAAGCAAAAATAGATTGTGATTTAAAATGCAAAACAACAACATGCATAGTATAGGCATCTATAACATTTGAACAGATTTACATTATAATCTTGTAAAATTTAATATGTGTATATAAAATGGGAAAATCCTGATTTTAAGTTAATTATGAACTTCTTTATTGCATAAAATTATAAAGCACTGAAAATATTGAAATTATTAGATGGAAGTCAAACTCTGATAATGTGCTATTGCTTTAAATATGACACATGAGTGAATGAAATTTATAATATTTAAAGTAATAGCACATTATCGGAGTTCGACTTCTGATCTAATAATTTTTATTGCATAAAAGAAAACCGCATACAAAGATATTACGAAGAAAAATTAATCGCATAACTTCAAGATCACATTAAAAAATCCGCATAAAATGAGATCTGGGTGTATTACTTTTTTATTTTAAAAATGGATTTATTTCACTATATACTTTTATCAACAAATTATATGAAACAATCAAATAGAAGCATTTAACATGTCATTAACATATTTTGTTTATTGATGAATATGTTTATGAAAATTTGCTTTTTTATATTTTTAATTCAAAATTGAGCTAATGAAACTAAATGAAAATAAGAAATAATTGGTTAAAAGTAAACCAATTAATTTAAGAAATAAAATGAAAATCCTGCAGTGATATTAATAATAGTTTTTTAATACAATTATTAGAATTTAGCTTTTAAAATAATTTTAACATTCCAATATATTCAATAAAAAAACTTTTAGGAACAGAATATCATAAATAAAAATCAGATACAGAACATCATATTCAAAAATAAAGTGGGCTTTGCTTAAATATGTAACAACTGATTACTTATATTTCAGTTAATAGGAATACTTTTTTGTCTCTCCATTTCTGTAAGAATATAGTTTATAATCAGTTTTCATTAATTTGTGATCAGGCATTTTGATACCTAGATTAACATCATCACTTTTAAGACATCACTAAAAGATTTTTTGAGCTGAAATGAGTACCAAAAAAATGTTACTGATCAGGAATCAAAATTCCAAAATCTATATGTGAGCACATTATATTTTTAATTTTAATTAAAATAATCATGCTTCACGCAAATAATATTATTTTTTATGTTAACTTTAAATCCAAAATCAGATACTTTATATTGAGTTTTATCCTATTTAAATGAACAATTGGTATAAGTAGTAGCTGTGATAATATTTCACATATGTTGTATTCTTATAAGGTCAGACAAATTGGGACAATTCATTATGAAGAGACTGCTAGGCATTTTCTCTACAATAAGTTATTTAAAGGTTGTTTTGTGAACATAAATGAGAGAAGACCCAACCTAGAAACAAGATGATGCAATATATTTTTATATGCAAGAAATCTAAGATGGTCTCTATTTATATCTGCATTTTTAAATTATGAAATTAAAACCTAATGTATTAATGTGATTTGTGAAGAAAATCAGAACAGTAAAAAAAAAAAATAGGTAAAAAAGGCTTTGATGTTTTTTATTCAAATAGTAGAATGAACCAGAATTCCAATAGTAATAAAATTAGCAAGTGCTGGATTTTCTGATTTGCATTTTATAAAAATAATTAATTCTAACATTTCTGAATAAGGTTTTCTTGATAATTATATATATATATATTGTAACAGTATATATATACACGCGTTGCGCAGGTGTGTGTATATATATATATATACGAGCTACATAATTCACTTGTTTTTTATTATTAAAAAAAATATAAAATTTAAAATGATCATAATTCAATAGTTTAAAAAAAAAAGTAGAGAGAAAATTTAGAGATAAGTTAGGAATTAGTAATAATTATAACTTGTCTTTCTTTTATATATTTTTATTTTATGATCTGCCAAAAATACTCTTTAAGAAAAAAGTATTTTTAATTAAAAAAAATGAAAAGTTTTATATGATTAATTAAAATAATTTGTACAAAACTAATCAGGATTTGGAGATTAAAATTCCAGACTGATTAGTTAAACAATATATCTCTAATTCTAATCTCTGTAATTAAAATTAAAAATCAAAAAATAAAGAAATGTAAATTATAATTAAATTTTTTTAGAGATAAAATGTATTGATAATGCGATAAAAACTCGAGCAAAGGAGGGATAAAAGGCACATATTTTCTATTGTATTCAGTTAAACCTGAGTTAAGTTAAGTAAGAGTTTTAGTTGCATTTGAGTTCAATTCAGTTAAATAATTATTAAAAAGAATGATTGGCTAGAACCGAACGCTGGTGTTCGGTCGTTTTCTCCGCTCTTCTCCCGTGTGCCATTAGCAAAATGCCATAATAAATTATTCTAACTTGCCTTCTGCCAAAGTTTCAATCTGCCCTACTAAATTAAGTGAAACAGACATACAGTATAACAAGACACCAAGAATCTTTCTTCATGTTACCAATACCTGGGCCATGAAACTAACTGGATCCAAGGACAAAGGGGTAATCACCCAACTACAAGGAATAACCAAGAACTGTACATACCCATATACAAAATCCAAGAACTGTGCATACCTGTCATGGAAACCAAAGACTATTTGAACCACTTATGGAAATTAAAGACAATGTTGAAACCACAAGTAAGTTCAAAAAGCTGTGCTATAAATCCTAGGTAAATACTTTTGATGTCAGTATTAAAACTTTTAAATTTTATCCTAAATAGAATTCTTAAATAAGCATGCAAAATTTGTAAAGTGTATACTATCTAATATGTTTATATTTTATTATTTCTTATTACATTACATTTAATTATTATCTGTTAATAACTTTGTTTTAATTATTAATATCATTTTTCTGTCTGTCTCCATTCATATAAGTAAATGTGTAGCCGGTCTCATGTTAAGAACTAGCCATGGGTCAAGCGCTTGAAATGTGTTAGTGACATTTCATGGGTTCCAAGGTAAGTGTTGGATGGCACCCTGGGTTTAAACCCATTATAAATATTACCATGAGAGGTTTCAAGTTTCATGCAGCCGGGGAACTACTTTGGTCTGGAAAGATGACTGTCAGTTTAATATTTTACTAAATCACAGTGTGACCGGGGGTATGATTGATATGTAAGTATTAATCATATTTACTCTCCTGCTTGAGGAATGGGTTTTCAAAATGACTTTTTGCAAAATAATATGATTTTATAAAAATAAAATAAATAATTAGAAAGTTTTTAAAATTAAAAAGTTCAAGTTGTAAAAGTCTAAAAAATTTAAGGATTGGTAATTCCCGTTACTATATATATAACATAAGTGACAACAGCTAACTGGTTATTATATATAAACCACATAAACCCAGCCATTTCTTGAATAAATCAATAGAATATCAATAGTTGACAATCTGTTACTTTCACAATAGATTGCTAATGTTTTATTAATTTGTTTACATATTGGTTGTGGTGATGTGATTTATATATTAAATTGAAACTATATATCTTTATGTTTAAGGATGTCCTTTTACTTCAACAATAAACCACAATAAAAGAACTATTATAGGTAATGAAAAAAAAACTTAATTAGCTTCAAGGAGATAGTCAGTTAACAGTAATCAATAGTTTCCTGTCAACATCAAAGGCAAAGGTTATCTTTGTTTACATGGATAAAATCATCTTATTTCTGTTCTTTATTAGTATAACAATCCATGAAAAATATTTAATTCACCATTGTATATATATATATAATTAAGTTTATCATTGATGTTTTTTTCCTGATTAGAATTTAATTATAAATGCAACTGATTTGCCTCAGTAGAAGTAATCTCATGCAGTTTCTGTTGTTTAGGGCAATATGATAGTACTGAAAACACTATATTTTCTCTACATTGTTTTAGATATATCTATAATCTTACATTATTGTGTGCAGTTTTATTTATTGTAATTATAATGTTTAAAATTATTAATTAAAAAAATCTGAAGATGTTAGTATTATACAAACTCTTTAGACAATAACAATAGACAATTTACATGACAATGTTATAAATGTCATGCCTCTAGATGTCAATAAAAAAGACAATTTTCAATTTTAGCTTCAAAACAGGAATTTTACATTCCTAAAGAAAAATTGTAATTTTCAGTAATTTGTTTACATATTAAAACTTATTTATATACTATTTTTGTAAAATACTTATTTTAAACTAAAAAATTACATCACCAAAAAGATATTTTCTTTGAAAACATTTATTTTAAACACCGAAATAGCTTTTAAAATGTGTGTTAGAGCAATTGACTAGAATCATTTTTGTCAAAATGGTAAAGAAATTTTCTAAATCTTTAATATATAACAAATAATATTTAATTTTAAGATTTTTTACTTTTTGGGATGACAAATAGCTATAAATTTGTTTTTCTTTTAATAATGTAGAATTCAAATATTTAATATTTCATTCTACTAACTTTTTCAATAGAGAAATTATGTCTAATGATGTCGAGTGTCATTGTTATAAATTAGAACTCTGTTTAGAAATTTACTTTTATATTTTGCAAAATCAAATATTAATTTTTAGAAGGTTTACTATTTGAAAGCTTACATTTGTAATAAATAATGTTAAAATTATAAATATGTGGTCTAAAAAAATATGTAATTGTATAAATAAAATGTTCAAATGTGGAAGAAATAGATTGATTAGTCTCATTAGGGCCTACTCAAAATAGAAAAGCGGTATTTTCAGCTAATAGATAAACCAGATTTGGATCTATATATAATTTGAAAAAAAGGAAAATCTGACTATATTAATATAGAGAAGTTCCCATTTGCATCCAGAATTAGTTGCATTTTATATAATATTAACAAATTCTTCATATAGAAAAACCTTAAGTTCTTTGAGAAAAAAATGCCATCATCTCCAATATTAATCAAGAATGGTTCATAACTCTCCAATAGTATCTATACTTAAATATTTTTAATCCAGATATAAAATAATATTATGATTCAATATTATATTTACAGTCTATCTGACTCTTATGATGTCAATTATTTTATATAAACATCAACATGATCTGTTCATATTTCTTATCAATTCATTTACTTTCAGGATATTTTTATAAATCTCCACATATACACTCTAATGCAAATTTATTTAATAATTCATTTAATTTTTTAATAGTTTCGATTGTCCTGCTGTCTTTATCAGAGCTACAACATTTAAACATATAATCATATAACCATTATTATATATACATATAAACATACATATTTTACATTATTATGCATAATCATTTTATTTTTAACCCTATACCTTTACTTCCCTTTTTGTCTAATTATTATGTTTTTGTCATTTTTTTTACTATTTCTATTTTTTTACTTTTTATTTTTTACCTTTTCTATCTATCTACTAGTCTACATTACTTTTTAATATATTTTTATCACCTTTTTATTATACTTTTAATACCTATAAATCTAATTCCTTTCTTGCTTTTTATTACTTATCTATATTCTTTTATTAATAATATTTATTTCTATTCCTATACTTATTCCCTTTTATAATTCACTTATTCATTTTACTCCCCATTTGCATAACCTTCCTCTTTCTTTTTAAATTTATAACTGACTCTTTTTTCAAAATCCTTAGCCTCTTTTTCTTATACTCCTTTAATACAACTTCCTCTATTATCAATTTCTTTAACATTTTATCCTATTTTTAAACTTTTTATTTTATGAAACTTTATATATAATAAATTGTTTTTCACCAGTAAAAATTGTAATTATAAATATGCTACTTTTTTCGCATACATTAGTGAAGCTATAATTATACTATAATGTGTAATATGTCTGCTTAGCACTTTCGAGATTTAATGTTCAAATCTCATACTCATAGCTTTACAAATGAAGACTATTGTGATTTATTGTAATAAATCACAACAGTCTTCATTTGTAAAGCTATGAGTACGAGATTTTAACATTAAATCTTGAAAGTGCTAAGCAGACATATTACACATTATAGTATAATTATAGCTTCACTAATGTATGTGAAAAAAGTCACATATTTATAAAACTTTATATATATACATTTTCTCTATTATTATTAATATTCCTATAAAAATAATGTCTTTATTCCCTCCATCTCTATTTAAATTTGGTTTTATTGTCTTAATTTAATATATCTTCTTTTATTTTTCTATCTTTTCTTTTATTAGTATATCCAATCATTCTTATGCCACCTCTCTCAAATATATGTACTGTTTCCATAGCATGCATATAAATTGGTGACTTTTATCATACCTATGCTGAATTAATCTTGCATAGATTGAATTTTTCATTTCTCCTACATATTTAGTTCTTCTCTTATTATTCCTACATGATCTACATTCTATCTCATATACTCCATTTATATGTTTTTCTATTACTTTAATATATTTATTATCTAGTATATCCATTACATTTCTCCTTTTTTATTTACTATCTTATATTTAATTACATTATTATATTTTTTATTAATTTTTCTAATAATTTTATTAATACCTTAATTATATTACTATACATTTTAACACCTATATATTCATCTTTTTATGCTATCTTTCTTAATTTTCCCTTCTCTTCTTCTTTATTTTCTCCTTTATACCTTCTCTGATATTTTACACTTTTCTCTATTATTTTCTCTGAATATTTATTCACTTTAACTATTAATTCTACCTCTTTCTTATACTCTTCTTCATTTGAGCAACAATTAATAGTTCTATATACTTTTGAATTACTACTACTTATTTTATATTTATTATCTACATTAGAATTTCAATTTATTATACTAATACTCTCAGTCATGTTCTTATATACTGATGTTTCTATTCTACATTTTTGATGATTTCATTAATAATATATCTAAATATGACAATTTATTATCTTTTTCCCTCTCTACTGTAAATTTTATATCCTCATCTAATTTATTATTTTTTTCTAAATACCTATCTATTTGCCTTCCACTCTTATTAAAAATTAACAAATAATCATTCACATATTTTTCTAATAATGAATTGGAATTCTATTGTGGATAATAAATATAAAATAAGTAGTATTAGTTCAAGAATATATAGAACTATTAATTATTGTTTAAATGAAGAAGAATATAAGAAAGAGGTAGAATTAATAGTTAAAGAGTTTAAAGAGAATGAATATCCAGAGAAAATGATAGAGAAAAGTGTAAAAATATAAAAAAGGATATAAAGGAGAAAATAAAGAAGAAAAGAAGGGAAAATATAAGAAAGATAGCATAAAAAGAATGAATATATAGGTGTTAAAATGTATAGTAATAATATAGTTAAGAGCATTAATAAAATTATTAGAAAAATTAATAAAAAATATAATAATGTAATTAAATATAAAATAGTAACTAAAAAAAGAGAAATGTAATGGATATATTAGATAATAAATATAATAAAGAAATAGAAAAACATATAAATGGAGTATATGAGATAGAATGTAGATTATGTAGGAATAATAAGATAATAACTAAATATGTAGGAGAAACAAAAAATTCAATCTATACAAGATTAATTCAGAATAGGTATGATAAAAAGTCACCAACTTATATGCATGCTATGGAAACAGGTCATATATTTGAGAAAGATAACATAAGAATGATTGGATATATTAATAAAAGAAGAGATAGAAAAATAAAAGAAGCTATATTAATTAAGAAGATAACCAAATTTAATTTAGAGATGGGGGGGGGGTAAAGTCATTATTTTTATAGAAATATTAATAGTAAAGAAAATGTATACATATAAAGTTTTGTAAAACAAAACGTTTTAAAATAGGATAAAAAGTTAAAGAAATTGATAATAGAAGGGGTTGTATTAAAGGAGTATGTGAAAAAGAGGTTAAGGACTTTGAAAAAAGAGTCTGTTATAAATTTAAAAAGAAAGAGGATAGATGATCCAAATGGTGAGTAAAATAAATAAGCAAATTATAAAAGGGAATAAAGAATAAAAATAAAAATAGGAATAAAATTTATTAATAAAAGAATAAGTATAGTTAAGTAATAAAAAGGAATGAAAGGAATTAGATTTATAAGTACTAAAAGTAAAATAAAATGGTGATAAAAACATAGTAGAGAGAAATGTAGAATGATAGATAGGAGGAAATGGTAAAAAATAAAAAGTAAAAAGAAAGTAGAAATAGTAAAGAAATAATGAAAAAATAATAATTAGAAAAAAAAAAAGTAAAGGTATAGGTTTAAAAATAAAATATGATTATAAATAATAATGTAAATATGTATTTTTATATGTATAGAGAATAATGGTTATATGATTATATATTTAAATGTTGTAGCTCTGATGAAGACTGCAGGACAGTCAAAACTGTTAGAAAATTAAAGGAATTATATAAAAAATAAATTTGCATTAAAGTGTATATGTGGAGATTTTTAAAAAGTAATATATATGAAGGAATGCAAAAAAAAGTATAGGAGAAGATAAAAGAATATTACCTTCAGGAACTAGTTTCCAGAATGGATATGTCCTTTGATGGTTGTTTCTGCTTGACATTTCTCTAAAGATTTTGAAAAAGAAGCAAAAAAATAACTAAAATTTAAAAATGAGTTGGTTTACAAATTTTTTTAAAATAAAGCACGTGGTCCTTTTTTAATATTTTAATTAAAAACTTATTAATTGTTATCAAAGTCATATTATTATTGTTGTTTTAAAACTATCCTTTATTAGCAATCTTATAACTTTTTAAATTTGTTCATAACCATAGACAAGATGTTTTATTAATTGCAGAACTGTCTTTTTTCTCTTTCTAGTTTTAAAGATAGAAAACACAATTTTGATTTGAAATAAACAGGACGTGAAAAGAATTTAATTAACATCTACCTGTATTTTCTCCAACTGTATAATTTTATTCTGAATTGAAAGTAGCCAATATAAAAGTGATTAAAGTAGGAAACCGTGAATGAATTTATATGAATGACAACGAGTTGATAATAAATTGCTTTACTAATTTGTTTTTAATATTTTTTGTTTGCTTTACATTACTATATATATTCTTATATTCTATCTTATTATAAATGGTATTTGGGGTTTTCAAATAAACCAAGAAAGATGTCATTCTATATTTTTGATAAATCTACAGTTTTAGAGGCCCCGAAAAATGTTCACACAAAAAAAATAATTGCTAGGGAACATGTATTTAACATTTACATTTTATTTTGTATTATTGTTATTTTAAAAAAAGAAATCATTATGGAAAACTTAATTACGATATTTACAGTCCATTTATTTTGTTTTGAATTAACTTATTAACAGAAAAATGAATATATATAAATACAATATTTGCACTTTATTCATGAAGGCAGGCAGTGTGCTCATATTGTGACCATTAACGCACACTTTTCGAGAGGGCAGGATCCCATACCTTTTGAAATACTTTACTGCATCACATTCTGGGATAGGAAGGTCCCAAGTGCCAACTGTTTATCATTATGGCAATGTATCAAAAAAAGCTGCTGACAAAAAAAAACCTTGCACTGAAGCAAAATAAAAGTATGTTGCTTCCACATTATAGTATAAGAAAAAGTGAAATAAAGCTTAATGCAATTTATGGGAATTTATTCATTTTTTAAAATTTAACAATCGATTTATTAATTTTGTTTTAATTTACATCTTTGGTAGATGATAGGCCCTCAAAACTGTACATTTTCCAAAAATACGGGCTACCATCTTGGTTTACTTGAAAACTCATAGAGTAGTGGATCGTGTGAAAGTATGAGTTCGAATCCTGCCTATATTACATATATAAATGCAGGTTTTAGCCTGTGCAATATACAAATACCTTTTGCATTTTTATTATAATATTTTTATATTCACAAATCAAGATACCTTATTATTACTCTAGAATTATATCAATATCTACTGCAGTTGTTTTTAGTACAATATTTTAATACAAGTTTATCATTTCTATTTCAATGATAACATTTTCATAATTTTCTTTTCATTATATGATTCATTATATATATATATGTGATTGTTTTTAGTTTCAGTTAACTGAAAAGCAAACCCACATTTATGCATATATGCATATATTGATAAACAGTCTCATGACTTATGATATAGTAGATGAGTGAATATTCTGGACAATTATGTGAGCATGCATGTATATTTAGTTTTAAAAATGAGAGAAATAAAGATTGACAAATGTAACTTTTGTAAATATTTATAGAATGTCTTAAACATTGATTAAGTAGATGATGATAATTAATTTGACATTTTTAAATATTATGAATTACTTAAAATTAGATTTACATAAAAACCTTTCTATTACATTGAATGTTAATTGCTTTATGTTTGATTCTAAAAACAGTCCTAAATTTTTAAGTAATTTTAAAAAAACCTATTTTTGTGTAGACCAATATGTTTCTCTTAAGAATCATGTAAATATATAAGTTATAATGTGAGTAAGAAAAAAGTTGATAATTTTGAATCTATTTTATTTTAATAAATGTAACTGTCATATCTGACCCTGCCTTCAGAAGTGGACTATTCCAGATTTCTTGCCTGATTGGCTAGCACCCAGTTGCTATCCAATGGGATTAAAACCTTCACTGGGGTTCGCATACTGAATCCACATGTTTCCAGTAAGGTAGGGGATCTGCCTTTAAATCGTCAGCCTTTTGGAGGCAGGGCAGAGAGCAATTAGTTATGTTAACCTGAATGACAGAATGTGCTCTCCATTAAACCTTCTACCATCAGTAAAGGTATTTATCTAGTCATTATTGAGACATCCACACAGTGAGGCAAGTCCACCTATGGACTGGAAACTGCTATGACTGAATTAGAGCTGACTCAATGCAAGCTAACTACATAACTGGGAGAGTCTTACCAGAACTCATGATGCAGGCTAATCATTAGCTGAAAGTGAGTTCCTTACTTCTTATGGCTATCTCAGCATTGAAGCATATCAACTGTATTTGTTCATTTGTTTAACTAACATGTATATATTTTGTATTAATAAATTATACATATTAATTGCTGAATAGTTGTTCTTTTTGTATCTGTTGGTTTGGAAACAAACCTGCAAGCCTAACCAAACACAACAATAACATAAACAGTAGTCACTGCATACATGTTTTAACCTTGTTTAATTAAAATATATATTTTGTCATTAACTCTTGTGCTTATCAGCCTTTACATTTCTTAGTAACTATAAAGATACAACAAAGAATAGGTGATTTATTTTTAAAAATGAGTTTTTAATGATCCGAATTGTAAATTATGCTAGTAATGTATTTGAATGTGTTGTTTCATAAAATAGATTTATATTCTTAATGTTACATGTTTAATTAACTGCAAAATTAATTACATGCTCATAATAAGTTTATTTTTTATTTGGTCTTAGTTTTTACATATATATTACTATCTATTTCTCAAAGGGTATCATTCTTTGTGTATATTAAAATCTGTAAGTCTCAAAGAAGCCAGGCTTAACTTTATATGAATTCACAATTTTCATATATTTTATCAGTGCCAGTTTCCAAGCCTCAAAAAGTCTAAATGAGATGAGCTTGATATTTCAAAGATTTTACTAATTATTTAGATTTATGATTTAGATAGTCTATAGTGTTTAAATTGAGATAGTTTTTCAGATCTTATCATGATGCATTATGTATTTCATTGACCAATGGCTGGATATTTTACAGATGTTGTAGGTAACTATCCATTTTTTTAATTGTTGAAATTCTAGTCTAATCTAAGGAGAGAGGGATTGTTGAATTTATTTTATATCTGTATATGTATATTTATAAAGCATATTAATTATCAGGAATGTTTTTTCTTTTTTTAATAATAATAATAATAATAATAATAATAATAATAATAATAATAATAATAATAATAATAATAATAATAATAATAATAATAATAATAATAATAATAATAATAATAATAATAATAATAATAATAATAATAATAATAATAATAATAATAATAATAATAGACTGTCTAATGACCTACAGTAGACAAATAACTTTAATAGTGTGGGGGCATATATATTTAAAGTTTAAAAGAAAGAAATGAGCACAAACAAAAACTACTTACATAAATATTAAAAGTAATATGTAGAATAATTTAAATATTTTTTTCATAGGCAATATTAATTATTTTGATATTTTAAACACTGTAAATTATTTAAAACAAAACAAAATAATTAATATGATCTAAACAGATTAATTCATTCATTTTTGATTCTGGCAAATATATAAATTTTTAAAATAATAAACAAAAAATAATAATTTTATGTAGACAAAAGTGTTTAATTTCAATGACATGTACTTATAAAAATTATTTTCAATATATTTGTACTTAAAAGATATTAAGAAAAAAGTATTAAGAAAATATTTTTGTACTTATTGTGTTCTAATATATATAAAATAAACAACAACTATTCTGTTGCAATTAGAATCTTGTTTTTATTAATTAAGTAAAAAATATTTAACTTTAATTTTGCTTATCAATCTGTACACTACTTAGTATCTGCTATAAATATTAAATTTCTGCTTAACAAAAAGAACTTCATACTCAAAATAAAAACAATTGTCAGTAAACTACATGTTGATTGAATTTGATATGCATGTTATCAGTGCTAAACTCACCCATAATCTCGGTGTGTGTGTAGCCAGAAACTTTCAGTATATAAAATTTAGATAGTACAGAAACTAACTATGAGTCAAAGGATATCAGCATTTATTTTGCTTGTTAATAAAAACGTGGATTAAATACTATTTACATATAAAACTAATTTTTATCTAAAGTCAGCCAAAAAAAAAAGATTTCATTAGTATGCATATATAGGGTCTATATTGATAATATTAGTTCCAATAAAGAGGATTCTATTTATTTATTGCAAAAAAGGTTACAAAAGTATAGGGAAAAATGAAATGATTCAATGCAGCTTCCCAGGATAAAAAAATGTTATCAGAAATAATTATGAAATAATTATGCAAATTTTGAAAACAAAAAAATTGAAAAATTTGAATTTGGAAAGAAAAGAGCTTTAATTAAATCCAGATGGACCACAACATTTTATTTGTGTACTGATTAACTTAATGATTAACTCAATATATTTAAATGTTTTTATTATAATGTTATTTTTATTATCAAATAAAAAATCTAAAGAATTAAATGTTAACCAATATATATGAATAGGCAAACATTGAAAAAATTTTTGTTAAAAATAATCGTTCTTATAATTTAACATTATAAAATAATTTGATCTTAGAAGTTAAAGATTAACATAAATTGATATGTGAAATATTTTTATACTATAAAGTACATATATGTACATATATTATATGTAAGTTCATATAGCATTTCTATCAGCATTTCCGCTCATTATCATACCACTGCAGGATGAAGATCTCTTAAAGTTTGATCCAATTGATAGCCTTTCCTTTTAACATCACATTCATGAACTTTCTTATTTCATCTTATCTCACATGTAACTTTTTCTAGTTCTTTTACAATCCTTTAGAATCTAGTTTATGTATTCAATTATCCATCTATTATGATCTCATCTACCAATTCTTTAAATGATGTTAGCGATATCTGTTTCTTCGCTCGTATACATAATTTTATTTTCAATATTTTCTTGTTCTCTTAACCAATATCTGTTCCACACTTCATTGTGTGTTCTGAAGAATTTAAATTGCTTTTGTGGTAATTATCCAAACTCTAGAATCATAAGTAAAAATGGGTAAAACACATATTAAAAAACCTTCCTTTTCAAAATGAGGAATATTTTCTTTTAATATTATTTCTACCCAAAGGATTCCATTCAAGTTTAATTCTATTGTTAATTTCATCTATTATGTTTCCATCTGTGTTAATAATCTGACTAAAATATTTGTAGTTGTTAACTTTTTTAATTTACTTTAATCATTATAATTAGATACCAACCAGTAACCACATGTGAGATGGATGGATGGAATAAGAAAATGTGCAGGGGTGTTGTGGAGAAAAGAAGCTAAAGATACGAAAAGATGGATTGAACTTGGAGAGATCTTCATCCTGCAGTGGATTGATAATGGTTGATGATGATGATGATGAACCACCTAAACATGCACAGTAAAAATAGTAATGAATATTTCTCACTGCTGTCGAGGCAATCTTCACACCTTTTTAATAGCAAGAATGAAAATCCATTCTTACTAATGGTCCATTGAATATATATATATGGACCCTTAAAGATTGCAACTTGACTACAGAGTATGAAATATTGTTACAATGAAGTTTTTAAATAAATCTCTTTAAACATGAAATAAACATGTCACTATATTTCAAACTAATAAATAGTCAATTATAACATTACAAACTGCAATACTTTTAAATTGCTCATGTATTATTTAGAAATAAATAAATTTATTTTCAGTCCTACTTTCTTACTTTCATTTGGTATATTCTTCAATATTTTCCAAAGCTCTGAAGAAATATCTACAAAAATAACCATATCTTCTGTAATATCTAAATAAATTAAATAATCTCAATTTTCTTTTATTCCCATAGTTTCTCATTTTAATTTATAAAATATTTCATGTAAAACTACTGTAAAAAGTTTTGGAAATATGTAAAACACTCAACATATACTTTTCTAGATGGTACATTTTCATAAATGTTTTTTTTAATATGACAATATACCATGCCTATATCTTGATGAGTCAAAACTTTAATCATCACAGAAATGCTAATAGAATCAAATGTATTTCTATAACCTAAAAATCCCAAGCATAATGGCAATTTGTATTCATTCATTTTTTTCTATAAGTTCTCTCAAAACATGGACATGATCCATTGGGGTTAAAAACAATTTTTAATCCAACTTGTTCTTTAGGTAAATTAGAATCCAAAATTTGTTGTAAATATATTGTAATTATATTAGTAAGTATTTATATACAACTAATAAAAAACATAAATAGTCAAAATAAGAGTCATAGATCACATGACCCAATTATCTTAAGCTTGTGAGATATAAACAATGAGCATTGCCAATTGCTCAACAAGCTTTGTGATAAATGCTTAGCTAGAGAAAGCATTTAAAATATTTCTGTCAGGAACACCCCCCAAACCTCTGACCATGATTTCATGCTTTGGCACTCCTCAGAGAGACACTAGGGTAGGTTCAGACACTAGATCTAAAAATACCAACCCAAAGCTAGCATTTAACTAAAAGTTATCTATTGAGTAGAAAATCTGAAATTTTTAGTCACCTACATGTCTTCAAACCCAGCTATCCAACTCAAATATGGGGCTGAGAGATCTTCAACCATACCATATATTAGTAGTCTTAGCAATATAAAATTGCATAAGACTTATGGCAGAGACTATAAATAGTCAAAATAAGAGTCATAAACCACATGACCCAATTCTCTTAAGCTTGTGAGATATAAAACAATGAGCATTGCCAATTGCTCAACAAACATATATCTATAATTTCAAATATCTTCATCATAGTTCTCAAATATCAAAATTACAACTGTGTTTTTCTATCATTAATACGACTTTATTTCGTAGACATTTGATATATAACTTTGCCAACAATTTTTCTGTTTTTTCATGTGCTAAAAATAACCTTATTAATTTATCATTTCCAGGAACTTTATTATAGATTTAATTGCATGTATTTCCTCTTCATTTGTAATAACTGATAATTTAGAAAGAGTAATTTTAGAGGATACTTTGTTTTATCCTTTATTATTAATTAAATCTTAGTATAATTCTTCCATTCATATCATCTCACTTTTTAGTAATAGTTTTATTTTTTCTTCTTATCACTGGATTAACACCTTTTGTACCATTTTCCAAAGCTCTATATATTCAGTTCTTTTTAATGGTTCTATTATAAATGTTTTCATACCCTTTCTTACTTTTTTGCTGCTTTTTTGTATTTATTTTTTTGAAGTTGTTAATGGTGTATCAGTTATTTTCTTGCTGATTTTTGTCATCTAAACTATCTTCAAAGTTTGTTAACATTTTAAAAACAATTTATAAATTTTAATTTAAATTCATTAGAGAGTTTCTGAAACTTATCAAATATTTATGCTATCTTTCTTAATAATTTTTGTCTCTCTACTTTTGCCTTAACATGTATCTCTCATTTCATTACTTGAGATTCACTTACTGTGTTGAATATATTAAAAACATTATAATCTTGCAATATATATTTTATGTTGATCAAAACATAATCCAATTCTACTGTTCATTTGGTTGCTTCTTTCTCAATTTTCATTTAGCATTTTTCTCAAAGAAAGAATTCATAATATACATATTTGTTTTCTGTGAAATCCACACATCTGTGTCCTCTATCATACCCACAGCAATTTTTTTCACTTGTTTACCAATTCTAGTATTAAAGTCTCCCATGACGATTTTAAAATGTTGATTAGTCTAATCAAAAGCAATTTGTACATCCATATAAAAATCCATCTTATTCATCATAATAATATCTTATTTAAGCATATACTTCACTTATTTGTATTTAGTATCTTCCAATAATTTGAATAATTATTTTTTCCAATGTGTTTAATATCCTAGCAATTTCCCATGTTATTATTTCCTTTTTATTTATAATTAATCAAATTTAACTTGCGCTTTTGATATTTTGTGCTTTGTAGTAAAGTATATGTCCACTTTTTAAATCAATTGTCTTTTCACCTTTTCCTTCAATTTCAAAAGTCCTACAATGTTCCATTTATTCATTAGTCAGTTATTTTAATTCATGCAATATTACGTCTTATGAAAACAGTTGTAGTTGCCCAAATAAATAGTTGTCATTGGATAGCAGTCTGTGTCCTTAAGCAGGGGGTTTTAATATCTTGCATTTTGGTCACCAAATATTGCATTGGTCGGTGACTTTACAGTCTTGTGAAAATAAGAAATGTAATTCAATTTCACCCTTGTTTTGATTGTAAATATTTATTTAATAAATATAAGAAAAGCTTAAGTTGAATTACAATTTGTCTAAGAAAAGTGAATAACATATATATAATTACAATTTAACTTTATGTATTTTAAAAACAAATATCTTAGTCAACTTAGCCATTAAACTAAATTAGTGGAATTATATAGTATTAAAATAGTTTAATCTAAATTTAAATTGAAATAGTTTTAATTTCTGAATGTACAAGTACCTGCATATATCTTTTATACTTATAATACACTTTAAACGTATATAGGTGAAAATTTTATTAACTTCACCTATATACGTTTAAAGCATATTATAAATATTACGATCAGTTGGCGAAGTAAATTATTTATTACATATATTTAAGATCACTTATTTTATATATTTATAAATCACAATTTAAACATTTATTACTTTCTTTCCATTCTTTTGGAAATATTTAATATCTCTGTGTACATCAGAAACAGATATAATCTATTTCTGTTAATTGGTGTATAAATATTTAATTCCTTTTTAATTTTTTAAATATTGTTATTAATTAATTATTAAATTTATTAATCATTATTTCAAATTATTTTAGTAATTTTTTTTAAATGCTGCATTAAATATTTTCTTCACGTTTATTCTTGTATATAGGTATTTAGTGGAGTATTTGGCTAACAAATAAACCAGCACTAAGGTAATGATGAAATTTGGTGGTGTGGGTATAAATTTTATATACTTTTAACTATACAGATGATGTATAGGGTTAAGAGTTATTAGACAATAACTTCTTAATAATGATAAGTATTATGATCAAGTTCACATTTTTTAAATATATATGATGACTATCTTAATTATAACCTATATATGCATGGTTCCATATGACCCTGAATTGGGTCATTCAGTATTTAATTCATATTTATTTACTGTCTGATATTTGCAGTGTCTAATATATGCTTAATTTTATTATTAGCATTTATATAAGTTTGTGCAGCTATTAAGTTACCTATTAATAAGACTGATTATATTTGCTACTTATATGACCTTTTTTAAAATTTTATTATACACATTGCCTGATGTAAGGTAATCTGATCATCATCAGCTGCCATTACCAAAATTAATTATAATGTACAGCACCAAAAATTCATCAAGCTGAATGGAAAATGAAAGGACATTGAAAAAAAATAATGATACACTTTGTAAAGCAAATCTACATACATATGCAAATTTTTTATATACATATATATATAGTGTGGAAATGGTAAGGCAGGTATTACATAAAAGCAAATACTTAATAATGAAATACAGTTTGTAAGTTTAAATACCTTTCCACTATTTTTATTTTTGTATTAAATCATTAAAAAGTTAACCATTAAGAAAGCTGAATTAAATTTGCTTCTTTCCTTTCTTTTCTACATGATTTTTTATCCATTAAAAAGGCTGAATTAAATTTGCTTCCTTCCTTTCTTTTCTACATGATTTTTTATCCATTAAGAAGGCTAAATTAAATTTGCTTCTTTCCTTTCTTGCCAACATGATTTTTTATTGCTTTAAAATCATATTACTTCACTAAAATTATAAATTCAACGAAGAAACTTTTTAGTTAGGAGGTCTACCAGATCAGTTTTCTAAGTCACTTACTACTTAATCAACCTGAATAGATGATCATCATACAAAAGTTGTCATTAAAAATGTTCTAAATAATAAAATAAGTTGTGGAAGTATTTAAAATAACTTTCTAAACTTTGAGAGTTTTCTGAATAATAATTTTCACTACTTCCATGGAAATATTATCTAAACATACCATAAATATGAAAAAATTGAAAGACAGAGTAAAAAAAACACAATGGAAAATTTATTCATAAGCACAATTCCTTATTGTTCAATATTTCTCTTTTAGAAAATGCTATCATAAATTCTAATCTCAAATTGAGTTCATTGTTTTGCTTGGTCATCACTAAAAAAATTTATATAAATATTATGTCTGGAAAGTTAACAACTTGGCCATAATTATAATTTATTTCATTTCTGCATTAATATTTATTTTGTTACATGTCTTTAATGTTACATATCTATTTTCAATCTGAACTATTTAGTCATAAATTATTGATTGCTTTATTTTTCTTTCATATCAAAATAAATAGACATTTGATATAATTTTGATTTTATCATTACATCAATATATCCATTTTTGTCCATCATCTTTTTTATTCTGTTTTTTTTTTCTATCTGGAATCAGTCATTTTGCTTATTTTATGTTCTTCACCTACACTAAGTTACTATAAAATTTTAGAATTAAAATAAAGATGGAATTTAGCATTATCCTGATATATATTGTAGAATTTATTATGCATTTTATTTAATAATTTTATTTACCAATAAAATAAATTTGTTTATTCTGTATAAATATTTATAGTTTGAATTCTCTGTTCCACTATTTTAGGACTGCTATACTTATATGTTATTTCCATTTTGTTATTTCTAATGTCAGTAATTGTTAATCATACTTGATAGAAATTAATTGACTGCAATTGATATACTTATTTCCACATTACTTTAGTTTTTCATTAAATATATCTGCATTATGAATTCTTACGTCATTCAAGCTTTTGTTATATTGGTACATTAAAATATAAATTGTTCAGCTATGAACTATTAAATTGCCTACATATGTTTAAATATTTACGATATATTCTAAACCAGATTAATCAATATAAATTATATTGTACATTATAAACTTATTATATGTGTGTGTGTGTAAATAAAGTTTTTTTTTTGTCAAACCATATATTATTTTGTTTAGTAAATTCCCAATGTTTCGATGAAATGTTATTCGTCATTGTTAAAAGTAAGGTCTTAATGAATAACTGCTAGATCTTAAGTAACAATCCAAAATAAAGCAAAACTCTCCATATAGTAGTGCCATCTTGTGATAACAAGAGCAATCAATGGATGCCAGAAGGCTTGTGTATAAAATCCCTATCTAGTGCCTACTCATCCAATATCCCCAGACTAGTTTCTGGCTTGTGGCCTTCATGAGATAGTGATCATGTGATGTTTAGATCTTAAGTAATAATGAAATTGAGTGTGAAGTAAAGAACAATCATTCTTATAAATATTTGATGATTGATTATTTAGAATAGGTGGGTTAACAAAACTCCCATCTCTCTCAATTTTACAGCAAATTGATTTCAAGTTTATTCCAGAAGAAAGTTTCTAACACAAGTTGATTCCAAATAAATATAAGAATGATTGTTCTTTACTTCACAATCAATCTTATTATTACTTAAGCACTAACAGTTCTTCATTAAGACCTTTACTCTTGACAATGATGAATAATATTTTGTTGAAATGTTGGGAATTTATAAACAAAGTAATACACAATTTAACACAAAAAAGACTTCATTTACATATAAAACCATGAAAATATTAAATATAATATAAATATTTGCCATAATTGTTCCATCTGTTTACAACCTGAAACCAACTCTTTGCCCAGGTTCAAACCTTAAAAGTGCTTTAATAAATGTCTATGCATTGGTATCTGTATGATCGCATATATATAGATATGCATAAGTTAATGCCAGTGACGTAATTATTATTTATGGGTTAAAGTAATAGCTTTATTAAATTTAATGTACAATTAACTTGGTCGATAACTTAGAATTTTTAAAATCGCATATGTGTCGGTGAATTGTACATATTGCCATGATACATATATATATATGATGTATTTTTTTTATTAATAATTGTTATATTTTAAAATCGAGTTCTAAAATAATTTGTAAAAATATCACATGATTCAAATCTGATTTGGGATAGCATGTTAACTGATTTTAAAAAATTATTAAAACAATAGTTATTTGTGAAAACACATTTCATCTTGAAAATAAGCATTTAGCCAACGTTGCAAATTACTAAAATCTCTTTAAAAAATACAAAAATAAGTTATTGTAAACATCCTTCCAAAAATGTAGACAAAAGACAGGAGTTGCTTGTTTTTCTACAGGGTAAATTTATTACAAAATTATAAGTTAATGGAAGGTACATATATATATATAGCACCATTTTTCTTATGTAAAATATAGACTGCATATTTTTGTGAACATCGTCTAACAAAATCCATGCCAGTGTGATCTGTAATATGTCTTGAGTAGGAGAGGCTGTAGTTGCTGTTCTCCAAGCCTGGAGAATAGTAATCTCCATCCTGCATGCTGAAAACGTCAAGCACCTATCATGATAG
The DNA here is from genome assembly GCA_028023455.1 of Epiperipatus broadwayi. Classification (NCBI taxonomy): domain Eukaryota; kingdom Metazoa; phylum Onychophora; class Udeonychophora; order Euonychophora; family Peripatidae; genus Epiperipatus; species Epiperipatus broadwayi. Next base: position 20,246,431 of record JAQFVV010000002.1, read on the forward strand.
AAGTTCCCATAGTAAAACTACTATGGTGATATTACCACAGAAAGATACAATGTCTATACTAGAAATGATTACTACTTTACCCACAACCAAGAACTGATGAAACCAATTGATGTGCTTTCACAGATTACTCAAAGTAAAATTCCTATTACCACCTTAAAGAGCCCTAAAGTAGACATTAAATGATAAATCTAAAGTTATAGCGATTCCATAAATCCTACTGAATGTTCAAATTAAATTTTAGCTTGCAAAATTGTTAATTTGCTTAAACTGTAAAATCATAAATTGAGGCCTTTTATTTGTTTAAACTATGAAATTATAAAGTAATACTCATCCTCTTAAACTATAAGTAATTTTTACTTTCATGCTTGTGGTGGTGTCTATAAATTTTAGTTATTAAGTTTCTTCCCAATTTATTCGATAATATGCCAAATGCTATTCAAAATAGTGAGCATATTAAATATAGTAAGTTTGTGTTAAAGATAGTACTAATCCTACCTTAGATCTAATAATTACAGAATAGTGTTTACTTATTCAAATCAAAGAGCTATTTTGAAATGTTTGATTGCCTTGCAATTCATGTAGTGATTTATATTAATGTATCATTTGAAATGCCTTAATAAGTAGTTATTCTGGTTTGCCACCCTATATTATCTAGTATAATCTATAAGGTTATTTTAGCCAACAAATATATTTCTAACTGTAGAGATATAGTACAAACATGCATTTTATAATTGTTAATTAACCATAATATCCCTTAAAATGCACATAACCCTTATTAAAATATGATGGATATTGTTGTTCAATTATTTGTTAGATGGGAGTTAATATTTTATTAAATCAGCCCATTATATTATTGCATTAGCTTTCAATGCTTGTTTTATGAATTGGCTTTTGTTGGCAGTGCAGAAATTCACTAACTGTTTGAATGCAAACATAAATTGGTTATATTGAAATCATTATATTTGTGCATTGCTGGTATGAACTTTTGATATATGTATAGATATATTTCTATCTTGCTAATCTTTATGGGAAAATTATGTCAGCTGCCTGTGTTGTGGGGGACAAACCTTTAGAGGCCAAATTGTTTGGTATATGCACCAAATAAGCAACTGGGATATGGACCCAAGACATTTAAATAGCTTATTCAATTTCCAAATCTCAAAATATATTTTCAGATACTTAATTCATTAGCAAGCTTCTTGGTTTAAATGAACTGCACATCTTATATGTGGAGGTAATTTCTCATCCGCACCACCAAGTCCTTAATAAGTTTAGTTTAATTTGCTTATAGAGAACTACATATAATGTTAATTTAGCCTATTCCATCCTGAAGATTATATTTATTTATGAATTTATCCAAAAGTATTAAAAGCTCCAGTGTGATAAATCATGATTTGCCGTATCTTTTAGAATTAATAATTATATTCAGATCTTAAAGTCCTTATCTTAGATAATCAGCAGTATTAATGCTGTAGTAGGTAATATATGTATCCAGTTATTACTATAAATATCAGCTATTTGATGAACCACAATAAGGGAATTGAATATTATTTGACATGTTAAACTGACATAGACATTAATCATTCATCAAGCACAAAGGTTGTTAAATTCACGTGAATTGGCTCATTGACACTGTATTATATTTAATTAACTTTGCCTAATTGTATAACATGTGATAGTATTAAATTAAGAATATTTTAATTACTAGTTGAATGTAATCTATATTATCGTACGTTAATCATTACCAATTATAATAAACTTGTTTGAATTTACCTCGTCTTCATTATTTTTACTACCGTACTTCAATTCACTTAAACCCACTCATTAAAATGAAATTTATTATGTGTAAGGTTTATGATACTTATTTTCCCCATTTAGTTATTAAAATTATTTATCATTTGTTTATGAAATTCATTAATAGTCTGCATAGTGTAATAAAATGTCATAAAACCTTATGTTTCTCCCTGTTCAGCAGGACGCTGATCAAATGGAACTTTCATGTGACTTCAGAAGCATTCATGGGAATTCCATCACAAAGCTCTGGCAAATAGATTGAAGTTTGGTCTGACTTGGGACTCCCATACCCCATCTCAATCAAGTTTAGTATATTTTTCCTGGATTCTTTATTGTGTTAAATGAATATACGATTCTGACCATTACAATATACAAATGTATATCCATTTATGACTCACATTGTTTGGTAAATATTAAGTCTAACTCAAAAAGAACTAAAACCCATGACTCCTTTAGTTTTAACTTCTTATAATTATTTTACCTTTATTGTACCTATTCATATCATTTCTAGCCATTTTGCTTGGAAGTATTCATTTTTGTTCCCCTACCAATGTCTGAACTTTTTCATAAGTGTTAATTATTTGCACCACTCCCATTTAATAAAAATATATTAAGGGCATTAATTGAATGATACAGTATTTATTAAGTTGCTATCATATTTATCAAATTACTTATGTATGAATTCTTTACTTGTTTGTAAAATGTATTATTTTCTACTAAAATATACCAATGTTCATGTATCTAATCAAATAAACTTTTAGCCGATAGTCATTTTAGAACTGAATTTTAAATGTTTTTAAAATAATTTACCATCATAAAATATTGCCTGAAATTTGATTCCTGGTTGGAATAAAAAAAAAAAAGAGAGTTCCATTTAATTTATGCATCATTTAATGTATTCCAATTTATGTATTCTTTATTAATTACTTATATCATTATTGCCTAAAATAGAAATGGTAAAAAAATGAATGTCTCTATATTTAGTTACTTACTTACTTACCATCAATATTATTAATAAACACAAAAACTTAAAATTGAAGTTTAAAAGAGAAGTTATAAATAAATATAATAATAAGCTAAACGTTTTCGAGGATCTATGCCTCATAATCATAGCTTTCTTAAAAATATATAATATATATATACAAAGACATTTAAATTAGTACGTATTACGTGGACCATTTCTTCGATATATCAAAGCAAGTGCCTTTTCTATTTATAGCATTAATATTTCTATTAATATAGAATGCTTCTTTTATTTTCCTCTTATGATCATTTGATTCAGTGCATATAATTACAGGATTGGCAGGAGTAAAATTGTGTCCAGATTTCATGGAATGCTCCAAAAATACAGAAGATATATTGTTGTTCTGCTGAGCTCTATTGTAAGTGTACACGTGTTGAGCAAATCTAGTATTAATAGCAGCTTTAGTTTCACCATAATATATATATTTTTATTATATATTTTTAAGAAAGCTATGATTATGAGGCATGGATCCTCGAAAACGTTCAGCTTATTATTATATTTATTTATAACTTCTCTTTTAAACTTCACTTTTAAGGTTTTGTGTTTATTTATACATAACAGGAAGTAATCTATTACATCAATATTATTGTATAAAAAAGCCAATTGTTTGGAGTATTCTTGAAAGAACTTATAATAACTCAAATATTTGTTGTATAATTTAAATTTTCAGATGAAAGCAAAGGAAACTATATCCCATGATTATGTTAGATGTTAATAATTGAATATTAGCTATGTTTATAAATATTATGTTTTTAAATATTATTAATGTTATGATGAGGATCGATTTTTTAAATTTATGGGTGTGTGAAATTTAGTCTCTACAAGAATTTATACACATGTTGAAGTGTGGTTCATTCAGTTTTTAGTTGTAGAATTTTAATGTAGTTCATGTAATGAGAATTGTTTTGATTATCCATTTTCATAGAAAATATGAATGTAATATATCCCACTTATGGAAATAATTCTTATATTGTAAATATTCACATATTTAAAATATAAGGGGTTTCTTTGTTGTGTATGGAAATGTGTGTTGTAATTTCCTCCATATATATTGTTGTATTTATTTATTTTTATATAGTAAACCATATCTAATTTATAACATTACCCTGTCTTAAATTATATATATTGAAATGAATTAGAATAGTAGTTTATTAACAGCATGAGACAAAGTAAATTTTAATGCTCTTTTAATATTTTAGATTATAATATATTTAAGGTACTTGTAATGAACTTATAATATTTGACATTTATATGGTTAGATAATTGTGAAATACAGTATATTATTTAATTGAATTGTTTGCTTTTATGATTGATAGACCCCAATATTATATATCTGAAACATAAACAAAGTTACTCATTTTTATCTTATTATCATTTATCACCATTATTCTTTTTAAATTCAGCACACACATGCACATTGCATGCATACTCATATATAATTCCTGTCATATGGATTAAAAAGTACAAAAAATACTGATTTTTGATAAATATTATTAGTGTATGCACATTCTTTATAACTTTATTAAATGGAATTCTAATTTAGTTTTTTTAATTTATATTTTTGACATCAAGAAGGTAGGAGATAAATTATTTTAAAATTGAATAAATGATTTTCTGCGATTTTCTTTTTATAATAATTTTGATAATGACTATTATCAATATTATTATTATTTTTTTGAAAACATGTGATTCTGAATCTTCTATATTTTATTTTTAGTAAAGTATTTTTTGAATATTTTTACCACATAAACACTTTTTTAATTTTCCTTTGAGATTATCACCTCATTGGCTCAAGCTTGGCTTTGATACCCATTCTCTTTTAATTTTTCCATGAATACTATTCATATTTTATAATATTTTTATATAGATAAAATTAAAATAAATCAAGATACTGCAAATCTCTAGTGCTTGTTACAACACGTAACTGACATTTAATCAGATATCAAGGATAGCCATCTTAAATAACAACAAACCTAAACACACAACAAAGATTTTACGAGAAAAGGGCAGCCACCCTTCTCTCAACCTTTCTTTCTATATATCTAAGCCAGTCATAAGCATTTAGGTTTGAAAGCTTTAAATATCTTCACAATTAACTCACTGAGTCTAAATCATAAACATACAACGTGAAATCCTATGATTTACTATGAAGTAGTTTTTAGACTACATAACAAGCAATAAAGTATGCTTCACAAATATTACATACTTTACTGCTTGTTATGTATTCTAAAAACTAACTTGAATCATAGGATTTCATGTTGTACATTTATGATTTAGACCCAATGAGTTAATTGTGAAGATATTTAAAGCTTCAAGCTTTTAAACCTAAATGCTTACGACTGGCTTAGATATATAGAAAGAAAAGTTGAGAGAAGGGTGGCTGCCCTTTTCTCGTAAAATCTTTGTTGTGTGTTTAGGTTTGTTGTCATTTAAGATGGCTATCCTTGACATCTGATTGGCTGTCAGTTATGTGTTGTAATGAGCGCTAGAGATTTGCAATATCTCAATTTATTTCAGTTTTCAATTATCAGCGCTTCACAAATAATAGATAAAATTAGTAAAGTTGTTAGATTAATGGTGGCTTTATTACTCCTGAAATGATTTCTCTTTATTAATTACTATTTGAATACTTTGAGATTTATTGTTAATTTTCAAAGATTTATTACTTACTTTGTGAATCATGTTCAATGCTATGTAAATTATTTATGCATAGAAAGGTCTGCAGTTGGGAAACAATAAAATTTTCTTTGGATCACAATCCAAGGTGTGACCACACTTCTTTCCTATATGTTTAATAGATTCATGACTCCCTTCCATTCTTCTCATTTTACAAATGTTATATATAGAGTAAGTTAAAAACAAACTCTTATGAAGCTTCAAAAATACCCTCAACCTCAGACCGCGGTTTCTGCCTCTAGCGTCATCAGTGAGGTGCTAGGGAATAAAAATACTAGAACTAGTCCAGAATTTTATCAATGCCTAACTATTGAGAAGAAAATCTGAAACTTTCAGACATTTAAATGTCCAAAAATCCAGCTATCTAACTCAAATAGCCGTATGGGACTGAACTAAGTTCAGACACACCATATATTAATAGCTCTAGCAATATAAAATTGCCAAAGCATTAATAGCAAAAAACTAAAATTAAATTGATAAAAAATCAAGTCAGATGACCTAATTTTAATAAAGCTCCTATTTACAAATGTTATATATAGAGTAAGTTAAAAACAAACTCTTATGAAGCTTCAAAAATACCCTCAACCTCAGACCACGGTTTCTGCCTCTAGCGTCATCAGTGAGGTGCTAGGAAATAAAAATACTAGAACTAGATTTTCTTCTCAATAGTTAGGCATTGATAAAATGCTGGACTAGTTCTAGTATTTTTATTCCCTAGCACCTCACTGATGACGCTAGAGGCAGAAACCGCGGTCTGAGGTTGAGGGTATTTTTGAAGCTTCATAAGAGTTTGTTTTTAACTTACTCTATATATAACATTTGTAAATAGGAGCTTTATTAAAATTAGGTCATCTGACTTGATTTTTTATCAATTCTTCTCATTGTATGTATGCATTGCAAATTACCATTACAGCAAATACATTCACATGTTTGGTATTGTAATTTAGGTAAAAGTAAATTAATATTTAAGTAGCTCACTTCAGAGAAAGGTTTTCTAACAGACTCTCATACCCATCAGACTTGGCAATTCGTAAGTGATGAGGATTTGATTGTTTTTGAACTTTTTTTAAATTGCTAACTAAGAATAAGGAGATATCCAATTTCTGATCAATATTAGATAATTATCTCAATATTCTTTAGAATGGATACTTGAAAGAAATTTCCCAAATTTATTGGAAAAATTCAAGTTTATTTAGTTTAGATTAAAATTCAGAAAATTTAATGTATATTTTCTTATTTTACATATTACATTGCAATCTGAGCATAGGAAGAATAAAACCAAATAATTCTATTATAGGAAATCATAACGTTTAACAAATCAACAAACATACAAGACAAACAATTTAATTGAAAAAATGGACCACTTAACATTTGTCAAATTTTTGTTGTGAAATTAATTGTGGATATATTAAGAAAATTTTGTATATACTGTGTTTTTGTTATGAGTTTTAAAGTTGTTGTTTTTTTTTCTAAAATGCTGACACATTTTAAAATAGCATGGATTAATTTTTAAAAGTCGTATTTTATTGCTTTTAAGTGCGGTTATATATTTTAGAAATAAACATAATTTATTATTTTTACAAAAAAATAAGGATAGTGCATTATAATTTCAAGCAAATATAAAATTAACCTCTCTAAAGAATCAAAGATAAATAAAATAGGAATTTTACTTTTTTAGAATGTAGTCAACATATACCCATGTATTAAAAACTATTCATCATCATCACTATCAACCATTATTAATCCACTGCAGGATGAAGGTCTCTCCAAGTTCAATCCATCTTCTCCGATCTTTAGCTTCTCTTTTCCACATCACCCGGACACACTTTCTTATTTCATCTATCCATCTCATATGTGGTCTCTTTCTGGGTCTTTTACAATCTCTTGGAATCCAGTTTAAGATTTTAATTGTCCATCTATTATCATCTCTTCTAGCAATATGTCCAGCCCAACTCCACTTCAGTCTTTTAGTTCTCTTACCCATATATTGCGTTTTCGATCTCTTCTTGTTACTCCCAACATATATATGTAAATAATGTGAATTTTATTATAAGTAACAAATAAACCCTTAAAATTATATTTCCAACGTTTTAAATTATAATTTACAGTTTTATAATTTTTATGAAAATTTAAAACGTTGATAACCGCTATTTGTCTACATTTATTACGTGCTTATGTGTGTGCGTGTTTGCTTGTATTTGTAATTCGTAATTTAAAAGCCTCATTATTGATTTTTAGTAGGTTTTTTTTTAATAATCAATAATATCAATATTTTTTATATTGAAAAATACTCTTAAATATATTGATTTTTTTCCACTTTTGAAAATTTCGTGCGAAATTTAATTACGACTTTTTTATTTCCATCAGTATCTAGCAAAATATTTTAATTTAATTAATAAAGCTTTAATAATTTTTTTTTTTAAATCCAACTCATTGGAATGGGAAAATTGTTTATCAATTCTATATAAGATGAAAATAAATTTTAACACAAAAATAGTACGCTTTTCTTAATTCTTTTCCCTTTTTATATGATCAATAAATAGTAGAATAAAAGTTTCTGCAAGATTGTTTTAATTCTTGGCTTCTCTTCTCCACATATGTGCCATTCATCAATCTCATCCATGGATTATTTCAAGGCCTTTTACAATTTTTTGGAATCTGTTTAAAACTTCAACTATACTTTCAATGCCATCTTTTTAGTATCACTTCATGTTGTATTGCAACTTTTAAATTCTTTCCTGGTACTTGTTTGTTCTCTGATCCATATTTTTCAGTTTTTATTCACTCTTGTTATTCTCACAATTATCTTCATTGTACGGTTTTAAATTTCCATATTGTTTTTCTATTAAGTCCTCAAATCTTAGATCCATATATAAAAATGGATAAAATATATTTGTTAAACGACTTCCCTTTCAAGGACTTGGAAGTTTAAATCTATGATTAATTTATTTATTATATTTTCGTCTATAATACAACACACATTTCCTTTTCCACATACTATCAATATCTTTAAGAAATAGAACCAAGGCATAATGGTAACTGAAATCTGTATAAATATTGAAATGCTCCATAATTACATTATTTCACTTACTCTCCCCTTTAAATAAATAACTAACTAAAATTCGAGCTGTTTTTTTATTTAAAGAAGAGTGTGACTGAAATAAGATAGCTATGGGCTATTTTAAATATATCAATATCTTTGTATCATCTTTTTTCCAGAATGTCTGCAAGTACATAATTATCATTATTATTTGCAATCTTAATGTCATTGCATCATCTTCTTCCTTCTCTCAGAATGTCTGTGAGTATAAAGTAATCCTTATTGTTTGAAATCCAGATCTTAAAGAGATGAGCATTATGATGATTGGTATAATTTAATATCAAATGCAAATTCACACAAGATGTAAATAAAACTTCATTTAATACAACAAATAATCGCAATTAAAACAGGCAAAACTCACTATACTATTGCCACACACAACAAGCTACAGTAATCAATGGATTCCAGAAGGCTTGTGCATAAAATCCCTATCTAGTGCCTACTCATCCAATATCCCCAGACTAGTTTCTGGCTTGTCACCTTCATCAGTGAGGAGCCTTGGATCTGAGAGCACTGCACCTACAACTATAAGAGGTGGTGGTCCTGTGATGTTTATTGGCTTAAATAATCACCATATGGTAAATAAATGTCTTATTTTAAAAACTTCATTATTAAGTCAATTATGTAATTATTGATAAATATAATACTTTCAAATTGCATGTTTGATTATGGAAAAGATTTCCTTTTCCATGTGTTGTCAGTATAATTGTATTATTTTTTTTTCTCCGAATTCTTGCATGGGATTTTTCAAATGAGAAAAAGTGGCTTTTATATTGATTGTTTCTTAGCTATATTAAATGAAGTTTTATTTACATCTGCTGAAAATTTAAATTTGACCACCAATTATGTCACTTATCAGAAAAATAGTATATTTTAAGTCTGGGATTGCAAGTATAAATGATTGTTTTGTATTTGATTTATGACAAAAAAGGGAGTGGTACAAATATGAAATTCATTTTCATAGTCTTACATTTAATTTAAAAGACTAAATGGTCCATTATATGGTTGATCTTGGTAATATGTAGAATGCTATTTATTTATATCCCGAAAGAGACTGATTTGCTTATTTTAATTACATATGTCTATATCGAGATGTTTTGCCAAATTGCAAATATATATGTACATATCAGCTGGTTCAGCTAAATTTGAATTTTCAATTAATTTGTAATTTTTATTAAACGTATGTTATAGTGAGTGTGATAATATATATATTGTGCACACATTAATATGCATTACATTTTCTTTATTAGCTGACATTAATGTTATAATTTTGTGTGCAAGAAAAATGAACTTTGTAGTAAATTTTTCGTATCTTTGTGTAAAAATTTTGAAATATTTAAAAAACAATGCTTAATCTGCAAAACGTTGCTTTTGATCTTTAGGAATAAAGAATCTGAAATTAAGCATTGTCTAGGTAAAAATATTGTAATTATAGCAATTAGCTTGGAATTTATTAATTTAAAAATAAAAAATGTTGGCTATCTGAAAATAATTGATCTAGAAGATTCTGGAAATCCCTGTGGGAGAACAATGGGAATAAACTCTATAAAAGCCTACCAAAAAGCGTTCTATTCATCATTCTTTTCTACAAACTACACTATTTGCTCATCACCCATTAACTCTTTGCAATTAAGAGTCTTCATTAGTATTCCACAATTATTTTGTGACATGCAGCTTGTTATAATGAACAGTTTTTTAAAATAATGGATGTATCAACCTCTCCAATTGCAGTCTCCACTGATATGCATAGCTAGGACTTTTAAAAAGATGAACCTCTTACTTTAAGAATCAACTTCAATCTCCAGTATGATCCAAATTAGCTAGAGAAACTGACCTCCTGAAATTTCCAACTACCAACCTCAGCAGTGAAGCTTCTCTCAACTAACCTGCAACTAGAAATATCACTGAAAGACATAAGCATTAAGAGTATATACTCCTCCAGATAATCACAGAAATCAAAAGTTGACACCTCCTATGGACTTATGGTAATATAAACTATTATATATTTCAATAAGCCATGAATGATTATATTTGTATTTAATTACCTACTTGTACATTTTAGTATAAGTTATGTTAGATTGAGTGCATCTTTTATTTAATTTTATCAATACACAGTTTTGTATTGGTATTATTAATTACATTTTATGGGTGTGTTATTTTTTTGTTGTTAATATGTATTCGGAGAACATATTAAACATTTGTGTTTTTGCATTAAAGTTTTGAGAGTTCAGAAGAAAATCATAGTTTTAAAATTATTTTATTATTATAAAGTTTTTAGATTCTTCTCTCTGAATCTTTTTTAAAAAATGAAATAAATCTTAAATATTAAAAATGAAAAGATTAACATATTTTTAAAGTAATGATTCATAAATAATGTTGTAAAATTAATCTACTTTTAACTATTGGTTAAAAACTGTATAAACAGTTATTTTGTATATATATATGTGTGTACAAAACTTTAGATTTATTAACAGTATCAGATGCTTTGTGTGTAAATATTTATTATCATGTAGAAATGAAAGTAAAGTTTTTCTTGTTTTTGGGCATAAAGTTGATCCATTTATTATTTATTATTTAAGTAATCACTTGATATTTGTTTATACTTAGTATTTGGTCAGCTGTATTTTTTCAATATATATATATATAGTTTCTAGTCTCCCTATCCTTCACTGATGTGAGCCAACTGGCTTGAAACCAGCTGGTCTGGAGGTGGAGACAATGAACGAGATATTGAATTCTATCTCTCTCGATGTTTATGTAAAAAAAAGCTTGTTAGGAGCTATTGGTAAAGCTCCATCTAGTGATCATATATATATATATCTTTTAACATGAGACACCTATAGCTTGAATCATGGTCTTTGTTATTCTTAGATAGATACAATTTTGTAACAGATTTCTGTGCCTTTTATATAATTATCACTATATATTGGGGAATCCTCATAGCCTCTGGTCAGTGACATTACTACTATGCTCATATTTATATGTAATCTCTTTTAACCTGGTTGTCTACCACTCAGATTGAGAACTTTATTGTATTTGCTTAAGCAAACTTAGAAAAAGCATCCCATGCCTTTTATATATTTGTCACTTATGGTCCTTATTATTTTCATTATACTTCTCTAGTGGTATGGGTTGATTTAATAATAAAATTTACAAATATTTAAATATTTGTAAATGTTTTGACAAAGTTTATATGCACATCTATCATATGAGGACAATTTTTCAAAGACTATTTCATTATTGTAACCAGTAAAAGAAAGTTAAAAAGGGGAAAGATAATGAATTAACTGTTAATGTTGTCTATTCAAATTGTATTGTACTCAATTTAAAATCATCCATAAATGAAGTTTATTTACACTTATTATTTGTTTTTTTTTCTTTTATTCATTACTTAATAAACATTATTACTAATAGTTTAATTTGCCTGTTGTTAGTTTGCAGTTGTCTGGCTATCATTTGTTTATTAGAATAAGAATCTCTTTTTCCCCCTGATCTAACAGCAATAATTTCCTCTTATCTTAAGGAATAGCTACAATCATCATTGGTTAATGTTTGGTCACCTAAAATAAATTTTCTAGGCTAAAAAAACTCAGTTTGGTGCCCAGTATAATATATTGTAATAGTACAGAGTATTAAAGGGAGTGAACAGGGAAATTGGAAACCAATCATTTTCCACATTTAATAAATCAAATATAATGAATAAATATATAAGGAATATAAACATGAAGAAGGATCAGGAGCATGTGACTAAGCTTGAGAATATAAAATAAATACTTATACTAATTCTAAGTTGTACACTACAAATTACAAACTATCCCAGCATTATACAAAAAAATCAACAGTCATTCTTGTGACTGGATTTAAAAAAAATACACTGCAAAACAGGCTACCATCAAGCCATTTCCAATCTTAAGGCAAAATATAACAATAATTTGAATGCACATATTTAAGTGCTAATCCATCAAAATATAAAAAATAGTACTTGGACACTGATACATGCTGATCATCCTCAGTTGCTCTAGTCATATGGTACCATAAAGTACATGCCAACTATAAACTAAATTTTTAATAAAATAAATCAATGCAATGAATGGACTTTAAAAGTAATAATACATTTGTGCCATACAGAGTTATTATCTGGATATCCCAACACAAACACATTTATAAAACTAACCATTATATTCTAAACTAGCTCAGGAAGCAAGAATTCTAGAGCCTATGATTATAAACAAGAGATAAATATAGCAACTTATTCTAAATAAATTAAAATAATTTATAAGTTTATTCTACTATAATTAAATAGCTTACTGGGATAATTTAAAAATTTCTAAAATATTAAATTGTGTTGAAATCAAATTACTCACACTACCAATTCATGTAACAGATAGCTGAGGAATAAAGATATTAACAGTAAAATATTTTTTAAACAATTATTTAATAACATAATTGATTAATAATAAAAAATATGATATGATAATTCAAATTTATACATTCTTATCAAAAAGTGTAGTTTCGAAAAAAAAAAGATTAACTGTTGATTTTTATTCCTTAAATCAATTAACTTTTGCTTTCATTAAGCCATTTCTTTAAATAACAAAAGTTGGAACACAACTTTTTTTACAATCAGGGATAAAAAAACTATAACTCATCTTTTGTATAACTTTGGGGGGAAATAAATGAATAAAAAATGTGTTTAAAAAATACTAATAAAATAAATTATTACCAATTGTTACCTAATTTTAATTTTATTTAACTATAAATGAAAATATAATATGCAAATTAAAGAAAATACCTTGTTCCATGATTTAATTTCTTTTTAAATCCTTTTTTGATACTTGTAATTTTTATTGTCCATATAGATTTTCTTTTTGAATGATTCACAATTTCAGGCTACTAATGTATACAGTTAATTTATCCACTTTGCCATACTATAGTTTCAGGCTAAAATACAGAATTTTTCCATTTTTCTTTCTAATAATTTTTCAGATCTGGCTAACATATATAGACAATCATGTTTTTGGTTAGAGACATGGTTTGAGATTACTTCAGGAATATCTTCTCTTTTATATTTTTTTCAATGAAGCATGTTACATGGAGATAGGTGAAGTTTAGTTTCTAGATAAACTTAGCACATGGTTGTCTTCATTTTAGAAAACATTTTTTACAGATAAACTTATAAATGTGCTCTAGACAGCCAATTCTTCTAGCTTTTTTAATATCTGGTTATGACTTATACTGTCTTTTTCAATAGCTTGATTTGTATAGACATCTTCCAGATACTGAAGTTTTCTGATTGACCCACAACCCTATTTTTGGAACAAACCTGTCTTCCACAAGTCACAATCATACCTTTTGCATGACAAAATTTAATATTAACAAATTAGGTCATTTTTTACAAAAACAATTGTTCAGCTATTTTCAAAAGACTTTGTACTTGTTTTTATTTTATGCCAAAAGAAAAAGAAGATAATCAGTTAATTACACTAACATGATTTAGAGAGAGATAAAGAGAAAAGAAAAAAACACAGCCCATTAATTAAAGTAAAATTTTAAAAAAATGTTAAAATTATCCATACTTTTTCTGTTTTTTTAAAACATTACTAAACATAAAAATTACTTTCTCTCTCTTAACTTTCTTTAGATTTCATATGAATTACTTTGTTTTTTCATTAATTCACCCATTAGTAAAAGTTTCTGCAAGCTTTATACTTTAATATGTGTAATTTCCTATACATGTTATAATATAAAATTTTAGTTAAAAAGAATTCCATAGATTGCAAGAAAATCAAAAAATTCCTCAAGACAATAGAATTTATCTCCTCTGACAATTATATCTACTGTATTATGACAGGTTTTTGATATCACAATTTTTACAACAATGTTTAAAAAATGGTTTGAATGACCAATATGTTTTTATTTGTGAATTTATTACAATTCTAGATATTTTTATACAATAATTTACACAATATTTATTAGATATAAAAAATATAAATTATTAATAACTTATTTTGAATGGAAATACTTTATTTTCAAAAATTGAATGTTATATATGCAGACAATCCTATATGGCCTAAAGATATTTAGAAACTTAGCTTTCTATATACAAGCACTAATTATAATAATGAGTATGAAAATATCATAATTTTGTAATAAATATTGGAAAATGTTAAACTTTTAAAGCATATTTCATTAGACATAAGAGAAATAAATAAATATTCATTCAGATTTTTTTTAAAAAATTTACAAATAATGAAGATTTTGTTGATTTTGGCAAATGAAAATAATCTTTTTAGAAATGATGTTGTATAATCTTCTTGTTTTGATTACAATCTCATTTTTTTATTATTTATTGAAAAAAAAAAGTGAACATTTAAAATTTGTTTCAGTAGTAAACAAAAATATCTATCACATGAAGTCAAATTTATTATTTTCTGATAAGTAATAATGGTTTAATTTTAAATTTTATGTTGAATGTAAGAACAAAGAAAAGAGGGAACATTAAATGGTTAAAAAGTTAAAATTAAAAATTTTCCATAAACTTTTTCATAATCAAAACTAGTAAATAATATCCACAGAAAGAGATTAAAAAATTGTTTACATTATAATTTTATCTGTTAGAATCATTTATAATTCATTAAATTAATCACATTCTGGTTTGAAGAAAATTATCTAGAATTCTCATATTATCATTTCATAAGAAAAAAAACATTTAATTAAATGATCTACTCATTATTATTATAAAAAATATATAGAAAGTTAAATTTTATTTCCCTATTAATTAAATAATTCTAAATTTAAGGAACTGTTAGTATTGGCATGGCCAGAGTTGGCCACTTCTCATGATATTACAATATATATAAGTAAATGTTGAAACAGTCAGATCTGTCTATTCTTCTGTTTCACCTACTATATACTATAGTAGTATTTAGTTATGTATATCTATACCCAAATCCTCGTATATCATGCTAATTTTAAATCTAATCATACTAGTTGGGTATGTGTGCATGTATTTTAGCGTACAGTATAGAAAGTGTATGCATATATATAAGTCATTAAATACACACATATATATCACTAGTAGTTAAATAAATGTAAACATGCTATGTATGTGTAACCAGAACCTACATATATGCAGGAAAGAAATAATGTTATAGGATTAAAACATTAGAAAATTTCTTTATTTAGAATATTATTATAAAATTAATATTTGAAATTATAATATTTCTGCATATAGCATTAAATTATATAAATGAGTTACATATATAATAAAATGTTTTGCATAGTTTTTAGATTTGTTTTTCGAAAAAGGTAATTTAATAAAATTAATCTTTCTCATTATATTCTGATCTACTTACAATTTTAAGATTAAAAATAGATTTTAAAACCACTATGAATAAATTAACCTGATCAAGATTGAAAGTTCCACCTGTAAAAGAAAATTGATAACAGCAGGAATCCTAGATTTTCAAGAATATAGTGAATTAATTAGAAAAATAAATCTGAAACTACCAAGAAAGGGAAGAAAGGAGTGAACTAATATATAATCTTACTGCAGCCATCTTTAAAGCACACTCAACACTTAACAATCAAGCTTATGTTTTCGTGACTTGCAAAACTTTGTAAAATTGTGAATGATGATGATGATGGGGTAGAAAGGCAATTCCTTGCTTTCTAGACCCAGATAGTGGTCTACAGAATATGGAGGAAGATGAACTGAAAGCTGATGCCATCTAAAGAACCCTAAAGACCAAGCCACCTTGCCACAGCAGAAAACTTATAGTGATAACAGATCTCCATCAATTTAAAATTAACTTTTAAACTAAACTTCATAATCTCTAAAGATAGCTAGATCTATAATCAATGGCCAATATAATTTAGTGTATTCTAAATTTCTAAATTACAACGTAAAGTTTATTTTCTCTTATTTTAAATTATCAATCTTGCCTGATTTATTTTAACTGATATTTATGTTTCCAACTTATTTTGCATAATTTAGCCTAATAATATTTGTTTTTTATTAATAATTTTATAAATGAATTAAACTGATTAAACAGAGTTAATCTATTTTAGGCTATCTTATTCCATTCCCTTTTAAACTAAGCAAATAAAGCCATATTTTAGATTTCACTTACATGAAATCTTATTTCTAAATTTATGTTTCTTTTAATTAAATCTATGCCAATATTATTTTCTTTTTAATTATGTATTTGTTTATGCTATGTTTGTTCAGAATGGAGTTTACTCATAGTTAAATGATTAGTGAGAAGTGATTAGATATTCTCACATATATGTAATATCATGTTTATTAAAGCATAAACAAAACTCCCTTCTGAAATGGTTAAAATAAATCTTATGTGAGATATAATTAAAAGCTTATAAATGCTTTAAGATAGGCTTGCTTTAAATGAAATATTGAATTCATATTTAGCTGAAGTGGTGAAATACGGCATAAAGCTAAAATTTAATATTGTAATTATCCCAAATATGCAGTAATCCTCCCTAGAGTTATATAAATGCCTATATAGATGGCTTAGCAAATTAGATTCATAAGTTTTCCTTAATAGCATAATTATAAATGCTAGATTATGAACTGATTTATGGTAGTTTCATGTAAGAAAACTATTGTTTTGCATTGTAATTTATTATATAATGATGTAGTCAGCGGGGTGAATGTGTCCTTAGAAAATGCATCAGTGTATATACTTATTTCTGTATATTATTTCCAATGGGCATAGGTTTTAAGAGCCACCCCATTACTCTTAGTTTGGACAACTATTTCTTCAGATGGGTGTAGGTTTTAAGAGCCACCCCATTCTTCATATTTAGAGCTGGAGCATGAGGATCCAGAATATTTAGTTGGGTCTCTTTTTCACAGCAATGGGTATGATGTTTAGGGAACCGGTTACTTGGTAACAAATCCCGTGAGCAAGCACACTTTTAAGACACACAGACTCAGATTGTATACTTTGTAAGTGCCTTAGTATCTACAATCTGGCTGCCTATCATCAGTTCATCCTGCCATAATAATTTGTATTTCAGCATTGTTCTGAAACAGAATCTAATTTTATAGGTATATAAGCTATATAGAGAATATGTTAAACAATATGCATTTAACAAAATATGATTTATAAATAATGATAATCCCTTCTGCTATCAGCCTAAAGCAAATCTAAATCTAAATCCAAGCATAAACCAGGCATAGATTATCATGAGCAAATTAAATCTGTAATATTGTAATAATAAGCCTCATGAAAAT
This sequence comes from Epiperipatus broadwayi, assembly GCA_028023455.1. NCBI lineage: Eukaryota > Metazoa > Onychophora > Udeonychophora > Euonychophora > Peripatidae > Epiperipatus > Epiperipatus broadwayi. The sequence goes on from JAQFVV010000002.1 coordinate 20,264,281, forward strand.
GTAACTTGATAAATTATAAATCTTCATCACCTATGAGTGACATATATATAATAAGCAAAGTTAAATTAAACCATTTGTAAGCTGTAAACCAACATCACCTGTGAGTGATTTGAAATGTTATATATATATGTAAACCAAACTGCTTGTATCCCTAAAATCATCACCTGCATGTGAACCAAACCTCAAATATTAATAAATTGTAACCCCTAGATTTATCACCTGCGAGTGAGAAAATCTATATAATCTTAGTATAAATTTATTATTTTCTTTTATTTACTTCATAATTTAAATTTTGGCTTTTATTAAATTATTTAAATTTTAACTTCTGCTTAGTGTCTCAATTTTGCTCATTATTAATTAGTTAACTATTACTATTTAGTTATCATGAATCACAATCCAAATTTAGTCATCTTGGTTATGCTCCACCTATATAGCTATACTTTGAAATATGTCCATTCCCCATAGTCTCATGTTTTACTGATGTGCTACTGCTGGCATGTGAATTAAGAAAATACTGGTGTAACCTCACATATGTCATCCGGTAGGTAATAAATCTTTGAGCATTAGTAAAGTAACTGAGGTGAGATTGGATTCAGGGTCTCAACAACGTCATTTTGATCAGCCTTGGGATGATTTACTAAAGCTCTGGATTTTGTTGTGCTAATGCACAAATATGACCGTTACAATATAATATAAAATACCATTATATAACAGCAAAATTTTTGTGTATCTATTATAATGATAATGCAAAAAAGCTTTTTTCAACAAATATATTATGCTCTTTTCAATGTGATTGTAAACTGTTTAAAAGCTTCAATTTACATTGGATACATGAAAAGATCTGTTATTAATTATATAAAATTAATTGGAATCAAAACAAATGTAACATACAAAAGGAAAAATTATTAATTAAACAACATATAACTATTATTTAAAATGTATAATGAATACACTGTACAAGGATACATAACTTTCCATTTATTTTAAAAAGAACAATTATTAATTAAATTAATTGATGTTTTATATATAGTCTCTATAAATTATATTTATTGTAGTTAATATAATTAGTTTTATATAATTTTCTTCTATTATGTTCTTTAATGTAGTTTAGAAGTTTTATATTTTTATATAATCTATTTTATATCCATTTTTTCCCCAATTATTTTTCATTATACTTAATTTTATATAAAAAGTTCTAGATATTTCTATGAATAAAATCTAAATTAAAGCTTTAAAATAGTATTCATTTATATTGAGAAAGGCTTAAAATATTTGTTGAAAAAAGTTTTTTTGTATTATTATTACAATAAATACATCAAATTATTATTGTCAAGCATTGGGTTAGCTGGTTCGCTTCCCAGCTGATGTTATGACACATCAAAAAAAAATACATCAAATTATTGTTGTTATATAATGAGATTTTATATTATATTATTTACTTTAAAATTGTATGAAAGAATAGTGTAATGGATTTTTTCCCATTTTATATTATAAAATAAAGGAAAAGGTATAAAATGGTAAATAGTAATCAATATCTTAGCATAATTAAATAATATAACTATTGTAACAGTTATGCTCTGAAAGTGATTGATGAACTCAGATCTAAAGAATTCACAAACAAAAATACTTTTAGCTAGGAAAGTTAATTGCAAAACAAAATAAGCGTTTATCCAAAAGTATTTTCTACCGTTTGATGTTGCTTCATTAAAGGCAGGATCCATAAAGCTTTTTATCTCTCATTTCTGTATTGTATTTTTTATTTTTGTATGATAATTATGATAATGTGAACAGATGGAGAAAGTATTTTGATTTTATTATGAATAATAATGCAAGGGACTGCATTTAATGATATATTCGTTATGACACATTTGTTTTTAGACAGAGATATCCAATTAAATGAGGTTAAAACTGTTGCACAATCTCAAAATGGTATTACAATGGGAATAACAATTTACACTTCCATAAATTCTAGTATATTACATGCATATAATCCGGCATAATAATTTAAATTTTTTTAAATATCTGGATCCATGGGATTGTGCCAAATTGTTTTAAATTTTTTCTATTGTTTCAATTTATAAAAACAAAGAAGAAACAAAAGACTACAGTCATTAATTATCATGGGATATTATTGTTTCTTTATTGCAGCAATAATATTCAAGGATTTTATGAAATAAGTTGCTCCCAATCATAAGAAAATGGGTTCCAAACACAGTACAGTTGAGAAAATAAAAAAATACTATATATAGTTTTGTCAGGGAAACCCAAGAAAAAAGTTAATAGCAAAAGTATGATTTATGTATTACTTTCATTGATTTGACCAAACTATTTTTTTCTCATGTGTTATAGCATCAGCCGGGAAGCGAACTCGCTAACCTGGGACAACTGCTTGTAAAGCAGCTATCGCTGACCTCTCGACCACCAATGCTTGACTTTTTATTTTTAGTTTATAAAGTATTTCGTAAAATGACTGTAAAATATATTCTTAAAAAGATTTGTATTCTTGTCAAGCATTGGTGGCCTAATGGTTAGCATAACTGCCTTCCAAGCAGCTGGTCTGGGTTCGCTTCCCGGTCAACGCATTTGACATAGGAAAACAAAGAAAAAAAATTGTATTCTTAGTGCAGTCTTATCATTGTTGTGCATGGTGATGAATATTATAAGAATTTAGTAATATTCCGCACTTATATCTTAGTAATACAAAGGTTTAATCACCACTGATTTTTTTCCAGAGAATTAAATAACTTTTCATAAGCTACAAATTCAAAGAATAATAATAACTTCCACACATTAATTTTGTCTGTAAATTCTCTTAACTTCGGAAATGATTTACATTGCTACAGCTATTTTTAATCTCGGCTTGTTTTTTTACTTGCTTTGTATCCGTCATTGTCCTGTTTATATATTGTAATATTAATAAAATTTATGAATAGAATTAGTAGAAGACTAATAGTTCAGCATACGTTTTTAGTAAGGCTTTATTATTTACATGCTGAGTATGTAAATTTATCAACAATTTTACTATCTTCATCTGACTTTTCTAAAATATGATATTTCCATATAATTTTTTAAAACTTTTTTCACTTTTTACAGAGTCAAATACATTTTCTTTTAATATTAAAATGCTACACTACACTTTAGACACTTTTGTTTTCTTGTAATAACTTCAATATCTACTTCTTTTTTCATATGTCATAGCATCGGCTGGGAGGTGAACCCACAACTGCCTGCAACCAACTACTTGCTTGCAAGGTGGCTGTGATGACCTCTCGGCTAACAACGCTTGACTTATCTACTTTGTTTTCTAGCTTAAATTAATTGGAGTATTTCTAAAAGTTATGAAAATTAATTGTTAATATTATCTCCAACCTTTTGTAATTATATAGATTTCATATCTTACATCTCATGACTCTATTAAGTAGGTTACAGTTCTAATATATAATTTCTGTTAATTAAAATAAAATCCATCTCAGCGATATTTTTATTTTAGAGTATTCTTATCCATTTGCATGTAGGATTTTTTTAAAAAAGAAAATTAATAAAATACTTTTCTTTTTGATCAAATTTTACAAGTCTATGTTCTTCTACATTTCTAACTCTATAACCAAATTTACTTATACAAATTTTTATCCTTCAATAGTTTTTATAATTTAACACCAAAGTCTTCTGTGATAATTGTAAAAAAAAATCTTCATTTAATCATAACTATTTTATACATCTACGTAAAAATCCTCTATTTTTTCATCACAATAAGAATTTACTGGATTCTAAACCAGAGTTATTTACATTTTGTAACTTTTATTAAGTTGAATAATTAATTTTGTCGTTCTGCATAATATGTCATCAATCTCCATAATGTGGTTCTCCATTTTTTTATTTAAGATGAATTCTCTTTCATGTATGCGTTTACTATGAAGTATATATTCACTTTTCATTTGATTATCTTTACCTTTTCTTCTAACTTCACAACATCCAATAATATCCCATTTAGTAAATGACATATAGTTTTTTTTAATTTAAAACTGATATATAGTTCTAAGTAAAATGAAAGATCATCACTGAATGGTAGCTTACATTCATAACTAAGTATTTTGGAGAACATCTACCTATAATCATGAATTTATTCCACTAAGAAGGAAAAGACACAATTTATTTGTATCTATCATAATTGTAAATATAAAATATCATCATTAATCAAGCATATATACACCCACGTATTATTTCTTCAAATTAATCCAATTGAACTATTAATAAGACACACATTAATCCAATTGAACTATCAAATATCTAAGAAAAAGAACTATCATGGTTTCTTGATCTCAAGTTCAAAGGTAAAAGTCTATAATTCATACGATGTTGCTGAATATCCCATCCATATTGATTTATCATGTGAATAATCCAAAGGCAGTAACAGTAATAAGCCACAAACTAGAAGTTAGTCTGGGGATATTGGATGAGTAGGCACTAAATAGAAATTTTATGCACAAGCCTTCTGGCATCCATTGATCACTTTGGCTTGCACTGAGTGGCAATACAGTCTGGAGAGTTTTGCCTGTTTTAATAACAGTTATGAGCAAGCATAAGAAATGGTGATCATGTGATGTTTAGTGGTTTAATAACAAGAATATATGAATGTCACTTGGCTTCCTTTCTTTAAAGCCTTGAAGAAAAACCAAATGACCTTATTTCAATTAATAGTAATATCCCTTTTACAGTCAAGAATACTATTACATAGAAATAAACCATCATGATTTTATAATCATTTGAAATTGTTTGTTTAAAATACCCTAGAAAAGTTTTATGCCAAATGTCTAAATGATAAAGATGTAACAGATGATTGGAAGAATGCAGTATTAATATTTAAAAAAGGTGACAAAGAAGATATTAGAAATTACAGACCTATCAGTCTTTTATCAGTTTTATACAACATTTTTACTAAGATAATTACAACTCATCTACAGAAAACACTGGATTTCCACCAACCAAGAGAACAAGCTGGATTTAAAAGTGGTTTTAGTACAGTAGATCATATCCAGGTATTGAGAGAAATTATAGAAAGGACAAATGAATATGAGTTGCCATTATGCTTAGGATTTGTAGATTATGAAAAGGCATTTGATTCTATAAACATTTCTACAGTGATTAAAGCATTAGATCATCAAGATGTAGATCCAGGATATTGTCATATTTTGAAAAATATTTATAAAAATGCAACAGCAATAATTAGATTACATAATGCTACTGGAAAAGTCAACATTGAAAAGGGTGTAAGGCAGGGTGACTCCATATCTCCAAAACATTTTACAGCAGTGCTGCAAGAAGTATTTTGTGGATTAAAATGGGAAGCTAAAAAAGTGAAAGTAAATGGAGATTTTTTTAAGTCATTTAGATTTGCAGATGATGTAGTTATTTTTGCAAATAATGCTTTAGAGCTGCAAGAAATATTTCAGGAGTTATCAGATGAAAGCAGGAAAGTAGGATTAAAATAAATGTTAAAAAGACTAAAGTAATGTTTAATGGATTTTTTCAAAATATTAAAATAAAAATTGATTATGATGAGTAAGAAAAAGTTAATAGTTATAAATACCTTGATAAGATTATTAATACAGATGAAAACATAATGGATGAAATTAATCATAAAATTAAACTTGGTTGTAGTGCTTTTGGTAGAAATAACTTGATACTAAAAGAAAATATGCCTGAGTTTAAAATGAACGGTTTTTAATAAATGTCTTTTATCAGTTCTTACTTATGGATCTGAGACTAGGATACTTAATAGAAGAGCAATACAGAGACTTCAGACCACTCAAGATGCATGTTGGGAGTAACAAAAAGAGATCAAAAACACAATATATGGGTAAGAGAACAAACAGGTGTTACTGCCTCATTGAAAAAATTAAAAGACTGAAGTGGAGTTGGACTGGATATATATTTCTAGAAGAGATGATAATATATGAACAATTGAAATCTAAACTGGATTCCAAGAGATTGTAAAAGACCCAGAAAGAGACCATGTGTGAGATGTATGGATGAAATAAGAAAGTGTGCAGGGGTAATGTGGAGAAGAAAAGCTAAAGATTGGAGAAGATGGATTGAAGTTGGAGAGATCTTCATCCTACAGTGGATTGATAATGGTTGACGATGATGATGATTGGCAGAATACAAAAATACATGTTCAGACAAAAATAATTATAATAGGTTAAAAAAAAGTTATAAAAATACTTTTTTTTTTCAAAAAAATTCATTAATTTCATAATAAATTTAATTAATTATTTTTTTAATGCTTAAAAAATTAATTAATGAAAGCGTGGTAATTATATATATAAAAAATGCTTTTAGTTTAAAATTTTAATTAAATCTGATGTTATATTTAAATATTTAAGTAAATATATATAGTAATTAAAATTATATTATTAAATTATTAAACCAAAATCGAAATATTAGGTGTTAAAAAATTTTAAAACAAAAATGAAGAAAAATTATTAGCATCATTTTTAATTTAATAATCATACTTAAAATAGAAGAGAAAGAAAAAATCATAATTAAAAAATAAAATATATTAATTCTTTACCACATTTTTTTGTATAAAATTAAATAGTATTATAACTAATATATTTGAACAATATGTAGGTGTTGTACAAAACTAAAAATGTCTGTAATATGAGCATACATCATGTAGCATTGGGAATGAAAATATATAGCAAAATAACACTTTTTATAGGTAGAATCATAAGCAGTTGAAAAAATTATCTGATGTCAGTTTTATAAATCTATGGGGGGGTGCATATTTATTTGAATTTAAAATGAATCAAATTGTTGTAGTTAGCAAGGCATCAATGTCCAAAGAACTGTTTCAAGGTCAATGGTCTCAAATGTAATGACTATATTTCTAAATGCGAAAGAACAATTTCTGGAACCAATTGTAGTTACTAACGAAATCCTTCCTATTTAGAAGTACTGATAATCATTATAAAAAATTGTATTTAAAACAAAAGCTACAGGGAAATAACTATTGCAAAATTCAACACATACCTATAAACTCAAATACAATTAAAAATAATCTTCATTGTCATTCTTTATTATAATTTCAAGTCTGTTTTTTTTGTTGTGCATACTATAACATAGGATAATAAATGACTAGAATGAATTTAAACAAGGTAAAACTCTCCATACAGTAGTGCCACCCTGTGCCAACCAAAGTAATCAATGGATGCCAGAAGGCTTGTTCATAAAATTCCTATCTACTCATCCAATATCCCCAGACTAGTTTCTGGCTTGTGGTCTTTGTCAGGGAGGAGCCTTGGATCTGAGAGCACTGCACCTAGATCTTAGGATCTAATGCAACCCTCCAGCATCCACTTTTTACCTCTACTTAACTACAAAACTATGAGAATCAAATTGAAAACACTTTTGACTATATAAGCTATTGAGCTTAGATTGAAAATATTATTGTTTTTCAATTTCATTCCCATAGTTGTGTAGTTAAGTAGAGATAAAAGGTGGCTGTTGGAGGGTTGCATTAAATCCTAAGATCTAGGTGCAGTGCTCTCAGATCCAAGGCTCCTCACTGATGAAGGCCACAAGCCAAAAACTAGCCTGGGGATATCGGATGAGTAGGCACTAGATAGGATTTTATGCACAAGTCTTCTGGCATCCATTGATTACTCTAGTTGGCACAGGATGGCACTACTGTATGGAAAGTTTTGCCTTGTTTAATAACAATTATGTGCTAGTATAAGAGATGGTGATCATGTGATGTTTAGTAGAATGAATTTAATTGATCAGATGAATAAATGTTTGTACTTTTTCCAATTATTTTGCAATGGCCAAAAGTATCCTAGTAATCTGATCCTCTTTTCCAATTGCAAAATATAGTTATAAATCTTACACAACTAGATATTTTTGGTCCCATTATTATTCTGAACATATGCAATGCAGCAATATATATAAACAGTTTGTGAATCTAAGTTCATTATATGATGTAAACATTATTTTTAGACAACAATGTAATTTATTACGATGACAATGTTCCAATTTATAGTTCCATGCAGATAAATAATGGTTTAATAAATATTAACATAATACGATATTACTTTGCTTTCTGACTTTTTCAGTCACCAGATTTAAATATCAGTGAACTTTTTAGGTTATTCTTTAACAATTATTAAGAAGTCAATACTTTTTAGCTAATATCTCTCAAAAAATGTGTATACTTTTTTTATAAGTAATGAGTAAATATTGATATAACCATTGTTTAAATACCACATAATTTTATCTTTGTAGACTATTAGTAGTTCTTTGTATCAAATATGATGCTACATCTTGTTTTAGAAGATATCACAAAAATTTAATTATTTTGCCCATTGTTATACTTTCTAAATATTATAATTATTTATAACATATGTACATAAAACTTGCATGTATGTATATAAATATATTCCACCTTTATTATTAAAAGGAAGTTGCCTTGACAACAGTTTGAAATTGTTGATTGTTATCTATATTGGGATTGTCTAAGTGTTGACTGGTTTTCTAATGGTTATATGTAAACTTATAAATAAATATTAAAAAATACAGTAATTAAAATTTGTTAAAAAGAACAAAAAATATAAACATCACTTAGGAGCGCTCTCAACTATCCTCATAGTCTTTGTTAACTAGTACTTTGAAAGGTCAACTTTCCCATAATTTCATGATCTTTGATTAAGTCTTGCTTGTATTTATATATTAACATAGATTCCTTGATTTTTCTTTTATTAATATTTCTTTCAGTTTGCAATATTTTTACATTATTATAACTGAAATCAAAATCATATATACATAATTTATTATTGTCATAAAAAATGGAAGCTAATAAATTCTCATTACCTTTAGAATTTTGTTGTGTATTTTGAACTCAAGTGCTCTTTTGTTCTTTTTTCCAATGTGCATCTCGACTCACCTATATATCTGCTACCACACCTACACATCCATTTATAAATGATACAATTTTTATTTGTAAATAAGGTTTTATCTTTACAGTTAATTATTAATTTATTTAATGTAGGTGGTGCATAAAATGCAATGTCACATATACCTTTATAAATTTTCCTTATGAAACTTTCCTGTTGATTCGAAATATATGGTACTGATATCCAAATTTTATTATCAGAAAAATTAACATCATCATTAATCTTATTTTTATTTTTTTACTAATATTTTGAATTAAAATTTTTAATAGTATAATAAATATGATCATAATTATATCCAACATTTAATAATTCATTAGAATACATTTCAATATTTTTGCCTTTATCCTATGAATATTTACAAAGATTATCATTTCTAAACAAGGACTTTAAACCTGCCATTTTATATGACATTGGTACTCTTGATTTACATGGAATGTGACCTCTTTTTGCTATTGGTTTAATAGTCATATAGTAATCCAGTTTATCTCTGTTTCTAGTTATCTTAAGATCTAGAAATTGAACATATATTAAATTTTCATCTGTTTTAATCCATTTTAAGCCTTTTATATTATTTAATTCATCAAACAAATCTTTAATAGTATTTGGCTTTCCACATACAATAACATCATTAACGTATCTATAATATAAAGTAATATTTTTGATAACATTATTTTTTACCAAATACAATATAGTTATATGTATATGTACATGATATGTGAAAAAAAAATTAATACTATGATAATAAATAAATCAAATCAAAGACACATAAAGATGTAAAATAAAAAATGTTTGACATTTATAAAAAAAAAACTAAATATTTTACTTTTATAGCATGTATTTATTTTTTTGTTCATATTTTTGATTCGTCTATCTCAAAATAACATTCGTAATTATTTTTGAGACTGAAAGATTTTTTTTTTTAAACTTGTCTTCTGAAATTATTTATAATGTAATTTTAAAAATGTTTGTGGGGGGTGGGGTGGATTTTTAAAAATAAAATTGGTTTTTGCTTTTAACAAACAAGTTTTCTGATGTTATAAGAAGCTTTTATAAAAGATCATTATAATTTATTTTGGAGGAAGTAAAGGAACCAGAGAGACAGATCTATAGATCTGGGGAAGTAGCTAGCCATTTAAATATTCAAAAAAAAAAAACAGTCCATATCAACTATTGCAGCAAGTTTGAGTAAGAAGTCCAAGAAATCAATCTCTTATCAAGTGTTCTGATAATGGACATTTTCATATTTTATTGAAATCTGTAACGTAAAAATAAAATCAATCTAATAAGCTTTCATCAAATTAAATCTCACCAGCAAGGAACAATTTTTGAAAAAGCTTAAACCATGCTTGACCATCAAACAAAATTCTAAATATTAGCTAAGCAAAATCTATTGTTGAATAAAATTGAAATTTGAGTTAAGAATTCTCATATATATGTACATATTATAAAAAAAATTCCTAGACTGAAAAAAAAATTAATGAATTTTTTAAGCATTAAAGTAAATAAACTTTCATTGATTTATTTCTGCAAATATAGCTAATTTTTTTTTGTTTAAATTGTATCAATATATAATTTATTAATATACTGGATTGACTATTAATTAACTATTTATCAAATAAATGAAAAATAATTTAGAATAAAAGGATTATACTAAAAGGAAATGGGCCTATATGTTTGAAAAGGATGGTTTTTAATAAATGTGTTTTTCCAGTTCTTACTTATGGATCTGAGACATGGACATTTAATAAAAAAGCAATTCAGAGACTTCAGACCACTCAAATAAGTATGGAGAGATACATGTTAGCAGTAACAAGAAGAGATTGAAAACACAATATATGAGCAAGAGAACAAACATGGGTTAATGACTTCATTGAAAAAATTAAAATACTGAAATAGAGTTGGGCTGGACGCATTGTTAGAAGAGATGATAATATATAGACAATTGAAATCAAACTGAATTCCAAGAAATTGTAAAAGACCCAGAAAGAGACAACATGTGAGATGTCTGGGTGAAATAAGAAAGTGTTCAGGGGTGGTGTGGAAAAGAGAAGCTAAAGATCGGAGAAGATGGATTGAACCCTTTATCCTGCTGTCGATTGATAATGTTTGGCAATGATGATGATGAAAAGGATTATATTATTTGAAATTAAAGATATTGTCAGTTGTTTATGTTCATACTAATTTGTTATATTAATGAATATTATAAAATATCAATTTCTTATGATCAGACTAAGTTAAATAACTGTGTAGGTAAATGGTGTCAAGGTTGTAAAGAAATGATACTTTATATAAAATAAATTAATTCTTTTTTCATCAAAATTTGGTGAATCCTGATTATCATTATTCGTGATCAAAACATTCTCACTCACACCATTTAATATATTGTAACAGCTAATATTCGATTTCGGCTTGAAACAGATGCTGTGAGTAGAAGGTTAACTGTATTAAAACGGTAATCAAAGCGAGAGAAACTAAAAAGCGCGATTTCAATTATGACAAATTCGCGTATGGTCAAGTCTTCATAAGACCTTAACCCACACAAATGTACTTAGCAGATTTCCCAAATAAATAAACAATGCATGTAAATATATAATTTCTCAGGGTTTTGAATTTAATTCATGAATGTAGGTAAATATACATATAAGGGATTTTATGAACGCTTTCTACCTTTAATTTCCTAGTTTCAAATTGCAAATATAATAAAATATTTAATTGTATTAAGATGACGATTAAAGAATAATGCCATATAATTTTAAAATAACAACGTTTATTTTAATGTAAATATCAATAAAAAATATATAATCATCATCATCATCATCCCTTACGATAGCAAATACTAGAACCGAATGTTTTCAGCTCCTTTGGTTGTGCATGTGGTGAATGGAATATAACTACTCTTGGTGTGTAGAATCATAGTATGTGTGGATGAGATTGATTGAAATGTTTTATCATTTTTTTTACTCTAAATATATAGTCAGTTTTACAAAATACCCGAAAATTACCAATTTAAAGCTAAAACATTAGTCAATTAAAAATACGTAATGGAATATAACTTAATAATTATATTTCAAAATTTAAGGTAATGGTTAAGAACATAATCTCTCTCCAACATCAAAGATATAATATGTATTTACACTCAATTATCTGTCATACTTTACTTTTTAAATATCAAATACAAACTATATTTCCACTGGAGCTATACGGTCTTATCTGTCACATTTATAGCTCTAACAATTTATTTAACATATTAATTAAAACCTAAAATAAATAACAAGCTGTTCATATAAAATTTATACGTTATACATAAACTCTCTGTGGCATTACTATCCGAGTTTAATAAAAATCAAGATCATCCTAGCTAAATTAATCCACTATGGTAAATCTTTATCTCCAATGTAAACACATATTTAAGAACCTCTTGCAATCTCTTTTAATTCTTTTGTTGATCACACATATATATAAAACTTTTAATGACACTTTAACAAAATAAGTACTCTGTTTACTTTACTGCTTTTATTCTGATAATTTAGAGAAGTTATTTCAGTTGTTTTTTTTAAAATGGCAATATTTTATTTATTTTCAGATATGACGCATTTTCGTAATCGTTTGCCAAATATTTCATTCACTAGAAAAATTCGTGAGGCAATAATTACAATTTTAATGAAATAGATATTAAAGGTCTATTCTTTCAAAGTTGAACAGACACAGTTTAGTAATGTAATCCTTTTGATAAATTTATTCAGATGTTCTAGAATTTCAACATTACAATATTCCAATTTATATACCCATTGATGTTATGAGAATGGAGTGGAGACCCAGCCCATTCTTGGTTAGACTCCAGGGTAACATGCTCTACTCAGATAGCTTCATGCAGGTGAGTATAATATGGTGATTTTGAAGAAAAGCGTGACTGAGCCCTGGCTGCACTGAAAATTTTTAAAAAATTCTTCTCATTTTAAATTTGCTGCTACTTATACGTTTTTTGAGATGACGTCAAAATGTTCCACAATGTATCTTTATTCATAGTTAGATTTTTGGGGCATTTCCATAGCACGATAATTAATCACGCGATATTTTAAGGGTTTCTCTCAATTGACGTGAATATGTAATCATTTTTGAAAATACAAAATAAAATATTTTTTACATCAACTTATTACTAAAAAAAAAAAAATCTCATTTGTCCCCTTTTTACATTTATTAGATTAATAAATTTTTGTCAATAAATATTATTAACTCAATAAGGTTTCACAAATGCTTTAATGTTAATAATTTTTTTAAAAAACATTTAATTATCTGATGTTTTAATGAATCGTTTTGTTGATTTTTCTAACACATTTTTTCATATTTTGTGATTATTATTTTTATACGCACACATACATTTACACGTAAATACGATAAAAATTTTGTATATGTTTAACTACTAGCACTTTGATTTAATAGACAGTTTGTTTTGAAGTTGTTGTAAATATTATCATTTAATAAGGTTTGACTACATATGGCATCAGTTACTGTTTATTCAACGCACACTACTCTGTGCTTACCTGGATTTATAGCCATCGATAAAACAATTCACTAATCATTTTTAACTCGTTATAAAGAAATTACGCATTTGCTTATTACTTTTTACCTTGCATATTGAACTTATGGTAGTTTATATTTGGTTCTAAACCTATCATTTGATCTACCAATCTACTATAAACTATACAACCCCAAATATTTTTTAACATTTCATACTTTACCTAACATTATAACATTTGTAACAGAAATATAATGCTACAATATATATATAATGAGAAAAGCAAAATATATGCTTATTGGTTAAATTTCAATTCAAGATTAATCACATTAAAACAATTATTATTGTTTAAAAAGACATTTAGACTTTTGAAAATATTGTAATATTCATGTTTGTTTAAACGTAATAAGCCGTAGAAGATAAGGAAAAAACTTTAGTAATATAACGTTTAATGTGCCGTAGAAAATATCACATGAGATAAACACTGGTATTTAGCATTTATTAATTACTCAAACTTACACTAGACGACATGTGAGAAAAAAAGAATGCTACTAAGTATAGTATAGTATTGAATTAGTTTAAAAAATAAATATAAAAAGAAATATATAAAATCATTCATTACTGATAGTTAAGTTAAAGGTTTTGTCTGAAAGATTTAATGTTTTTTCAGAGATACTTGCCAAGTAGCAATATATAAATAAAATAATAAAAAATATAAGTAAATTGAGATATGTAAGTAAATATTTCTGATTTTCATTAAAAGAATTAATTGTGTATATATTTATATTTGATCTTAAATACGTTTATCTTTTAAAACCAACTGATGTGCACACACATATTTATATAGAAATGAGGGCTATTGCATTTCTATTTTCTTTTCAAGTGCTTACACCCTTAGCTATTTGATTATTTACTTGCTTGTTTCCAGTGTAGTATTTAAACTTTATATACATATATATTATAAATGGGAAAATGGTGATTATTTAAATCATCTAAATTATGTAACTGAAGTGATTCGTTTTTTTTTAATTAATTCTCCTGAACTTGAAAAATATTTGTGAGTTATCAGATGAAAGATAAATGCTAAAAACATTTTAAGTGTCAATAAAATTATTAAAACAAATAGATGTAATGATTTAATATAAACTCACAGTCTCATTCCAAGATACTTAAGATTGGCCTATATAAGTGCATTTAGGTTTAAAAATAAGATGATTCTTATTTTCTCAAAGTCTTTATCTTATGGCTGGAATGAGAGTTTCATCTATTTAATATTGCTAATTTATAATATGGCAGAAATGAGGAAGAATTATTACCTTCTAAACAGAAATGAAATAATATTCAGTGAATTTTCTCAGAAGAAAATAAAGATTGATTCATGGGAATAGGATATCTTGATCAGATCATTAATATAGATAGATACTGAATGGATAAAATTAAATCCTCATATATAAAAAATCCAATAGAATTACTTTCTTTTTTTTTTAAAAAAATGTTTTTATTTATTTACATGAATCCATATATACTCCAATACATTATGCACATGTTTCCAATGTATTGGAATATATATGAGTTCATGTAAATAAATCAACAATTTTTAAAAAGAAAAAGGAAGAAAGTAATTCTAATGGATTCACTTGCAACTATATTTTTTTTTTAAAAAGGAGTTTATTGTTATTACTTTTTTTATTAATAATGATGGTGATGGTTTTAAAGAAAAATAAAAGTAATCATAGAATTAAGCATGTATAGAGTACTTTTAGTGGAAATAACTTAATATTAAAAGAAAATATACATATATGTTTGAAAAGAAAGTTATTAACATTGTAGACAATACAGCTTAGTAATTTCACAACGTTTTGAGTAGTAGTATTCTCCACTTTTCTTCAGGTGTTGCTGGCCTATATGCACAGTGACAATATTCACTTAGAAGTTGAACTCGCACCTTTAGATTCTTGAATATTAAATTTAAGGCAAACGCTCTACCAACTGAGCTATTCTGTCAACATTAACATTGTGCTTCACCAGTTTTTACTTGTGAATCTAATACTTGGATATTAAATAAAAGAAGCAATACATATAGAGAGTTTTGCCTGTTTAATAATAGTATAAACAAGCATAAAAATGGTGATCATGTAATGTTTATTGGCTTAAACCCAATCCTGCATAATAGGACTATTAGTGGTGGGTATGGTTATTAAAGAACCAAAGTCACCAAAATGTATAGGTACTGAACTGAGTTCAGACCTATATGACTATATAAGCTAAGGAGCTTGGATTGAAAATATTATGGTGTTTTCACTTTAAGACTCATAGTTTTGTAGTTAAGTAAAGATAAAAGGTGGCTGCTGGAGGATTGCATTAGACCCTAAGATCTAAGTGCATGGTTCTCAGATCCAAGGCTCCTCACTGAAGAAGGACACAAGCAAGAAACTAGTCTGGGGATATTGGATGAATATGCACTAGATGGGGATTTTATGTACAAGCTTTCTGGCATCCATTGATTACTCTGGCTTGTACTGAGTAGCAACATGTACAGAGACTTTTGCCTGTGCTAATAACAGTTATAAGCAAACATAAGAAATAGTGATCATGTGATGTTTATTGGCTTAAAACCAATCCTGCCTAATAGGATAGTAGTGGCTATGGTTATTAAAGAACCGAAGTCACAAGAATGTGTAGGTACTGAACTGAATTCAGACCTATATGACTATATAAGCTAATGAGCTTGGATTAAAAATATTATGGTGTTTTTAATTTAAGACTCATAGTTTTATATAAAGTAGAGATAAAAAGTGGCTTCTGGGGGGCTGCATTAGATCTTAAGATCTAGGCACAGTGCTCTCAGATCCAAGGCTCCTTGCTGATGAAGGCCACAAGCCAGAAACTAGTCTGGGGATATTGGATGAGTAGGCATTCTATGGGTATTTTATGCACAAGCCTCTGGCATCCATTGATTACTCTGGCTTGCACTGAGTGGCAATACTTATAGAGAGTTTTGCCTGTTTTAATAACAGTTATAAGCAAGCATAAGGAATGGTGATCATGTGGTGTTTATTGGCTTAAAAGAAGTAGATTTGTTACACTTATTAAGTGATAACTTTAATTATTCATTAAAAGATACATTTTATTAAAATTTATTTATTTATTCATTTGTAGTACCAAAGTATAAATCATAAAAATGCCAGGCTAGATATTATTTTGTCATGTTTATTTCTATTATAGTATGATTAAGTTTATTTATAAGTAAAATTAAGGTATATTAAAATATATTTTAAAAGAATAAATATTGAAGCTTGGACAGGTGTTTTAAGTAAATTATAAATCATTTTATTTAATGTTTGTTGTGGCTTATATTATATGATAGTGAATATCATATGTTATTTGTTAATATTGTATATTTGTATCAAGTATTGTTGGAGTAATTTGAAGTTTAAAATGTCACATTAATTTCATGCATATTGTGACATTACAGCTACACTGTAAATTTGGCTATTTTAAATTTTAAGATTATAAAAATTTCATTGATTTTATTTTAAGATTATAAAAATTTTATTGGTTTTAATTAGTGTGATTAATTGGGTTTTTATAGTTAAGCAAATGTATTTATCACTTTCATTTGGTTAAATAGAATAAAATATAATCATTATTATATTTTCCATAGTCTCTCATATTAATATTTATAAAGCCTATAGTTGTACAAAGTATTTTTAATGATTTTATAAGATGATTTTTATGATTGATTTTTAATTTTGTATATATATGTAATATAAATAAAATGTCCATTAATTAAAACAAAATTGTAATTATGATAAAAATAATAAATGTAACAGTTTACAAACTATTATAGACAATCCTTAAATCTGCAGAAGTACTTTCAGTTAATTTCTTAAACCTGCCTCAACTGACATTAAATTTAAAAAAAAAGTGGAAGCAAATGCCATCAATTTAAATCCAATAAATCTCGTATTTTAATGTTAGCAGTTTGTCTATTTATTAAATGCATTTTATTCCTATTTATAAAAATTGCCTCCTTAACTTTTCTTTTATTATGGTTTCTCTCTTCATGAAGAATTTTCACATTTTCAAAATCAAATTTAAATTTATATTTACACGTTTTTTCATGATCAAAGAAAACTGAAGAAGACATTAAATCACCATTATTTTTACTTTTTACATGCTTATATAACAATTCATGCTCCCTCAATCTCTTCTCAATACTGCACCTAGATTCACCTATATATGATAGCATACAATCACAAAAAATTTGATATATGACATTACTTTTCTGCTTGACAGATATGGCATCCTTAGAATTATTGACTAATTTATTAATATTGTTGGAACATAGAGTGAAACATTAAACACATTCTTATATATATATCCTTAAAAAATTTAACTTATGGATTTGAAATAAATGGAATAGATATCCATTGTTTACTATTAATCTTCATTTCCTTTAAATCATTATAACTTTTTTTAAATTGACATAAAGTATTGGTTATTTGTTCCATTTTATAACTAACATCAAGCAATTCCTTGGCAAATATCTCAATATTTTTCAGTTTATCACTTTGGTAGCAACATAATTTTTTATTCCAAAACAAAAAAGATTTAAAACTTGCTATCTTATGTATCATTGGTACTTTTGATTTACAATTTATATATCCCCTTTTTTGCAGCGGCTTAATTATTAATTTATAATTTAATATACTGTTATCTCTTACAATAATTAAATATAAATATTTAATATTTTTGTCCTGTTTCTTTTCAATAGTCCATTTTAAGCCGTTTAACTTATTTAATTCCTCTACAAGCAAATTTATAGTAATTTATGTATCAGACTTTTAAATATATTGGTAAGCTTTTACAAGATTTTTTAGCATTTGGGGAAAATACTATTGCTTCATCGTTTGACTTTGTAAATAGCAATAAAAATTTGACGATTGATGAGAATGATGTTATTGCTTCATTGGATGTAACAGAAATGTATGGATCTATTGACAGATTGAATTCCATAAAAATAATTGAACATACATTAAAAAGTAAAAGTATTTGTAAATATATGATAAAGTTTATTGTTGATCTTTTAAATTTTTTTAATGATAACATTGTTGCATTTTTTGAAGATCAATATTATAAAATGTCTAAAGGTTGGCATATGGGTCTGCCTATTGTTGCACAAGTTTGTAATTTTATTTTATCTACATATGAGAGTAGTACTTTAAATATATGTACTTTTGGAGATATTAAAATTTACAAAAGATATGTGGATGATGTTTTTGTTTGTGGAAATACTAATACTATAAATTTGCTTGTAGAGGACTTAAATAAGTTGAATGGCTTGTAATGGACTATTGAAAAGGAACAGGACAAAATATTAAATATTTAGATTTAATTATTACAAGAGATAACAGTATATTAAATTATAAATTAATAATTAAGCTACCGCAAAAAGGGAATATATAAATTGTAAATCAAAAGTACCAATGAGGCATAAGATGGCAAGTTTTAGATCTTTTTTGTTTCAGAATGAAAAATTATGTCATTACCAATGTGATAAACTGAAAAATATTGAGATATTTTCCAATCAATTGCTTGATGTTGGTTATAAAATGGAACAAATCAGCAATACTTTATGTCAATTTAAAAAAAGTTATTATGATTTAAAGGAAATGAAGATTAATAGTAAACAATGGATATTTATTTCAATTATTTCAAATTCACAAGTGAAATTTTTTAAGGATATACATAAGAATGTGTTTAATGTTTCATTCTACATTCCAAACAATATTAATAAATTATTCAATAATTCTAAGGATGTCATACCTGTCAAGCAGAAAAGTAATGTCATATATCAAATTTTTTTGTGATTGTATGCTATCATATAAAGGTGAATCTAGGTGCAATATTGAGAAGAGATTGAGGGAGCATGAATTGTTATATAAGCATGTAAAAAGTAAAAATAATGGTGATTTAATGTCTCCTTCAGTTTTCTTTGATCATGAAAAAACATGTAAATATAAATTTAAATTTGATTTTGAAAATGTGAAAATTCTTCAAGCAGAGAGAAACCATAATAAAAGAAAAATTAAGGAGGCAATTTTTATAAATAGGAATAAAATGCATTTAATAAATAGACAAGCTGCTAACATTAAAATACGAGATTTGTGGGATTTGAATTGATGACGTTTTCTTGCTTTGTTTTGTTTTGTTTTTTTTAATTTAATGGCAGTTGAGGCAGGTTTAAGAAATTAACCAAAAGTACTTCTGTGGATTTAAGGATTGTTTATAATAGTTTGTAAACCGTTAAATTTATTATTTTTATTATAATATATATATATATCCACTTGCATTGCTATATTTTATTAAGAAATAAAAGTGATGATTATATTAAAGCAAAAAACAATACTATACACATACAAAATAATAATTCAGAAACAGAAATAAAGAATAGGATTGTAAAATACCACCTTATATTTCAATTATATGTAAAATCAATATTGCTACATTTTTATATGTTGTGTACTCACATGTGTGTGTAGATGCTTACATGTGTAAGTATAATAAAAATTAATCTATTTACATTTTATTTAACAGAGATTGATTTTATTAAATTGTTTATTAAAAGTCAATTTAAATGTGAGAATAAATATCTGAGAGATTTTACATATTATGATACATTTATTATTTTTAATATAAAAATATTGAAAATTGTTTTGTCTTGAAATCCAAAAATAAAGTTTTTTTTTACCAATTTTATTTTAAAAATCTTAACTTTAATATTTTGAGTGGTAGAATCTATAGAAACCTTCCCGGACAAATCCAATAACCCCAGTGCAGGATAGAGAATATTACATAATCTAGACATTATGTGATCATTAGTGTAAAAGCAGGAATCAATAAAAATCAGATAGTCTGGAAAAATTTTTATTGTTAGTAGGACTTCAAGCCATCCTAAGTTTTAAATAGCAATTTTGTTCTTCAACTACCTAATGACAGGCTGGGGAATAATCTGGCAAGGGCCCTTTTGCTGAACACCTGACTTCTTTTTCAGTATTCCAGAGGAAAGATAAACCATAACAGTGTAACCAAAAATTATCATTGACTCAATTCATAAAATATTTTTTTTAAGAAATCTCATTTGTTTTAATTGATTGCTAAAATATAATAGACAAATTGTCTGACGGAATTGCTTTCTCATTTATGAATAAATTTCTGGACTTTCTTCAATTGAATATTAATTAGAAATGTTTGATAAATTTACGAAGAACTGTATTTTAAAACTTTTAAACCAGTTTTCTGGATATTTTTTTAAATAAGATATTATAAAAGTGATTAGACTCTTCACTTTATGAAAGAATATTTTTTAAGCCTCAAGAAAATAAATTCGATTTTGCTCGGATAATAAACTTTGCATTATCAACTACATGATCATTATTATTAAACTAGTGGATTAAATATTACAAGATGAATAAAGTAATCTTATAATTGGAATTAAAATTACTGAATGCCAAAATTTTTGCATAAAAATAAAATCTGGTTAAGGAATTAAAACGCTACTTAGATAAAAACTACCAATGTGTTTTCCAATATTTGAAATACTTTCATGAAGCGTAATATATAAATAATCCTTAAAAGGATAATGATTTATAAAGAAATATATTGAATGCGAATAAATTACTGATCCTCCCAAATAAAGGATATAATGGATTACTGATCCATCAGTAATTAGGAAATAGATTTATCTTGGATTAATGATCACATCAAGGGTAATTAAATATTCTATGCTATTTTAAAATGACTAATATAAAAATTGAAATATACTGTCCTGTAAATGAAATGGATTATTTGATATACTTTCTGTTTTGTTTAGTCATGTTATAGTGTTTTTGAAGGAAAAAAAGAAACGTTAATAAAATTTGTTTCAGATATTTCAGTGTACAGATAAAATGTAATATTTTCTTTAATATTATAGTTAGTGTTAAGACTGAATGATATTAAAAGTAATTTATATAAGGATTTTGAGATTAATAGATGTAGTATTTATTAAATTTGTATTAAATAGTTCTTGCTAATATTTGGATTCTTGTCCGTTTTTAATTCTTCAACCTCAAATTAATGAAGTATTTTTATGTGGGCATGAAAGTCTATAAGGACTTTTATCTATCACTCATAATTTCTAATATTGATTTTTACTGTTATCTTATATAATTGGTAGCCTAACAAAATAACATCCTTTTATTAATAGTAAAAGCTTGAAATCAAATCTAGAAAGGGATTTAAACGCAAAAATATAAATCAGCCAACTGTAGTAAATTATCATTTAGGTCTGCAAAACATTGATTTCATATTTGCTTATATTATAGACTAAAAAATTTCTCCATTATTTGGTAAATGAGGTTTATAAACAATTGATTGGTTAATAATTAAGTTGAGAATTATTTTATAAAATCTTGATACAGCCTATTTCTTTTAAATGTGATTATCTTTCAAAATAGTATGATAAAACACTTGACAGATCCCGACCTTGAAGTAGTTTTAGGAAGTAGACATTAGCATTTTATTAAAATGCATTATATAATTTTTATTATTAACAATAGAAAACTCTCCATACTGTATGGAGAGTTTATTACTGTTAATAACAGCTTGTATAAGCAGAGAAAATAGTGATCATGTGGTGTTTTGTTAATATTTATTATTGTTATTATTTGTTATTGATTTTGAATTTATGCAATAAAATAATTATTTATAATATTTCTCTTAGTCATTCTTTTTAATAAATATCGTCATTTCATTTGCATTTATTATATTAAAGGTCATATTTGAGGTATAAATTTGCTTGTAAAAGTCAACTGAATTAAATACATCATTGTACAAATGCTATCTGTAACGTGAAATATAAATGGGTCAGGTTGTGTATATAAAAACCCCTTTTACACTTTTGTATTCGAAAATGCATAAGCATATTTTATATTCATGCAATTTATTAATTTAGCCCTGAGGTAAATTATTATTTAACCCTTTTATTTAATTTTGCTAGCCATATTTTTAACAAATAGATTGAATTATTCTTAGTTAAAGTTTTGAAATAAGAAACATTAGTTGTAAACTTTTTATTATTAAAAGAAACACGAGTATAAAGATTATTGTAAAACACTAAAAAAATTATTATTTTTATAAATATTATTATTTTTAAAATCCCGAGAAATTAGTTTATTAACTATTTATGATTTTATTAAAATTTAAAATAATTGCAAGTAAAAAGTTAGTATAGACGCACTTTCTTCCGTCTTAATCAGGAAGCGCAACCGCGAGTGCGTTTTACGATTTTGACAATTTTTATGAAGGATTGATGGATGATAACCCTCTTTTTAGGTTACAATATATATATTAAAACACATTTCAATTATTGTAATAAAAAAATTGAATGGATTTATTATTTGGGATATTATAAGAAGTTCTACAGCGAATTGGTATTAATCTGAGGACCTTATATTCCAAAATGTGTTACTCTATCCCTGTACTAAACCATGCAAAGTAATATCTTTTTAATAAACTCTGCTAATTTCCATATTATCTGAAGTCTTTAAATCTCCATATTTGAAAACGATTCAATTTTCAATTTAAATTCATAAGTAATTTTAATATATTAAACTTTCTTCAACTTTCAAAACAAAAAGTTATCTATATTTGATTCACAAATTATTCAAGAGCATAAATAAGAGAGAGAAAGAGCCAAGTTAATTTTGAAATGGTATAGAAAAAATTTTAATGTAGCTTAAGAGCACCGTGAAGCCACAACCAGCAATTTAATATTTTTTATTAGTCATTCATTGGATTAGAGATTATTCACTTAATGAATAATATTTCTGTAGTGTGATTTTCAGTACAAACACTCTCATGCAAGGTAGGGGTTGTTTTCTATCTGCTTTTAACATCCTGTAGAGGGTGGGGGGTGATCATAACATATGACCAAAAACATGTGAAAACAATATATGATAAAGATGTACAAGAGATTGTAATCTGGGCTAACTGATAAGCACTGGATCAGCATGATGTGTGCATCCTGGGGATCATAGATCTTTTTCATGTCTTTGGGCATATGTTTATGATTTTGATCTTTCATGGGTGTTAAAAGCAGATAGAAACCAATACCTATCTTATGTGAGAGTGGTATAGTAAAAATTGCATTATAGAAATATTATTTACAATATGTATTGTATCAATATACACTACTTTAATTAAGATGCTATTCAAAAAAATATGAATAAATAAAAATGCAAATAAGTAAAAAATAAAAACATTAAATTTCATTTAATTACTAAATTCATACACATATGTCACGTATAATAAAACAGCAGCCATTTTTATTTTAATTGCTCTAGCTAAATCATCTTTAAAGTTATAATTTTAGATTTAAAGTATGCTTATTAATTATATTATTGAAAGTGCTTGCATTTTTTTTTACTAAAAGTTTGATATAGTACAATATTTCATTTAATAAAATCTTTTCCAGGAACAAATCTAGAAGCTTAACAAAATTTGAGAGAATACATAAAGTATTTTTAAGTAATAAAATGAAAGTTATCAATTTAATTGTGAAAGAAAAAAGTAGTAAAATGTTTTATAGATATTCTTGAACTGTGTTTTATAAAGCTTAACATCTGCATGAAGAATTTGACCAAGAATTTAAAATAGGTAACTCCAAGCCATTCAATTGTAGATAGATGATAATTGTATAGCTCCCAATGTTGATACAGATTTAAAACAACTGGAAAAACCATATCTGCCAATAACAAAATTGCGACTTCATTTCTAGAATGAAATAAAACTGATTGAAGGAAAATGATATCATTTAATTGCAATAAAACTGAGTTAATCTGACAAATCAATGGCTCCTGAATGTTAATCATCTAACAATTTAATGTTCATTTGATTTTTTTAAAAAAAATTGTAGAAACATCTTAGTTTAATAAAGACCATTGGTTTTTCTATTGTCAGTCCTCACCATAGAAGTATTGAATTAATAGTATTTGTATTAAATAATGTCTCATTTTAAAATGTCCTGATATCACTTTATTCAAAAAACATAAGCATTCAATTGATGCAACCATATGGAGTTTTTTCTGGAGGTTTGTGATAATGTTATATTAGATGTGATCATATGTTAAATGATTTCCATCATATATTATTCAATGTTGAATGTCTAGTAAATTTTAAACTTTATTTAAACTTTTCAAATTCAAACAACTGTTAGTAATAACATACAAATAAACAACCTAGATTAGTACATTACACAGTGTTTCAAATGGCATTATTCTCTGCTCTTCTTCAGGTGTTGCTAGCCTGACCAGTCACAATATTAGCATAGGAGTCAAACTTACACCTTTAAATTCTTAAATATCAAATTGTAAGACAACACTCTAACTATCAAAGGCATCAGTCAGTAGAAATTTTATATACTTTTTTATAAAGGTTTGTTTGTTGTTGTTATCATTGCTACTACTACTACCATTATTATTATTATTATTATTATTGTTGTTGTTGCTGTTGTTGTTGTTGTTGTTTCAAAGCAAACTTTATTATTATTATTATTATTATTATTATTATTATTATTATTATTATTATTATTATTATTGTTGTTGTTGTTGTTGTTTCAAAGCAAACTTTATTTGTACTTAAAAAAAGTGGTTACGTCAGTAAAAAGAACAAGAAAAAATGAGTACATCAAGAAACAAATGTTACAATTATTATTATGAGTACAGTTCTCCAATTAATTCAATTATCCATTAATGGATTAGAATGGGATGGCACTTGAATGAGATGACTTCAGTGTTGGATTCAATCTCAATTGTTTTGAATGATAGAATTCCACAAAATGATTATATCCTCATTCAATTAAGATGATGTGGGTCTGGATGCTGTTTGTTTTTTTGTAATGCATAATTCTCTAATAGATAAATTGAGAAAGCTAATAACAAAAATGAATATCGTACATATAACAAAGCAACATCCATTCAACATCACATGATCACATTTCCTATACTAGCATATTAATTGTTGATAAACAGAGCAAAACTCTCCATACAGTATTGCCACCTGTGCTAAACAGAGTAATCAATGGATGCCAGAAGGCTTGTGCATAAAATCCCTATCTAATGCCTACTCATCCAATATCCCCAGACTAGTTTCTGGCTTGTGGCCTTCATCAGTGAGGAGCTTTGGATCTGAGAGCACTGCATCTAGATCTTAGGATCTAATGCAACCCTCTAGCAAACACCTTTTATCTCTATTTAACTGAGTTCAGACCCATATGACTATATAAGCTATTGAGCTTAGATTGAAAATATTTTTGGTGTTTTCAATTTCATTCTCATAGTTTTGTAATTAAGTAGAGATAAAAGGCGGTTGCTAGAGGGTTGCATTAGATCCTAAGATCTAGATGCAGTGCTCTCATATCCAAAACTTTTCACTGACAAAGGCCACAAGCCAGAAACTAGTTTGGGGATATTGGATGAGTAGGCATTAGATAGGGATTTTATGCACAAGTCTTCTGGCATCCATTGATTACTCTGTTTAGCACAGGTGGCAATATTGTATGGAGAGTTTTGCTCTGTTTATTAACATCCATTCAACAGAGGCTTTGTTATGAATATGAAAAAAGGAAGCCTCTTATTTAAAAATAATGAATTACTCATGGAAATTTTTTAACATTTATATTATACAATGTTTTTCTGTATGATTTTCAATAGGCGATAATCAAATGATCAGTACTGTTTTATGCAGATGATTACAAAGTTTTCAGACAGATACATACCTATAAAGATTTTGATAATATGTAGGCAGATATTAATATTTTTTACAAAACATGTTTGGGGGTAATTATTAGAGTCTACTATGCATGGTATATTCTTGGTGGTGAAATGTTCTTGCTAAAGGGGGTTGTGTAGATTGGTGGATGACAGTTTCGACTGATTATCCATTCCATGGGTAATAATTTTTTTTTAATAAAGAAAACTTATTTTAATTTGTTGAATTGTACTTAATATTTATATGTATTTCATTCTTATTTGGAAAAAAGTGCATTTTGGGGATTTTTTGTGGATTCACACATGAAAACTTATGAAACTTTAAACTGCTCTTGGAGGATTTACTGCAGGTCATGTGACTTGGTGTCTGTCTTTATGTAGATGTTATTGTTGAGAAAATGTTTGTTTTCTGAGAAATTTCAGTGATTTATTTTTTTGGCAAACAAAAATTATTTGCATTTGTTGAAGTATACTTAATATCAATGTATATTCGATTCTTACTTGGAAAAAAAGGGCATTTTGAGGATTTTTCTGGGTTCAAACATGGAGACTTATAGAACTTTGAAGCTCTTCTAGGGTTTACTGCAAGTCACATGACTTAGTGATCACTATTTTAATAAATTTTATACTTGAGAAAATGTTTGTTTCCTGAGATTTTCTAAGATATTCCTGTGATTAATTATTTTTGTCAAAGAAATGCCACTTTTACTTGTTGAATTGTACTTAATATCTATGCATATTTGATTCTTACTTGGAAAAAAAGTGCATTTTGAAAATTTTTCTGGGATAAAACATGGAGATCTATGAAACCTTGAAGTATCTCTTCTAGAGTTTACTGCAGGACTACTACTACTACTACTACTACTACTACTACTATTATTATTATTATTATTATTATTATTATTATTATTATTATTTGAGTGAATGTGAATGAGTGAAAACACACTGTATACATACATAAAAATGTTTTCTCTCAATTTATTAGTATTAACATATTTTTTCTATTTTGTTTATACTATAAATGTTAAATTGTATATGCATAATATACATATAACAAAATATCTGTGTTATATATTTATGTGAGGGTTATAAGTACTGTATACCTACAGGACATCGCAGTAAGAAATATGTATTGTATTGTAAATAAATCTTATAAACATAGCATGAGTTATTCTCTATAAAACAATATGTGCTGGGAATCATGAAATAAACATAGCACATATCGCAGCTCCACTACGTTCTATTATAATAAAAGAAAGCCGGATTTCAGAAGTCTGTAATTAATATAATCTACATTTAATTCAAATTAATTAAATAAATATGTATTAAAAATAAGTAATTCAAGCTAATACTATTTTTAAAAATGTGAGTAATTGACGTTTAATGTTTCTGATGAACATCAGTTTCTGAATAAATTTATGCCAGATAGGAAAAAGAAAGTGTTGTTTTTTTGTTTTTTTTAATTAAATAAATCCTTTATTCGCAAAATATTTTTACTAATAACATATATAAATGCAGGTTTAAGCCTGTACATTGTATTAAATAAGATTATTTAAAATTATATTTTATTTCCTATACTTTTGAACAATTTTGTGTATAGCCTAAAATTCTTTTCTTAACATATTTTACGTAAGAAAAGTCTTTCGTTTATATTCTTTCCTTTGTATTTTCTGTTTGAAAAACTGCAAATAGTTGTAAATAGATAAGTAAGTAGATAGATTAGTAGATAGGATGTTAATTAGGTGATTGACTTTATGTGTGTGTGAATAGGTATATAGATAGATGAATTGATGGGAAGTGATGAGATAGGTGGTAGGTAGACGGATATATGAATGGAAATATAAAAAGGTAGGTAGGTATATGGATGAGTGAGTGGTTCAGTAGATGGATGGATGAATGGGCAAATAGGCATGTGAATAGATGGGTAGACAAAATAATTCATAGATTGGTAATTTATTTCTTTAAAATTATTAGCAGTGTATGGAAAATCTGTTGCTTAATTGTTTAAGAATTTTGTTTTTAAATAATTAGAAAAATATGGCACTGTATTTATAAAGCACCTAGACAAGTTTTTTAACTTACACTTAAAGTTTTGTTATATTAAAATAATTTTTATTGATATTATATATAATCGTTGAACTTGAATATTTTTTAAATAATTAATATTCCAACCATTAATAAATCTGTCCAGAACTTTTTTCATCATATACTATTTTTTCAAATTTGTGTATTTAATATTGTTTAAGGAGATTAGGTTAATTTACAAGAGGTTAATCTGATAAATCCTTGAAAGCTGTGATTAAACCACTAAAAAAAGAATATCTGGAATTTATCATCATATTTATTGAGTAGACTTTTAGTAATATTGTTTGAAAATTTTTACTTTGTGTTATATTATATAGATGGATAATTTTTTAAGAGAAAAAAAGATTTTACCTCAATTAAATCTCACTTAAGTTACTTAATCAAATATTATGTTATTGATAAAGATAAAAAATGCCAATAATTTATATATATATATACAATATGCTATTTAATTGATTTTGTTTTTTGTTGTATTAAGTAGTTGACTCAGAAGGCATAATAATTTAAATTTTTATTTGGTCTCACATCACAGCCTTAGTAAATATTACTGTAATCAATGTGCGTTTAACTAAATTTATAATTACAACTTTAAATTATTGGAATAGATTTCTAACTATAAGATCTTTCCATGGACTCGTTGTAAATTGAAAGATATTAATGTGTCATAAGAAATGTGGACTTAATCAGTGAAGTATTTAATAGCTTCACGCTCTCAGATCTAAACACTTCAGCTTCACCTATTTATATAGAAAGTAGGTTGAAGTAAAGAAGGGTTCCCCTCTCTTCTTCCAAAATGTAAGCTTGTGGTTAAGACCTGTAGAGGTCCCTACTATTGCATCATTCTTGAGGTTACAACCTTAGTAAAATTATTTATTACTTAATTTAAATGTCAATTATTTTTTATATTTAATATACTTAGGGATAAACTTAGGAAATATTTTGATGTGGTTTGAGAATCAGATGGTATCTTTTTATGTAATTCTGATTACCAAATTGCTGGTGTGGCAGGCCAAATATAAAATCTCATAATTGTTTAGAATTCATTTAGTATATCCATGATGTTGTTAATATCATTTGTATTTTGAAATATTATCATGATGACATCATTTATAAAAAGTATACTAAATATATATGCTGTGAAAGTAGTATAAACCTTCATATCTTCTGTTTTACTTTCTTAATGATTAGATCTATATAAACAGCAAAAAGTGATGTTGGGATCATTAGGGTAATTATTTTTAGTTTTAAAGAGTTTGAGAGTTTTGTATAAATTTTCATATATTTTTCTATTTTTTAGATTGTTACTTATTTCTAGTACCAGGGAAATATCTACGGGGGTTAGCTGGTTTAGTGCATCTAATAATTAGGTTCTACTGCATAAATCGAAAGCAGCACTGCATGGTGTAGAGTTGTGACAATGTATCAGCATGTGAGGTATAAGATCTTCAAGTATCCAACTACAGCATCTCTCATTCAAACTTCTTATGAACTCCTGAAAAATAGAACCATCCTATTATTTTCTTTTTAATAAAAAGCCGATTTAAAATCTATATACATTACATGCTAATTTATTAATTTCATTTCTTTTTTCTCATGTGTCATAGCATCTGCCGAGTGAACCCGTTAACCCGGGACAACTGCTTTTAAGGCAGCTGTGCTGACCTCTCGACCACCAATGCTTGACATCAATTTTTATATAAATAATAGCTTCTTGGATTCTCATGACTTCATATACTAGTCCATTGCCCTTTGTCATGATTGTAGTTTATTGAGAATTTTGCAATTAAAAGTACATGGGATTATTTTTAGTAGAAATTTAGTTATTATTTTGGAATCAATATCTTTTATAGATAGATATCTTAAATCATCTAATGTTTGGCACTATTTATGATCCTTTCTTCTTAATACAGAACAATGACTTTTTGTCAATAAACAACCTTTTTCAAAAATTTAGCAAACCCCTAAGAGAGATAATACCTACAGACACACACCCTCCAATCAAGGCTGGTTAGCTAGATCAACTAATTTCCCTACTAAAATAACACAACAGCATCGTTCCTGACATATTCTAAACCAAAACTAACATATGGGATGCACACAATTTAATAAGCTCTAAACCACCTCAAATTAAACCAAGTCTTGGCTATTCCAATTATAAAATCACCTTATTCAAATTCTGCATATTGGAACCCAAATTCCTTGACTATCTAATAAAGGTGAACCTAAATGCAATGCATACCAACTGGTTCCTTCATTACAAAAGAGGTATAAGAAATGTAGATCCCACTTGCCCAAACTGCTTAACACATGAAGAAACATTTGAACACATTATGCTTTCTTGCATGGGATTGGGAAGGATTAAACTCATAATATCACAAAATATTATTATTGGTTACTATAAAATTCTATCAATTGAAGAGTGTATTAAGGAAAGAGACTTCCCCAACATTAGGATGGCAGTCTTTATTACATATTCTATCTGGGTGACAAGATGTAAATTGAAGTTTAGCATTCCCCAGCCCGAAGCAAGCTCTTTCTTTTTTAGAACACTTTCAAAACTCCAAAAGAAAGACAAAATGCTCTCCTCAAAGTATTTACACGAACATACATGGAAACTGTTCAAAACACCTTACCTACAAAATGACTCAAATTCTAATGATTGGTAAACTGTATAACAGATTAGAAAGATACTCAAATATCTGATTAAAGTATAAACATAAATTCAAACGTCCTAAACACATACTAATTTTTCTCTGACCTATGATCTGACTAAACAAACTTATCAGATCTTGCCTCTATCTATACAAATTCTTGGAAAACTTATAACAATATAAACATTTATAACTATCATAGAAAACTTTTGCATATACCTATTATCAATAAATCTAAATTAAAAAAAAACAAAACTAATTGTATATTTTTATAGCACGTTTGATTATAATACTTTTATTTAAAAAAATATTAAGAAATAACCCAGTTGTTTTAACACGTTCAGATTAATAAAATTGCTTTAGATATTTATGAACTCAATTTTTTTAATTCTTGCTTGTTTGATTTTTTTTTTGTTCTATATTCCTTTTTTTTTGTCTATTATACTGTTTATGTCATTTCATACCTTCATAAATTTTCTAATTATTTTTTGCTTCATTTTTAGTGGCACAATGATGATATTTCTTTTTTATTATTTTTCTTATTTGTATTTTAAGCAGTGAATGCTCATTTTTTATCTCACAAAGCTGGAAAAATAAAATTGTTCACCAGAACCAATTTATAAAGAATAGGTCTATTAACATAAAGATTACCTTTAGTATTACAGTCTCTTTTTATAAGAATTACATTTTGTAGTTTAGCACAGTGGCACAGCCAAAAGATCCTGGATCAAAATTCAATGTATTACTTATATTCGATTTTTTGTATAGAAATTATAAATTTTCTAAAACACAGCTAGCAATAACTAATGCCTTTATGTCAAATGTATACATTTTAAATAAATATATAAATAAAAAGGAGAAATATTGAGCACATATCAAAATAAATGCTTCTAAATAAAGTACATATAATTTAAAAATAATAAATTTCTACTTTAAAACTAAAAAATAACATTTAACAATTTTGAGTAAATGATATTAATTAGATTAATTTACTTTATCACAGATAATAATGATATTTTAATAACGTTAGTCATGTTTCTCAGTACACAATGAATTCAACTGAATTTTCAAATAGAATCATTAAAAAATAACAGAAATTAATTTTAATGACATTTTTGCTATATGAAATTCAATATTTATTAATGAAAGATTTATCCAATCCGTCACCATAAAATTTTTAAAAAAAATCTCATAAAAAATATCAAAAATCTATTTGATCTTTGCAAAAACATCTGAGAATTTAAAATGATTATATAATTATTGATTATTATTACTTTTCAATATTATTATTAGTACTTAACTTTGAAATTATTATCTTAATTACTAGTTTTGTAAATTCTAGTTTGCTAATAAATATGATTAGCCTTTTGTATAAAATAATATTATTTTATATATGTGTGTGCATAAACTAAATAAAAGATATTTATGGGTGTTAGATGTAAACAAAGTTTTTAACATCTTACCTGTGTTTTAATGCGTGTTATTACAAGTAGAAAACCATTAATCTGAAATTTTTAATATTGAAAACTTCTAATAGGTATTTTTGCACCGATCACTAAAGCAGAGAAAAAAATATAGGTAAAGTCTATATATTCTGTAATGCTTTCATTTATGGAAAAGTTGAATTGATAAAGTAAAAGTGTGTTTCTTCCTATGCTATGTAAATCCCATAATATATATTAATTCTTACCTGTGTATAGCATACAAAAGAAAATAGTTTCTAATTCTTTGATGAAAGGTTATCTTCAAAATAAATGACAATAAAAAAAGTATTACAGTGAAATTTTTTAGTATCTACTCCTGTTATGTCTGCCATCATGAAATAGCAAAAAAATATACACGAATAAATTTTTGCACAACCTTTATATATGAAAAAAGTTAAGTTACTAAAAAAAAGTTTCCCAATTTGTCCATATGCAATGTGAATAAATCATTAATTCTCAAATGCATACAGAATCCAGAAACAAAAATTTTTCAATATTCTGCTAAAATCTTATCTTCAGAATTGTAGAAAACAAACTAGGTTCTAATATGCAGATACTTTTATCAGTATATATGCACAAAGACTATAATTTGTGTAATAAGTACATTTTCTTATTTTATTTTCAGTCACTCTTACACTTTACATAAAATCTAATTTCTGTCCAGTGTGTTATTTTTAATTTTTCTTCACAATTTAATTCAAGAAATGGTGTTTGTAGAGTAGTGCTTCTAAATGAGAATCTAGACAAACTGATGAGTGCTAGTTTAGCACAAAATATGCGTATTTGTGATTATTTATCTTTTCAACATGCATGTGATCAGGTGGGTCAGCAATATAAGATGTACTGAGAGCTGTGGGTCATGTGAAAGTCTGAGTTAGAATCCTGCATATATTACGTATATAAATGCAGGTGTTAAGCCTGTACAATGTATTACAATTTAAACAAAAACACAATTGTTAAAAAATTAGTTTAAGGTAAGCTTCATAAATTATATAGTGTTTATTCATCAATTGTTTGCACTATAAGAAATATTCTTTATAATCATGTAAATAATTTCCATTATTATTTTCAACCATTATCAATCCAACTACAAAATTAAAATCTTTTCAAGTTTAATTCAATTTCTCTGAGATATAGCCTTTCTTTATATGACTCCAGTAAACTTCTTTAACACATTAATCCATAACCTGTGTGAGCTATTTCTAGATCTTTTATAATCTTTTGGGATCTAGTTTAGGTCTTCAACTGTTTATTTATTATCATCTTTTTTAACAATGGGTATACCTAATATCATCTTAGTCTCTTAATTCTCTTAATGAAATGTTTAGTCTCTTACCTATCCATTTCATTTTTGATTACTTCTTGTTATTTGAATATATACTTTGATGAATGATCTAGAGTCTCAAAATCACTCTTTAGTAAAGTATCAAAGATTTAGATCTGTAAGGAAGAACTTTCATTTTCAAAGACATAGGCATATTTTTAGTATTAAGAGACTTCTACCAAATAGCAGTCAATCCAAGTTTAACCCTATGATTAATCTCATCCACTATGCTTCCATATGTATTAATAATCTGGACAAGTTATTTGAAGTTGTTCTTACTTTCTAATTTATGATTATAAGTCTTTATTTTCTTTTCTAACAAAATCTGTTGCACACTATTTTAGTCTTTTTAGTACTTATCTTTAATCTTACTTTTTTACTTTCATCTAATATATTTTGCAACATTTTCTGAAGATCTCAAGTATTATTTTAAAAACATTGTTATCTTCAAAAGGAGGTATATAATCTCTATATATTTTTATTTGCTTAGTTTCTAATTTCAGTTGACAAAATACTTCTTGTAAAAAAATTAGAGATATGGAATTACCCTCATACACAACAAATGTGAAATTTTTTAGTATAATTATGTAATCTAATTATTGCTGTTGTATTTTGATAAATATTCTTCAAAATAGACAATATCCAAAGTCTATGGTCTTGATGATCCAAAGCTTTAATCATAATGGAAATATAAAATCGAATGCATTCACATAATCTATAAATCCAATCCAAATCATATTAAAAATTTATAATCATTGAATAGTTTATTTCAAGTTTTTGATATAATTCACAATACAAAAACAACTTTTAAATTCATCTCGTATTTTTGGTTGGTTGGAATCCAAAATTCAATAAAATAAATGGAAATAAAACCATCAAAACATCACATAATCACCAGTTCATATATGTACACATGCTGTTAATAAGAGTACCAAACTCTCCATACAGTAGCGCCACCAAATGAAAGCCTTCATAATCAATGGATGCAAGAAGATTTGTACATAAAATTCTTATCTAGTGTCTACTCATCTAACATCCCTGTTTTGTGCATAAAATCCCTATCTAGTGCCTACTCATCTAACATCCCCAGACTAGACTAGTCTAGGATTGTTAGATGAGTAGGCACTAGATAGGGAGTTTATGCATAAACCATCCTGCATCCATTAATTATGAAGGCTTGCACTTGGTGTCACTACTATATGGAGAGTTCGATACTTTTGTTAAATATAAATAATAGATTTAGATGTCATTTTTACTTTTTTTCTCGAATGTATAATAAGTTTACATATCCATTTTATAAATTACATTTAATTTTGCTTAGTTAATATTGAACAACACTGTTTAAAGTCACATTTGTCTCAGAAAAATTTGAGCTATAAATTTTTCTTTAATTACTATTATAGAACAGAGTACTATTGATTGATTAATTATTATAATTATTTGAATGAATTTTTCAAAATCCATAAAATTTGCTATTCTAAAAAACATCATACTTTAGGGTTTCAAAATACTGATATTCTATTTTATATATTAACAATGACTAGACTGGAAATCACTTGCTGTTGCTGGGATAATATAAACATCTAAGTAGATTTTTATGATAATAAAAATCATTAAAGATCGACGACTGTCATACAATTTAACTGTTAATTTTTCATCAGATACGAAATTTAAAAAATATTTGATTGAAATAGGTGGTATGTCAGATAGTTAATTTTTTTTAAATTGATGTTTTATAAAAAAAATAACATGGATGGAAAGTGATATTACATTCAATGATCTATCTTTATATTCTCTTATAGTATGTGTTCCTCCTGAATTAGCCATAATCCCAACCTTATAGAGTGATTTTATATGATAATGATGATTGTTCCATTACTCTAATACTGTTGTGGCAATTGCTCGTGTCTTAATAAGAAGTTTAAAAAACCATGACAAATTTCATAGGTATTATCGAAAATAAAAAAAGAATAAACTCTCACATTTTGATGAAATATTACTAATTTTTTAATTGCTGGCAGAAAGCTATTATAATATAATATAGCATTTTAGACGCCAACTGATTTTGATAGTTGTTTATTTTATATAAAAATAAAAAACTTTTATTTAATACGTTTTATTTCTTTTAAGATCGTAATGAACACAGAGATAAGAGTGGCTGCTCTTATCTTTATAAAATCGTAATCTTGTGTGAAGATTTGCAGAGGTCTCTCTAGTGGCAAATTGAACACTCAAGGCGCATGGTATTAAGGTTATAGCCTTAAATATATATGTAAAACATATTAATGTAACATTAGTAGTTACAACTTTAAAAAGTAGCGCTAATATTTTAAAAATGTTGCTGTTCAAAACATGTATTATTTAATATATTATGATCAACAACCTTTTCATAGTCAGGTTTCTGTTTTTTCTCTTTCCTTTTTAAAAAAGATTATGAAATTCTTAACAATTTTATACAATTTGTCAATGTAAGTATGTGTGTAATAATGGTAATGAATGCATGTAAAGACGGATTAAATAATGAGTGTAGGAAATGGCGATCATACATATCATAAATAAAACTAGGAGATAATGATTGTTCTATGATGAACAACAAAACTCTTAATTCCTTCCATATAAATAAATAGATTTATATTATTTATAGACTGATATGTTTATTCCAGTGAGTACAGTGAGTTAATATAGAGTAAGACAATTCATTAACTGCCCCTACTTTTTCCATTTGTGGCACATATAAAAATCTGTATAGTAATATATTTACATGCATAAAAGTAAATACATGACATTTATAACTAGAACATCACACATCAATGCCCTGTATATGAATTTTACTATAAACCAAGTGTTGTTTGTGGCTCCATTTCTCATCTTCATTGATCATGTGCCAAACCAATATTATTATTGAGTTAGTGGTTAGACATTGGAGTGAGACTGTCATAGTAGTAAGATCTCAACATGTATATACATATTTAAACTATATCTAAAATAATACCAACAATTTTCTTTTAAATGATTAATGACTTCTCTTATACTATTTTCAAAAAATGATTTTATATTTACTTCTTTTTTATATTATTAAAATGGACTATTTAATATTATTTATCAACACTATTAGAAGGTATTTATAAGGATTTGAGTTGTGAAGGATTCAGTCATTAGCAATAATATCCTCCAAAAGATTTATAAATGATTACTATATTGTATTCATATCTAATATTGCTTTTTTCAACTTACACTGGTTATTTTACCTTGAATAAAATAATGGAAAAGATTAAAATCAATTCTACAATTAAATAATATGCACTTTGTTGGTGTAGCCGATTTTATGTATGAGTATTAAACAATTACTAATCTTAATATGGGTGTAATATTCTCATTCATAATAGCAAGTGATGTAGAAAGAAATTATGAGAACAATAATAATTCTTTATATGGAAATATAAAATCATGGCTACTATAACTTAGAAATATTCAGGATTAAAATAAAAGTACTCTCGTGCTAAA
This sequence comes from Epiperipatus broadwayi, assembly GCA_028023455.1. NCBI lineage: Eukaryota > Metazoa > Onychophora > Udeonychophora > Euonychophora > Peripatidae > Epiperipatus > Epiperipatus broadwayi. The sequence goes on from JAQFVV010000002.1 coordinate 20,301,608, forward strand.
ATATTTCAAAAATGATTACAGAATAAATATCATCTTTTGAATAATGAAATCTTTCTTATGCTAAACAACTGTACAAAATATACTGGTTGGTTAAAATATCCAAAATATATTGGATTTTGACATACAGAACATATAGATGCCGTTGAACTTTTATATCCATATATAACTTGTGAAGATTTCTGTTTTGCTACACTTTAACAATAAAGCTTCAAAGAAAATATTCAATAATATCGTAATACAATATGAAACATGGATCATCTGAGGTGTTGGTCTTTTTATTTTTTACCATATAGCTATATCAGTATAAAAGGAATTGCATGATATGTCAGTCAACAGTAAACATAGATTAATGGGATTATTCTTACAGAATGTTAGATTAATTCCAATACCATGATTGCACAATATATTGAGGAAAGCAAAATAATCCACCATCTTAAAACAAGTCTGTATTAGTAATTAAGTATACCATATGATTGCATTAACATGTAAGTTGTATGACATTTTCAACACAAAATTCAAGTCTTAGTTGTTAATCATGGAATAGATAATCGTATACTATTTTCAAAATATATGGTACATTGACTTACTGAGCTATTAATTATAAAGTTTATGATTGAAGTGATATAGGGATAAATTTTTTAACAAAAATATTTCTTTTGAAAATGTTTTTATTTAATTTGATATCTAATGCATAAAAAGGCAGTGTTGAAGAAATTGTATGAGCATTTTTCAATTCATTAAAATAGAAAAAATGATGAAATTTTAATTTCAGTTGATTGTTTACACAAAACTTGCACTTTTAAACTGCTACTTTTGTAAAAACAAAAATTTTGTAACTAATTTTAAATAATTTAATATTTTATTTAATTTATCTTTTCAATTAACTGCTTTTTAACCTAGTTCTATTGAAAAGATTGTCTTCACATTTTATGCAAGTGTTTTGTATAGATAGAAATACAGTACAACAGTGTTGGTTCAGATTTCAATGTGCATTTGCACTAAAAAGTAAAAAATAATATATATATTTAAAAAAACTGCTTTTATTTAATTTGTTTAATAATGCAATAAAAAACAACAAATATCTTTTTATTGAATTACAGTTTTCAGTGTTTTATAGAGCTTCACTCATATTGAGAAGAGAGTGAAATTGGGTTTAATTTAGCAATGCATGATTATTTCTTGTACTGTATTTTCTGGCCTTAGGAAAAACCATTTAATTTGATTTTGATTTCTGTTTTTTATGTTAAGAAAAATAATTTACTTTAAAATTGAATTTAGAAAGTTGATAAAGAATGCAATTTGAATATTTCCTTGAAAATACAAAAAAAATTAAAATTAAAAAATAAATTAAATTGAAAAATGATTTATCACATAAAAAACTTTTCACACACTATTTATAGTTTTAAATCTGCTGACTCATTTAAAACTGAATGTGTGGAAATAAAACCTGGAAAACATATTAATTTATAAAATTGACCATTTTTATTAACCGTTCTAAAATGCAATGTCATGCCTCTTACATTTCAGCATTTTCTGAAGTTTTTCTTTGTCTCATACATTAATGTAAAATATATAAAATGATTATTTTTTAAAAAATAATAAATTTGACTTCATTTGATAGATATTTTTGTTTAATACTGAAATAAATTTTAAATGTTCACATTTTGTTTCTGTAAATATTAAAAAAATGAGATTGCAATCAACACAAAGACTTTATGTCATCACTTCTAGAAAGATTATTTTCCGTTTATAAAATCAATGAAATATTCCTTAATTCTTATTATTTTTAAACATTGAAATGAATAATTATTTATTTCTCTTATATCTAATGAATTATGCTTTAAAAGTTTAATTTTTTTGAATATTTATTGCAAATTTGCGATATTTTCTTACTCGTAAATATAAAGTAGATTGTTTACATCAAAGCTAGTCTTCTAATTTGCTTCAGGCCATATTTATGTTAGCTGCTAATATAATGTTATATTTTTGAAAATAAAGTATTTCAAGTCAAAATAAATTATTAATAATTTATATTTATTGATAATGCAAATTATTTTTAAAAAATATCTAAAACCATAATAAATTTGCAAATAAACATGTTTTTGCATCATTGGAAACTACAATGTCATAAAACACCGAATGTTTTACAGCCTTGGCAACAGACAATGGCTGAACAGTCGGGACAGGTCTTATATCTATTGTAAGGGTGGGAATTTTGAATTTCTCGCCTTTTGGCACAAAATTTTCAAAAAAAAAATTATTATGCTAAAATATACTGTTTTACATGCATTTTAATGTATAATACTTACGAAAAAATTCACTAGGGAGTGAATTGGCTCGTAAAGTTAAATAGATCTTACTTTTAATCTTTAAAAATTATTTATTTATACAAAATAATTACTCAGAAATGTTTACGTCAAATATTTGCATTTACATATTTCAGCCATATATGTAGGTAGTGTAAGTAATGTAAAATTAATTAAAGATAACATGTTTTGGTACTAAATTGAATAATTTTTAAATAAATAATGCTTTATTGACTTTAAGTTCAATCTCTTATATAAAAATCAATTATAAATGACTGAAATCCATTCCAATTTTAATAAACATTTTTTTATTCTACTCTTCTGCTTAAATTATGTACACATAGTGTATTGGACTGTCTTTTTAATAAGCTAATATTCTTCAATATTTTATTTTTTATTTACTTAACAACCCTATGGTTCAAACTTGCATATCAAGTTTGGTTGTCATAATAATAAACATTAATGTTAAATGGATTTTTTTCAAACATCAGACTGATAGTAAATAACAGTATTTTTTATGAATAAAGAACTAAATTTGAGACTTCATGACTGGAATTTATATATACTTATAAATTATATAAGGCATTTTGAGAAAAAAAACTCATAATTGTTTTTATTTTTTTTTAAATGTCACCACCATATTTTAAATTTATTAAAACATTTTTTATAAAATAGCAGCTGTCTTTTACAGAACACTTTTCTTTTTGAAATCTACTTTACTTGTTATAAAAAATTATTTTTTTCCAGTATAAAATAATTGAAATGTTCGGTTCTTTAGGAATTTATGTGATATTTGCAAACCAGAAGTTACAGGTTGAGTTTTATTTGAGTGTGTTATTCTGCCAATAAGCTAACTGCACTGGGTGCCTTTTTCATCTAGCTTTTGCAGTCACATTGATTTGTAATTGCTTGGAAATTTTTTATTATTTTTTTTTAATTTTTAAAATATGAATCATATGATAAATGTTTTATTATTATTATTTTTGAAAGAAATATTATTATTTGGATTATATTTTTATTTCTACAGTAAAATATTAATAAGAAACTTTCAAATGCACTTTAATAATTTCTTTAAAAAAATTTAAAGTCTTATGTTATTTTTGCAGATGATGTAGTTGTTTTTACAAATAATGCTTCAGGCCTTCAGGAAATGCTGCAGGAATTATCAGATAAAAGTAGGACTAAAAACAAATGTTAAAAAGATTAAAATAATGTTTAATGGATTTTCTCAAAATATGAAAATAAAGATTGATTATGATGAGTTAGAAGAAGTTAACAGTTACAAACGACTTGGTCACATTATTAATGCAGATTGAAACATAATGGATGAAATTAATCATAGAATTAAACTTGGTTGGAGTGCTTTTGGTAGAAATAACTTGATACTAAAAGGAAATATGCCTATGTGTTTGAAAAGGAAGGTTTTTAATAAATGTGTTTTACCAGTTCGTACTTATGGATCTGAGACTTGGACATTTAATAGAAGAGCAATACAGAGACTTCAGACCACTCAAAGAAGTATGAAGAGATGCATGTTGGGAGTAACAAGAAGAGATTGAAAATGCAATATATGAGTAGAGAACAAACAGGTGTTACTGACCTCATTGAAAAAATTAAAAGATTGAGTGGAGTTGGGGTGGACATATTGCTAGAAAAGATAATAATAGATGTACAATTGAAATCTTAAATTGAAATTTCAAGAGATTCTAAAAGACCCAGAAAGAGGCCACATGTGAGATGGGTGGATGAAATAAAAAAGTGTGCAGGGGTGATGTGGAGAAGAGAAACTAAAGATCAGAGAAGATGGATTGAACTTGAAGAAACCATCATCCTGTAGTGAATTGATAATGGTTGTTGATGATGATGATGATATATATTGTAGTGAAACACTATATTTTTTCTAGTATTTTCAGATATTTGATCTTGTCTATAAATCAGTAACTTTTGGACATTTTGATTGGACAATACTACTTCACTTTATTTCTAGGTTTGTTTGTTTTTTGCTCAATGTTATTGTTATAAATCTTATTAGTGGTAAAGAGAATTAGATATATATTCATTCGTTGCATATCAGATAATAAAAAGCCGGTTTAAAATAATTAATTTATTATACTCTACATATAAGTTAATTATTATGAAATGATCACAATAGTAAATGGGGTTACTTTGTTTATATATAAATAAGTTAAACTAAACTAAATGTCTAATGGAAAGATAAATTCTGCAGTAAATTATTTTTGCTAAGTCATTAAAAATAGACATATTCACATTTGGTTTCATTGCTTACAACTTTGCTGCAGTATAATTCCTCACTACTGACCTGGGTGAGTAATGCTTTGACCTCCAGTCAGAGTTATTTATTTTAAGCCAATAAACATCACATAGCCACCACCTCTTATGCTTGTATAACTTGTTAAAACAGGCAAAACTCACTATACGTATTGCCACACACAGCAAGCTAGAGTAATCAATGGATACCAGAAGGTTGTCCATAAAATTCCCATCTAGTACCTAATCATTCAATATCCCCAGACTAGTTTCTGACTTGTGGCCTTCATCAGTGTAGTTAAGTGGAGATAAAAGGTGGCTGCTGGAGGATTGCATTAGATCCTAAGATCTAGGTGCAGTGCTCTCAGATCCAAAGCTCCTCACTGATGAAGGCCACAAGCCAGAAACCAGTCTGGGGATGTTGGATGAGTAGGCACTAGATGGGGATTTTATGCACAAGCCTTCTGACATCCATTGATTACTCTAGCTTGCTGTGTGTGGCAATACGTATAGTGTGTTTTGCCTGTTTTAACAAAGGTTATTTATTTAAGAAATTTGAACTTCAGAGAAATAATGGCCACCTAATCTGAACTTATCATTGAATAATTTGCCCTAGTGAATTAATTACTTTTCCTGTCATTGGTTTGGTGATTAATATGCTGGATACATATGCTGGAAAATGGGACAGTTATTCTTTTAACTTGTTGACAATTGTTGATGAGTCCATTTTTTTTTTAAATATTATATTTATTAAAATATTATTACAATCCACTACATCTCTTCCCCCTTAATAAAATATATTCAGTTCCATAATCCTGAAAATATTTGGGTTGTGGATATTTCTGCTTCTCGTTTATTGTGGTTCTGCTGTCTTTTATTGTCTTCACTGAGAATGAATTATTACTTTATGCTTGGTGGCAATACTGGAATGTGATTCTCATTGACCTGGATTTTTCTGTGGTGTGAAAAGGTCATATTTGATCTTGATGTTTACAATGATATCAGCCTTCTGATGCTTGAATTACATATGTATGACTTCTATTTTGCTGACTATACTATTGTTAGTGTTCATTTGTTATTTTCCTGATGAGTTTTGAAGACAACTTTAGAGCCAGACTGAACATGGCTGGAGGCTGGATTCACTATGTATTTTTAGGCAAATTAATCTTATTAATATTAGAGTTCATATCAACCTCAAACCATTTATGAATCTAGGATATAAATATGCAGGATTAAAAGCTTTTTCATACAAAAAATATAATTTGTTCAAGTTTGTAACTGATAAGGAGAATAGTATTGATATTGTTAAGCAATTTTATTATAAGGTAAAATAGAATAGAAATCAAATTACTGATGATGAACCCTGGAATGCCTTTTCTTATATACATTGCATTCAGCAAAACAATGTTTTCACTTATGGTCTATGTTAAACCAATTAAACAGTAGTAGTAGAGATATATTCATCCCAAGGAATTTCCATACATTGTTTATGTAATTAAATGTCAATAACTAAGTTGCTTTTATGTCTATTAAGATGAATTGAGAGAAAGCATTATTATAAAGTTAAAGCAACATATGCTGGCAAGAGTAAGTTTATAAACATCAAAAACTTACAGAATAGATCAACAGAGTATTATTCATCTATAGCCTGTGAAGGTAAAGATTACTCCATTAATTATGTATATATAGATCTATACTAATTTAATATTTATAATTATTTAACTTTTTTCTGATTATTAAAACAATGTCAATAAAAGTGTGATGTATTCTTTATCATTAGTTCAATAGTTATTAATGACATAATCTAATTAGGCTAATATAATAACTTTACTTCACATTTCCATCAAGCTAGGCAAAGGTGAGCTTATAAGCAACAAAAATTTAAAGAATAGAAGTAACTATTCTATTCTTAATTCCTTGTCAACAGAATGTTATTCATTCATATCCTGAAGAGGAGAGTGGTTGACTTATTAATTGCAACAATATATGTTTTACAAAAAGAAAACTAAGCTAAAATAAATCCTACAGTATCAATATTATTTTTTAGAACATGAGTATATTTGTTCACATTTTTGAACCTAAAGAACTATAGATGACTTGAATTGAACATAATAACAAGAAAGGTATGATTAATTAATGACATAGATTCAGTATTGGGGCATATGCATATAAGAATGTCAATATCATGTTTAGTATGTTGTTGTTGTTTTAATATAACGTTAAAAGAATGCTTTTCACCAAAAGTGCCTTATATTTAATGTTTTCAATATTTTATCCTTCTATTTAGCAATATTAGTATTTTCTTTAATTCATTTATGTTCATGACTTCTTATATAACACAGAAAGTTGAATATATAAAAGGTAATTTTCTCAAATAAAACACTTCTCAAAGATATTAAAAATTTATTGTATAAACACTCCTCAAAAGGGATATTAAATAAAGTATTTACTATACAAAAAGACGGCTTTCAAATCTTATTTCAAACATATAAAAGCTTTTTAATATAAATTTATAGTTAGAAAGTTTTATAATAAGATTGCAAAGGCTTTTAACAGTGTTATTATGAGGTTTCTCTAATTTCTTCTTAAACTTTAAAACATATATTCATAAATCTCAAAAGTATGATATATGTATATTTACATAACGCGTCAAAGTGTAGGTCTCACAACCGGTTTATAATAGCATTTATCATATTTTATGTTCAAATCAAAATATTAGCAGCAGAAGAAAAACCATATAGTGTTATTATATAGAAGCAATGATATTTAGAAACAATAATAAAGTTTAATGCTAAGCATTCTAGAAGTCTCATAATTAGTCAATTCCTTATTTATAGCCTGTTTTATGAAAGAATCAACCAAGAAAGGTCACTGGTGCCTAAGCAGTTTCATAAATTTGACAGTAGCTAACTACTCAGATAAATTATTAGAAATATTTTTATTCCTTTGTAATATGACTTCTTATAAACTCCTGAGAAATTAATCATTCATGTTTTAATTACAGAAAAGTATTATCAAATATAGCATTCTTTTAAATCAATTGTATATATATTTGATCCAGCAGAATGGAAATTTTAAAGAGGCCGTCATTTTAACACATATAAAAATCAGAAAATCTGTTTTGTTTTTTTTTCATATGTCATAGCATCTGCCGGGACGCGAACCCACACCCGTCTGCAACCAACTACTTGCTTGCATGGCGGCTGCGATACCTCTCGGCAGACTTCAAAGATCATGCATATCAAAGATAATTAAATATTTTAAATAATAAATTGCCTATGTGAGCCGATATTTGAAACACACTGGTATTTTTTAATTTATATTTAGCCAGATATAGAAGCATAAAGCTCTTTTCAGTCATCCATTCTATCTTATACAATCGATACACATGTTCATATATATGTAAAAAAAAGAAATGATCTACATATTTTGTGCTAAAACAGCATTCATCAGTTGGTTGGGATCATCATCTTTCACGCACACACATATATAATCAGTGCTCGGTTTATATTAAGAAAGCAAATCTTCAAACTTTAATAGACAGGCTTCAATCTTCTCCACTTTCCAATTCTCTATTTACCAGATATTCTTTACATCCTATAAAATAAAACATGAGGAAATTGGATATGTTATTGGTAACTTTTATCAATGTAAAAAATATTAATTTACGAAAGAAAAAAAGGTAATTAATAAAACTGACAACGTAATTCATATAATAAAAAATATTTATTTTGGTTTATTTTATTAGATTGTGTACATATGTAAACATCGAGAGAGTGGCATTCATAAATAGATTGAGATATAAATAAATAAAATTTTAAAAATTCCAGTGAAAATTTAGTAATAGGAAAGAGCAAAACTGCACCTATAAAAAGTTTATAAGCCTAATATCCATAGTTTGCAGCAAATAAAATAAAAAAAAACTAATATATTCTAGAAAAAATAGGAATTGATGAGTCGAAAGTAAAAGAAGAAACTGGAAAAAAAAATTATACTGTTCTTAAATAAAACAACTTTTAAGAGAAATTAACATTTTATTTGTTTTTCAACAACTTATTAACTCAAGATATACCATAAATATTAGTTTAGTAGTCAAAAACTATAATACCACATCATAAAATAAAGATAACATAAATTTGTGTTTTCCTGAAGGTTTGTGAATCCCATAAATCAACCTAGTGTTACTGTATATAACATTTGGAAACCACTAATCAACTTTGCTTTTATAAAAAAGTGGAGAAATCAGGAGGAACCTCATAGATAAGTATATGAAATTTCTATTGACTGTTGCTTTTGGCAGGATGGCTGTTAGTTAGAGCATTAAAAATTCAATACTCAAGAATCTAAGGGTCCCAGTTTCAATCCCATGCTAGTACTGTCACCAGTCAGGCCAGCAACACCTGAAGAAGAGGGGAGAATAATACCTCTTGAAATGTTGTGCGTATACTAACCTGTTTAATGTGTTATTACTAACAGACAAATGTATTTGGAATATTTAAATAAAGTTAAATTTTTCTAAAGACATTCAATACTCATATTAGATGATGAAAATAGGCCAATATAAAAATATAACATAAATTTGATTTGTGAGAAAATTTGTAAATTTATGGTTAATTAGGACTATCAGATTCAAAATATTTTGGTCTAAATATAATATCAACCAGAGTCAAAGTTTATTATTAATTGTCTTCTTTTTATGAAAAATAATTTGTGTATATCTTGATTGAAGTGATATTAATTTGTAATGCTTATTAAAGGACATCTCATTTGCTTTTCTAGCTTACAGTTCAATGTTCCTGTCATATATTGCGATTGTTTTACAAAATTAGGACCATGTTTACTATTAATTTAGTGAAAATCAGCTCCTAAGTGATTAACTTTTTAAACCACAAAAATATTGCCACTATCTGAACAGAGACTCTATTGAGGATTATCAGCCTCGAATTTAGCTTCTCTTCTAATTCTTTTTCTGACATCAAACCAGTATAAAATCAAAAATTATCAGCACAAACTTTTATTAAAATTAAAGTTAGCAAAAATAATAATTTATTACAATCATTATCTTTCTGGGGAAAAAATAGCTTCCACATTTAAACCAAGATTACTTTTTCTTCTATTTTAATTCTCAAAATCTTGACATTAAATTCATCATCTCTGCAAATTCAAAATTTTAATATTAATACTTTTTAATGTAAATCTTTTAATTTTAACTGCTAAATATATTTTAATTAAAATCTTTAGCGACTTACTACAAAAATCTTTTTTTATAAACAGATTTATTAAAAACCCATTAATATATTCGACTTTTAAAAAATCTCTTTTATATATATATAAGAAATTAAATAAAACTTTTCTATTTAAATATTTATTTCTTTTAGTTTTGATATCAAAAATAAAATATTTTAACTACATTTTAATTACTTAATGTAATTATTAAACTACACAGAATCGTTTTTTTAATTTTATGCGTAAGAAATGGAATTTTACTACAATCAGCTGACAAATATATTTACGTAGTCAAGCGTTGGTGGCCTAGTGGTTAGCATAGCTGCATTCCAAGCAACTGATCCGGGTTCGCTTCCCGGTCAACGCATTTGACATATGAAAATATATATATATACAACATTTTTTATTGGGTACCCATATCTATTGTATTCATGAGTGTTATTATAATTATTTGGAGTAAATGGATCTAATATATAAATACAGAAATAATGTAATAATAAACTGACAAATCCATATCATCTAATGAAAATTTAAAAATATCTGATGATAATTTGAACTAAAAGTTTACAATAGTAATTGGAAACATGGAAAAACCTTTTACACAACAGGTTTCATTTTTAAACAAGACTTTTCAATAAGTATCAATCAAATAAAATCTATATAATCAATGAAATTGAAATACGTGTATTTATACTACAACCTTGTAAGTTATTGTTTAATTTTGTTAACATCTTATACTAAATACAAATTGTGTCAATATTAATTGAGAAATCAATAAATCCCATGGTTTCTTTTATACATGCATACATAAGAACAATTAACAACATTTTTTTATTAAATTGTTTTAAAAATAAAAATATTTAGATAAAATATTAACAAGATGTTAACACTTTCATAAAAAAAATATTAAACCTTTAATATATTTATTTTTTAAAAAATCTTAAATGTATTAATATAATGACTATTTTGCATGCATTATTGCGGGCTATTTTCGGTATGTCCTAATTTTTTTTTATGTGTCAAAGCCTCGGCCGGGATGCGAACCTCGGGACAACTGCTTGTAAGACAGCTATGCTAACCACTCGGCCACCAACGCTTGACATGTCCTAATTTTAACTTTATTTTTGTTCTTAAAAAATTATTACCATCTTTATTAACTGAAACACAGGCTTGTTATATATCTGTGGCTATATATATGTAATATAGGGTATATGAGCACAGACTTTCACACCACCCACCTCTCTCCACTCTATCTAATAACACTGATACACCTAAACACATATATGCTGAAAAGATAAATAATCACCAATATACGTATTTCATGCTAAACCAGCAATCATCAGTTGGTCCAGACTATCATCTTTACACACATCATCAGATTTTCAATTGGATGGACGGTTGAAGAGTTGGAGTGAGGAGTGGATTGAAGCCTGTCCATTAAACTATGAGGATAGTCCATCTTAATATATATCTGAGCACTTATACTATATATGTGTGTAAAGATGATAGTCTGGACCAACTGATGATTGCTGGTTTAGCATGAAATACGTATATTGGTGATTATTTATCTTTTCAGCATATATGTGTTTAAGTGTATCAGTGTTATTAGATAGAGTGGAGAGAGGTGGGTGGTGTGAAAGTCTGTGCTCATATACCCTATATTACCATCTTTATTATAATTTATCGATTTTTTTTTCTAAATCTATTTCTTTCATCGATTACAGTGTTTCTATTTTTTGTTTTTATCATTTCTTCATTTATAAAAACATGCCTTTTGCTTTTTTTTTTTGCTTTTTAAATTATTTAATATGAATTTATTTTTTGCTTATTTTTCCTTATTTCTATACTTCTAATTTCAACTGTTTAACTTTTTATCCATTCTCCCCCAATCTTTCAATCTTAAAATACATATTCTCTTTGACTTTTTATCATTGAAGATTCAATTCTATACAAACGTCAGCACATTCTTGATTTTATTGAATCACAAATAATCGTTCTTTCTTTAATAAAACCTTTTAAAAGTACAGTCCCTTCTTAAAAATATTTATCAAAAATTTGACCATAGTAGAAGATTAACAAAACAAACTGAATCTCCACCAGTTTCTAGATGTGATATGTTGGACTATTTCCATCATTTATGAATGAATGTTGAATGTATAGAAAATTTTAAACTTTATTTAAACTTTCCAAATACAAACAACTTGTTAGTAATCACATACAATAGATAACACAGGTTAGTAATTACACAATGTTTCGAGTATTATTCTCCACTCTTCTTCAGGTGTTGCTGGCCTATATGTACAGTGACAAAACTTGCTTAGAAATTGAACTTGCATCTTTAGATTTTTGAATATCAAATTTTAAGGCAAACAATCTAACCAACAGAGCTATTCTGCCAAAAGCCTTTGACAGAATAGTTCAGTTGGTTAGAGCATTTGCCTTAAAATTAGATATTCAAGAATCTAAATATGTGATTTCAATTTCTAAACAAATATTGTCACTGTGCATATAGGCCAGCAATACCTGAAGAAGAGTAAAGTATAATACTACTTGAAACGTTGTGTAATCACTAACCTGTGTTGTCTATTTGTGTGTTATTACTAACAAGTTGTTTGTGTTTGGAAAGTTTAAAATTTTCTATACATTCAACTTTCATTCACTCATAGATGATGGAAATAGTCCAACATATCACATCTAATAATATAACACTATCACAAATCTTCAGACAAATTCTACTGGTTGCTGTTTTATTAAGCCGTTGCTTAATCTGAAAGAAACTGAAATGAAATGGTAAATATTTTTTTAAAAAAAATATGAGCATCAATAATATATTTGACACATGCATGTTCTAAAAATATAATAAATGCAGTAAGTATGATAATAAACATGTAAACAAAAAAATGAAAAAACAAATTCATTCAATAGTATGCCATTGTTTAAAATATGTGAATGCTTGAAAAGTTATTAAAATAACTACTTGCATAAATTAATTATATAAAAATTAGTATTTTAGAATTTAAAGTTGTAATTATAAATTTATTTAAATGCACATTCATTACGTAAGTAATATTTACTAAGGCTGTAAACCTTAAGAATATGAGCATGAAAATGTGAAAGTAGAGACCTCTACAGGTGTTAACCACAAGCCTATGCTTTGAAAGAAAAGAGGGGAACATGGTTAAGACCTGTAGAGGTCCCTACCATCACATTTTCATGTGCATGTTCTTAAGGTTTACAGCCTTAGTAAATATTATTGGAGAATTATAGACAAAGATAAAATATGCAACAGAAATTATCATAAATTGGCAAATAAATCAGGTTTTATAAAATGAAATCTTGAAAAGCTAATAACTTGAGATAAAATTCTAACATTAGGATTTAAGTTGAGAACATAATAATAGTATACTGTTATACCCCAAGTAAATCTTACAATTTTGTGGTTAACTTTCCTTAACAACATAAATATGAGAGAAAGAAAAATATTTAATTCATGTAGTAACTTCTACTTTGAAAGACATTTTCAACCCTTAATGAGAAAGGGGTTATCTTATAGAGAAGTTACATTTCATCTAATGATTTACCAGGATTCAAGTTGTTATCATAATTAATCTTATTATACCACTAAACATCACATGATCACAGATCCAAGGCTCCTCACTGATGAAGGCCACAAGCCAGAAACTAGTCTGGTGATATTGGATGAGTAGGCACTAGATGGGGATTTTATGCACAAACCTTCTGGCATCCATTAATTACTCTGGTTGGCACAGGGTGGTACTACTGTATGGAGAGTTTTGCCTGTTTAATATTACACTTTTGCTATTGAATTTAGTTGTTTGCATTGATAACAGCAATAGTAATATTTCCATTTCCTGAATAAAACCCTTTGAACTATCCTTTAGATGAACCTTTATATTGTTGTTGATATCAATCCAACAAGCCATAATCAGTAAGAACATCATCCAAATGGAAAAATCAAAAATGAGCATTCAATAATTTAAGTTTAGTTTTTTACATTTTCATTGAATTTTCTAATACTGTAATAACTTAATCAAGTATTTTCAGAGAATAATTATTTTCTTCTTCAATCTTAGTAAGCAATATCATTAAATTTGTTATCTTGTATAAAAAGCATGAGAAATAAATACTGTTGAATTCTGTGAAAAGTTCAGATAAGACCCTTTTAAGAAAGACTGGAAGTTAAATATCTTTTCTAAAACACTTTAAATAGGATGTCTGGTCTTATTTAAAAGGCACAATTATTGATATTTCTATCACACAATAAATGCTAATTTTTATGTTACTTTTTAAAAAAATAAAATCTGCCAGTATTGAAGAAGTTAATTTCCAGAATCACTTTTTTTATCTTCATTAACTTTTTAAAAAGTATCCTTGCTGACAAAAGAAATTACAGTATTTTGATTTATTCATTAATAACTTTAAATGTGGGCGTCTTTAATAACTCAAAATTAGTGTTACATCTTAAATCATATGATCCAGACAATTTAAATTAATTTTTTTCAGGTCTTAAATATATAATAAAAACACAAGATAAACAAATAAAATATCTTCAATAACTATTAAACAAAATAAAGATTTCTGTCTATATAGTCTAAGGGAGATGAAGAAGAAATATAATTCAATTTGTTATAACTTGGTTATTTTAAGTTTTTCTAATTCAAAAGAAAGTTAATAATAGTAATGTGATGTGATGTGATGTATTGTGGCTTCTTAAACGACGTCAAGAATATCTCAGCAATTATGCCCAGATAAACCTGTTAGCCAAATTCCCCATACAGTAGTGTCACCAAGTGCACATCTTCATAATCAATAGATGCAAGAATGTTTGCACTTAAAAGTCCCATCTAGTGCCTATTCATACAATATTCCCAGACTAGTTTTTAGCATATGACTTCCATTAGTGAGAAGTATTGGATTTGAAAGCACTGCACCCAGATATTAGGATTTAATGCAACCCTCCAGAAGCCAAACCTATTTGGTTAACTATAAAGCTAAAAGTCTAAGATGAAAACACAATAATGCTTTCAATCCAAGTTCATTCACTAGTATAGTCATATAGATCTGAACACAGTTTGGCATCTATACATTTTGGTGATCACATGAGTTTTGGTGGTTTTATATCTATCCTTCCCACAGGATAATAGTAGCTATGGTTTCTGAAAAACCAAAGATGCTAAAATATATAGATGCTGAAATGAGTTCAGATCTATATGGCTATATAATAACTTGAGATCCTGCTGTATCTCACTACACTCGTTAAAATACGTATACGACAGCCAATCAGAATGTCATGATAGCCATCCAAACAACAATCAAATCCAAACATACAACAAAGATTTTAGAGAAAAGGGCTGCCCTTTTCTCGTAAAATCTTTGTTGCCCTTTTTTCATAAAATCTTTGTTATGTGTTTGGATTTGATTGTTGTTTGGATGGCTATCATGACATTCTGATTGGCTGTCGTATACGTATTTTAACGAGTGTAGTGAGATTCAGCAGGATCTCAAGTTATTTCAATTTTCAACTATCTGCGCTTCGCAAATTAAAATATTATTTATATGGCTATATAAGTGGGTAAGCTTTGATTGAAAATATTATTGTGTTTTCATCTTGGGTTCCTGGCTTTATAGTTAACCAAATAGGTAAAAGGTGGTTGCTGGAGGGTTGCATTGGATTCTAAGATTTAGATGTGTGCTTTCAATTCCAAGCTCCTCACTGATGAAAACTACTAGCTAGAAACTAGTCTGGGGATATTGGATGAGTAGGCACTAGATAAGGATTTTATACACAAACTTTCTTGCATTCATTGAATGTGAAGGCTTGAACTTGGTGGCACTATGCTATGGAGAGTTTTCTACTTTTATTAACAGCCTACATAAGTATATTAAATGGTGATCATGTGATGTTTTGATCAGAAGAAAGTTGTTTATTAATTTATGATTTAGAAAAAAATAATAAACTATCATCATTATCAATTATACTTTAACATTTAAAAAAACATAATTATTCCCATCTTTGACATCATATGTGAAACATTTTTAGCATTTCTCTTATCACTTTGCACAATCTGTTTCAACATCTTTCTGTGTACTTTTTTTTCACTTCTGTGGCATATCCAATCACATTTTTATGTTTTCTTTTATTTTCTCAATAATTTCTTTATAAGATATTTTTAATAGTAATCACATCATTAAAACCTGCAATCTTTTAACTTCCTTTTTACTAACATATTAAATTTTTATTAGGGGACTTCATTTGGTGATTCATAAACTCATAGGAAATTTGCAAAAGTAGTCAAAGGAAGTGAAACCAAAAATGTTAATGGTATCTCACATAGTTCAATTGGTCATATGCTATAGGAAACTAATGTTTTCTTTGCAACAAGTATGTTATTACTTCTACTTAATTAAGGAATAGTTTTTTCTCTCCTAAATTAAAAATCCCTAAAAGGACCCGATCATATAGCTAGTTTTTTTACATGGGAAGCAGAACACAATAAATATTTTCATCTGATTGGATATATTTTAAGGTGTTACTTATAGTTAGAAAAATCAGGTACCTTAAAATGTTATGATCCTCTGATAATGGTATATGACCAGAGTGCTTAATTTTAATTTTTTGTTCTCACATCTATATTAAAAGAGTCTGACATTTTTAAAAGCTTGTATAAAAATGTGTGCAAAATAACAGTGGTAGAATACCAGATAATTATATCTAAAAATAACTTCACAATGGAAACCTAATTATAAACTGTTAAAAATGAAGCAATAGTCATGGATAAATTTTATTTACACATATTTTACTCTTTATTAAAATAAATTTTAAACAAATTTTATACATGATGTTCTGAATTTTTGTGATGATGGAATTTTAGTTTTATTAATATATTGGGCTATTTCCATAATGTAATATTAAGTATAAAATGTTTTTAGAAATATGTAATTTTATTTAAATTTTTCAATTACATTTAATGCACACAGATTAGTATACGCAGGTAAAACTCACTATACGTATTGTCACACACAGCAAGCTAAAGTAATCAATGGATGCCAGAAGGCTTGTGCATAAAATCTCCATCTAGTGCCTACTCATCCAATATCCCCAGACTAGTTTCTGGGTTGTGGCCTTCGTCAGTGAGGAGCATTGGATCTGAAAGCACTGCACTTAGATCTTAGGATTTTATGCACAAGCCTTCTGGCATCCATTGATTACTCTAGCTTGCTGTGTGTGGCAATATGTATACTGAATTTTGCTTGTTTTAACAACAGTTATACACAAGCATAAGAGGTGGTGGTCATGTGATGTTTATTGATTAGTATATGCACAATGTTTTCAGTATTATTTTCATTTCTTCTTCAGGTATTGCTGGTCTGACCCATGACAGTACTAGCAAAGAAATACAAACCTGGACTCTTAGATTCTTGAATATTGACTTTTAAGGTAATGCTTTAACCAACTGAGCCATTCTTCCAAAAGCAATTAGTAGAAATTTTATATATTTATTTATGAGATTCTTCCTGATTTCTTCATTTTTCCCTTAAAATTCAATATTCAAAAATCTAAGGGTTCAGGTTCAATTACCATGCTAGTACCGCCCCTGGTCAGGCCAGAAACACCTGAAAAAGAGAGGAGAATAATACCACACAAAATATTGTGCATATACTGACCTGTGTGCTATTACTAATAGTTGAATGTAATTGGAAAATTTAAATGAAGCTACATTTTTCTAAAGACATTCAATACTTAATATTAGATAATGAAAATAGTCCAATATATGCATACAAATATTATTTAGTAATGTGTCTTTGGATATCAAGATAAATATTTTGCAAATATTTACTCAAAGAAACAAATTGTCAACTAACTGTTCAGATGAATCATTTGAAAAGGTTTTATCATTTCTAAAGATTCGACTTTTTATAAACTGCTGATAAATCAAACTTTTGACGGTTTTATTATTAAAGTTGTCACAAAAAATGTTTTAATGAATTCTATCAAATTCATTCATTGAAATGATATTTTCAGAAAACTTAGTAAAATAAAAATGCTTAATACAGATAGACTAACATTCTTCCAAAAATCTGAATTCTATCTTTAGTTCGAGTCAAATTTTTTTTAGAAAAGTAGAAATATATTAATAACACGGAAAATATTTATAAATGAAATATACTGTATTAGCATATCCTAAATATAATTTGCTAATATATCTTCTGTAATAAAATCATCTTATAATCAATAAAGTAAAATAAATAAATTTCATTTCGTTACTTATCTTTACTTATTTACAAAAAAATATTGCATTATACGTGACAGAAATTTGAAGTGGTACTTTAATAAAAGTTACGATGTTTATATAAATAAACACAAAAACTTAAAAGTCAAGTTAAAAAAGAGAAGTTATAAATAAATATAATAAAAATAAGCTAAACATTTTCGACGATCCATGCCACATAATCATAGCTTTCTTAAAAATACATAATAAAATATATACAAAGATATGTAAATTATCACGTGTTACGTGGACTATTTCTTCGATATATCAAAGCAAATTTCCTAATCAGAGCAAAGTCTATTACATCCCAGATGCAAACACAGACTCATTTATATATTGTTTCATCTAACATTCATGGCATAATTTATTTTTTATGCATTTTAATGCCATGCAAGTGAAGAATTTTAAATCAAATATTTATAATATAATTAAATACAACATTTCCCAACATTACGTGATCACCATTTCTTATGCTTGCTCATAACTGTTAATAAAACAGGCAAAACTCTCGATACAGTAGTGCCACTCAGTGCAAGCCAGAGTAATCAGTGTAATCAGTGCTCTCAGATCCAAGGCTCCTCACTGATGAAAGCCACAAGCTAGAAACTAGTCTGGGGATATTGTATGAGTAGGCACTAGATAGGGATTTTATGCACAAGCCTTCTGGCATCCATTGTTTACTCTGGCTTGCACTGAGTGACACTACTATATGGAGAGTTTTGTCTGTTTTAATAAAACTTATGAGCAAGCATAAGAAATGGTGATCATGTGATGTTTAGTGGTGTAATACCAATCCTGCCTGATAGGATAGTGGTGGCTATGGTTATTAAAGAAACCAAAGTCACCAAAATGTATTGGTACTGAAATGAGTTGAGACCTATATGACTATATAAGCTAATGAGCTTGGATTGAAAATATTACTGTGTTTTCAGTTTTATTCTCATAGTTTTGTAGTTAAGTAGAGATAAAAGATGGCTCTGGAGGATTGCATTACATTCTAAGATCTAGGTGCAGTGCTCTCAGATCTAAGACTTCTCACTGATGAAAGCTGCAAGCTAGAAACTAGTCTGGACATATTGGATGAGTAGACACTAGATAGAGTTTTAATGCACAAGTCTTCTGGCATCCATTGATTGCTCTGGCTTGCGCTGAGTGGAATTACTGTGTAGTTTTGCCTGTTTTAATTGCCCAACATTACAAGTAATTTCTAGTTTTGGTCAAACAACCAAATGCTATTCATAAATTATTTCAGTATCCCTATATTTATAAGATTGTTGTTCCTATGCAAAGTGATCATTTGTATTAGCTATCCAATATATGTTTAGGGATTAATAGATCAATACAAATGTGATAGTTATTAATAATGGTCATTTAGCATTAGCATAATCTACTATGTGCAGTAGCATTTAAAACTGAATTAACAGTACTTGATTTGTTGTCAAAACTAGAAATTAAATATATTATTGGAAAATATTAAACTTATTTGACTTAAAATTCTTACTTGCATGAGCATTAAAAATGAGTAAAAAATGAACTCTTCCACAAAAATTCAGCCAATCTGTATATAAATAAGGCTATGTTTATATTTGGTATGTAATGAAAATTGCTCTTATTTAGAAACATAGTACATCTGTATTCTTATCACAACCATTCATTAGCCCAGAAGTTGTTCCTGCCTTGTCTGAGAGTAATGTAGTGAGAGTTCAATGAAAAGATAAAAAGCAAACAAATCTGATGAGTTTTCCTGAAGGTTTGTGATGATGGTGTTCTAGTTGTATTTTTATACTGGACTATTTCCATCATCTAATATGTGTATTGAACATCTTTAAAAAAATTTAACTTTTATTTAAATATTCCAAATACATTCAACTGTTAGTAATAGCACATCAAACAGATTAGTATATGCACAATGTTTCAAGAGGTTATTATTCTCCCCTATTCTTCAGGTGTTGCTGGCCCGACCAGTGATAGTACTAGCATGGGATTCGAACCTGGACCCTTAGATTCTTAAAGTATTGAATTTTAAGGTAATGCTCTAACCAATAGCCATCTTTCCAAAGGCAACAGTCTGTAGTTATTTTATATACTTATCTATGAGGTTCCTCCTAATTTCTCCACTTTTTTCTAAGATCAAAGTTGATTAGTGGTTTCCATATATTATATATAGTCACACTAGGTTGGCTTATGGGATTTTTTGCCATTGTCATGTGAAAATGATCATTTCATGAAAATTGTTTTGTTGTTGTTGTTGTTGTTCATCATCATCATCATTGTCAACTATTATCAATCCATTGTAGGATGAAGGTCTCTCCAAGTTCAATCCATCTTCTCCAATCTTTAGCTTCTCTTCTCCACATCACCCTGCACACTTTCTTATTTCATTCATCCATCTCACATGTGGTCTCTTTCTGGATCTTTTACAATTTCACAGAATCCAGTTTAAAGTTTCAATTGCCCATCTATTATCATTTCTTCTAATAATATGTCCAGCTCAACTCCACTTCAGTCTTTTAATTTTTTTAATGATGTCATTAACTCCTATTTGTTCTCTTACCTGTATATTGTTGTTATTGTTATCATTCTTTACATTTTAAAATGTTTTTAGTGAAGAATTTCAAATATTTTGATTTTATATTTCATATAGGGTTAAAAATAAATAAGTAATATTAAATAAATTGGCATAACTTTGAATCACTTTAAAGTTTAAAAAAAAAAGGAAATATATTCCGAAAATTTATTTCTACAGTTAAATTTGTTATGTGTTCATACATGAAGATCAAACTGTCCCCATTTTTTTAATAAAGTGAAGTATGAATATACAATTGCAAAATTTTTGATTTTATCAGTTAGAATTGCACATAAATAAATACACCTTTATACACTTACAGATAAATTAAAATTCATCACAAAACGTATGTTAGATACAATTGACTATGCCATGTTACATTAAATGGCAGATATAGACATTAAAAGAGTAAACATATTTAGTTGATTAAATTAATTTATAATATAGAAAATCCAATTTTTGTTTTTGCTTTAAAAAATTACTGTATAGAAAATATTTTCATACAAATTATGGGTTTTAATTTTTTTTATATAAAAATGTGTTATGAATATTAATCTGGTAACGTTTTTTTTTTTTTTAAATAACATCTTGGATGATATAAGAATTTATTAATTTGGCATAAAAAACTACTTTTGTATAAATTTTATTTGTTATTGAGAATAAACTTTTAGTATAAATTTAGTAATTTTTTGTTTCTTGAAAAAATTATATAGAAGGTTGCAAATTTTTATTTTAAAAAATACATTTATTGACATAATAAAATTGTACAGATGAATAATAAATGCACTTTGTTAATGTCGGCTCATCCATTGCTGGCATTGGTCTGGAAGAAGTATGCCAGAGCCATTCTTTGCACTAGCAGGTTAATATATGAGTAAATATGTACTATTTTGTTGGTATTGCCCACCCCTTTTGAGGTTGGCCCAATAATGCTAACTTATCAGCTGGGATACATGTAGTGTGAAATCAATGCCTCTCTAGTAGAATCCGGCATGTTGCATCATAGACTACTTCATTTACGATACACTACAATGTGGATATATCAGGTCCAATATTCATGTAGAGTCTGTGGGCCATACTAGTAGGCTCCATGTATTAATAAATAAAAATCTAGAGGATAATATCCTTGTTTTGAAGAGCGTTGAGCTTATCGCAAAATATAGCATAGGGGTCTGGTGTTGGTTGTGTGAACTTTGTCCTGCATCTTGTGTACCAAAAAGCATATGTCAGGAAGATAGATAACCTGGTAACTGTAAAGTCTCCAGAGGAGAGACAACCCCTGATGTCCAGGATTTTATCCACCGCTATAATGCAGTGTTGAGAGATGATACTTCTAATACCATTATAGCCTGGACATATATTTAACAGATGATTAAAGGTCTCCTCTCCTCTAGAGCAGGCATGACAAATTGTGTCTATTTTATTTAGAAACCACTTGTAGTATAAGAATGAATTAGTTGGCATGGAGCCCATATTCACCTTGATCAGATAATCCAGAAGTTTGGGCTCCAGTGGCAGATAATTAAATATTGTGGTGATTTTATGATTGCTGCACCCTAGGTGAGTATAAATAGCTGTATATTCAGGATTCAGCAGGCGATGTGCCTGCCAGATGCTGATTTTATTATTAAACTATGCTGTTGAGTGCCCGATGTATAAAAATTGTTGTTTAATAATGGTGTCAAGCCATGTGTCTTTACTGGGGGGAGGTCTGTCAGTAGGTATTACAGTCTCAATAATATCTGATAGAGAGTATTTTTACACAGCTTAAGGAAATGTGTTACAAATATTAGACTCAGACAGACATGTCTTTTCTTTTAAGTTTGACTAATATAATCTAACATTAAGTTATCACTTTATAAAATTTAACAGTTTTATTTGTTACCAAAAATAAACTTTACCATTTGGGAAATTTATACAACTTAAGAATTGATTTGATTGTTTTTTATAAAAATTACTTGAAAAACTGATCACATTATATTTTTAATGGCAGTTAAAGGAATATTGATCTAACTTTAAAACTTGTCATAACATTCTATTTTTATTTGTTATTGGAAATGAATTTAAAATAGATTTATTATTTCAATTTTTCTGGTCTCTGTAAACAAATGGAGATTTTATATATCACGTGGTTTACTAAAGAAATCGTGATTTGATATTAGAATTGTTGTATTGTTTTGTTTTGTTTTTTGCTTCATTTTATAGTCAAATTAATGCAAATGAATTTTTGATATAAAATTAAAAGAATTTTCTTTGTTTTTATATATTATATAAATTGAAAAAAATATGTGTTACACATATTTATGTAGCATTCAGATTTTAACCTGAATTTTTTTTTAACAATTCATCTTTTTCCTGCAGAAATAGAAGTGTGTACATATATTTGTGTTATCATTTTGGCTGATCTAAAAGTATTAAAATGGACAAACAGTCCAAATTCATGCAATTCAGATTAATGATAGTGTACAAGTATAAAAATTTGTTAATAAAAAGGGTGAATGAAATTTTGTATATTACTTTATTTACTTTTAAAAATGTCATTTATAACATTTTGAAATTATCTTGCAATTGTAATTACATAACTGTTCATAGTTTTTATAAAATAAAATTACACTTTTATCTCAAATTTGTATTTTTTTATGTTTTTATTTGTGAATTGAGAACAAAATTTGCTGTAGTTATTTTAATCGTAAAAAAGAGCAAACTAGAAGATACAGGACAGTTTTCTTGTTGACAGGAATTTGAAGAAAAAAAATATTTCAACAATGTCTTTTAACAAAACATTAACCAATCTATTCTTTACACATCCTATATCAAAATACTATTTTAAAAAACCTATCATCATCATCATCAACAACCATTATCAATCCACTGCATGATGAAGGTCTCTCCAAGTTCAATCCACCTTCTCCAATCTTTAGCTTCTCTTCTCTACATTACCCCTACACACTTTCTTATTTCATCCATCCATCTAACATGTGGTCTCTTTCTGGATCTTTTACAATCTCTTGGAATCCAGTTTAAGATTTCAATTGTCCATCTATTATCATCTCTTCTAGCAATATGTCAAGCTTAACTCCACTTCAATCTTTTAATTTTTTCAATGAGGTCAGTAACATCTGTTTGTTCTCTTACCCATACATTGTGTTTT
Source organism: Epiperipatus broadwayi (assembly GCA_028023455.1). Lineage (NCBI taxonomy): Eukaryota > Metazoa > Onychophora > Udeonychophora > Euonychophora > Peripatidae > Epiperipatus > Epiperipatus broadwayi. Next base: position 20,325,416 of record JAQFVV010000002.1, read on the forward strand.
CGATCGCTTCTTGTTACTCCCAACATGCATCTCTCCATACTTCTTTGAGAAGTCTCTGTATTGCTCTTCTATTAAGTGTCCAAGTCTCAGATCCATAAGTAAGAACTGGTAAAACACATTTATTAAAAACCTTCCTTTTCAAACATATAGGCATATTTCTTTTTAGTATCAAGTTATTTCTATCAAAAGCACTCCAACCAAGTTTAATTCTATGATTAATTTCATCTATTATGTTTCCATCTGTATTAATAATCTGATCAAGATATTTATAACTGTTAACTTCTTCTAACTTATCATAATCAATTTTTATTTTCATATTTTGAGAAAATCGATTAAACATTACTTTAGTCTTTTTAACATTTATCTTTAGTTCTACTTTACTACTTTCATCTGATAACTCCTGCAACATTTTCTGCAGCTCTAAAGCATTATTTGAAAAAACAACTACATCATCTGCAAAATCTAAATGGCTTAAATAATCTCCATTTACTTTCACTCCTTTAGCTTCCCATCTTAATTTACAAAATACTTCTTGTAGCACTGCTGTAAAAAGTTTTGGAGATATGGAGTCACCCTGTTTTACATCCTTCTCAATGTTGACTTTCCCAGTATCATTATGCAATCTCATTGTTGCTGTTGCATTTTTATAAATATTCTTTAAAATATCACAATATCCTGGATCTATACCTTGATGATGCAATGCTTTGATCACTGAAGAAATGTTTATAGAATCATATGCCTTTTTATAATCTACAAATCCAAAACATAATGACAACTCATATTCATTTCTCCTTTCTATAATTTCTCTCAATACCTGGATATTATCTACTGTACTAAAACCACTTTTAAATCCAGCTTGTTCTCTTGGTTGGTGGAAATCCAATGTTCTCTGTAGATGAGTTATCTTAGTAAAAATTTTGTATAAAACTGATAAAAGGCTGATAGGTCTGTAATTGTTTATTATTACTATATAATTCTTGATAAAAGTCTTCTACCCATTTCATGATGTCATCTCTCTTTTTAGTAATAATTCCATCTTTTTTTTTTATTGCAGATATAAATTTCCTACCAATACCAAAATGTTGTTTTACATTCTTGAGACTTTTATTTTCTTCTACTGCTTTCCTTGCTAGTTCACAGTTATAGTTTCTTATATTATTTTCAACTCTTTTCTGCACCATTTTACAAAATTCGAGATATTCAATCCTTTTTAATGCATCATTTTTGTATATCTTCATATTCCTTCTTTTCTTCATAAATTCTCTAGTATCAGTAGAAATTTTTTGGTCAATTGCTGCTTTTTTCTACCACCTATCTTTGTTGCCATTTTTAAAAGTATATCAGTTATTTTCTTATTAATTTCATTCAAATCTGAATCATGTTCAAAATCTACTAATACTTGAAATCGATTTGTAAGTTCTAATTTAAATTTATTAGAATGTTTCTGAAGATTAGGAATATCAATTGTAAATATGTTTTTTCTTAATAATTTTTGTCTCTCTAGTTTTGCATTAACACGTATCTTACATCTTACTAATCAATGCTCACTTCCTGTGTTAAATTTATTAAAAACATTACAATCTTGAAATATGTATTTTCTGTTAGTCAAAATATAATCCAATTCAGCTGTACCTTCATTGGGATGCTTCCATGTCCATTTCCTTTTAACATTTTTCTCAAAAAAAGAATTCATAATATAAAGTTTTTCTTTTTCTGCAAACTCCACAAGTCTATGTCCTCTCTCATTTCTATTACCATAACCAAAATTACCTACAGCACTTCCATCTTTCATTTGTTTACCAATTCTGGCATTAAAGTCTCCCATAACAATTTTAAAATGTTTCCTCTGATCAAATGCCTTTTGTACATCTGTATAAAAATCTTCTATTACTTCATTGCTATGAGAACTTGTTGGGACATAAACCTGAATTATCTGCATTTGGTTTCTGCTATTAAATTGTATAACTAATCTTGCCACTCTGTCCGATACACCATCAATCTCCACAATGTTGTTCTTCCACTTTTTATTTATAATGAATCCTACTCCACTTGTATTTCCAATATTTGTGCCTTTATAATAGAGTACATGTCCACTTTTTAAATCAATTGTCTCTTCACCTTTTCTTGTAACTTCACAAAGTCCAATAATGTCCCATTTATTATAAGACAGTTCTTCTAATTCTTGCAATCTTTCTTCACTTGAAAGTGATCTGCAGTTGTAAGTACCTAAATAAAAAGTTGTCATCAAATGGCAGCCTGGATTCATGATCAGGGGATTCTTAGCACCCTCCACTTTCAGCCACCAACTGTTGCCTTGGTTGGTGATTTTACAGCCTCCTCAGAATAAGGGCCATGATTTATTGTTGTCTGTCATAATTGTATATATGTATTGGAAAAATATTTATCATTTACACAAACATTCATTCTGCCTTATCAGACAACAGAAGAAAGACCATGGTGTTTTTTGATCTTAAACTCAGAGGTAAAAAGCCAATAAACTCACCATGCATGCTAATGTGTGTTGGTGAGCAGCCCATCCATGTTCTTATACTATATGAATAATCATAGTAATAACAGCTGCAATGACAAGAATGTATGAAGTGGACATTAGGAATTTGCCCTGCTTGGTTCCTTTAAGGCCTCCAAGAGAAATCAAAGGATCTTCTTTCAGTTAATAGCAAACTCCTTTCAGCAGCCCCCCAAAAAATAATTATTATTATTATTAAAAAACGTATACTTTCATAAAAATCTGTTTAGTTCTTGCAATTTTTATTTTTAATCTTTAATAATTCTCACATCATTATTCATCTTCCCAAGTATTTAACATTGATAATACAATCTATAATTCTCTTTACAACCACCATTTTTTATATTTATCTTTTTCCTCTTTCTCTTTTTCTCTAATTTAGCTGTAGTTGTATTTAGCTTCATTTCACATATTCTGTAAACATTATCTATCACCACTGTATCTTTAGCAAATCTTATATGATAAACTCTCTTCTTCTGATATGAACTACTGTCTTAATGGTGGTTTATCAAAATAAAGATTCTATTTTATTTCAGAATAAATAAAAATAATATTTAAGGAGTCTATAACTTTTCTAATGTATTCACTGATAATTTTCTAATGTTAATTTAATTATTTTTGGATTCTTTATTATAGAAAATTATTATCTTTTATGTTCAACATTTAAAAAATTCCTTCAATGCTAATTTCATTTATATTTAATTATCAATCTTCTAAAAAATTATTTAAATAAATATTAAACAAATCAGGACTTAGTCAACAATGCTATATTTCACCTCTGTCTATAAATCTACATTTTTGGTTATTGATGATTTAATATTACAATTATTTTTACCATATAAAACGATATTTCTTAATAATAATTTTTCTCCCTTTAACATAAATTTATTCTTTACAAAATTTTCTGCAAAATTAAACCAATTAAACTTTGCATTAGGAGCAGCAAATCACTTTATTTAATTCATCTCTAAGTTGTTTATCGACACCAGAAACTAATATAAAGACTTGAAAAAAACACTACTATGTAATGTCTACTAGTTACTAACGTTTATAACACATTACTCTGCGTAGGCTAGATAATAAAAAAAAAAAGATTACTAAAGCTAAAATTGAAAGCTATAAAAGAAAATGGTATTTGGGTTTCTAGGAAATGTTTTTTAAAGATGAATGAAATAAATAGTAGTATTTATGTTTTTTTATATGCTTTTCAAACATAGATCTTACTACTCCAATTATATCTTTTGCCTTTTTACTTTTTTAAATCCAAACTACTATTTAGATATAAACATACAATTTATCCCTTTAAGACTTTCAAGAACAATTTCACAGCATGAAATATTAAACTGACTATTATTTATCTTTTCAGCATATATGTGCTTGAGTGTATCAGTGATATTAGATAGAGTGGAGAGTGATGGGTCATCTGAAAGTCTGTGCTCATATACCCTATATTACATAAACTGACTATTCTAATATCTTGATTCTTTATATTTACTGGAATATCAAGTAGCTGAAAGTAAATATATTGAAAGACTTTGAGATATAAATTATATTCCAAATATTAGCTCATTCTCGCTATCCAATAAGCTTTATTTTAATTCATTGTACCTTTCCATTCTTCATTTTTATTAGAGCTTTTTCAACCACCTTTTTTTAATGCAAAACTTATTTAATTCTTATCTATCTTTACTGAGGCTATAACCTCGATAATATGCGTGTAAAATGTGGTAGTAGGAACCTCTACAGGTGTTTTAACCACAAGCTTACACTATGGAAGAAAAGAGGGGAACCCCTCTTTTCTTCCATAGTGTAAGCTTTTGGGTTCCCCTCTTTTCTTCCATAGCGTAAGCTTGTGGTTAAAATACCTGTAGAGGTCCCTACTATCGCATTTTACATGCATATTATCAAGGTTATAACCTCAGTAAATATTACTTATGTAATCAATGTGCGTTTAATAAATTTATAATTACATCTTATCTATCTAGTTTTTTTTTTTTTTTACTAAACATTTACAATTTCTTATTTTTTATATTAACATTTTCCAATAATATTTTGCTATATTTTTTAGTTGCTACCTCATTTTGTGAATTTAAACAGTTTAAATATATACATGCATTTGACATTTTTTTCTGACTTTACAAATTTTATATTAACGTTCACAGTCAATATATATATATATGATCACTAGATGGAGCTTACCAATAGCTCTAAACAAGCTTTATTTTTATAAGGGCCAAAAAAGAAATAATTCAAAATCTCTATCGTTAAGTCCCTATCTCTAGACCAATTAATTTCAAGCTTATGGCTCACCTCACTGGAGGGCTGGGACTCTAGAAATTAGATCCAAAATACTAACTCAAAAGTCAACACTTATAAAGCATTTTTATTAATTTGAAAGTCTGAACTTTTCAAACATGTAAATGTCTTCAAATCCAGCTTTTCAAACCAGATAGCTATATGGGTCTGAATTCAGTTCAGTTTCACCATATAGTAAAAGCCTCTGCAATATAGCATCACAAAAGCCCTTCAAAAGTACACTTATAATAATTAATAAAACAAGTCATAAATTTTGTAACTTGCTTTTAAGCTTGCATTTAAATGATCACTAGATGGAGCTTACCAATAGCTCTAAACAAGCTTTATTTTTATAAGTGCTGAAAGAGAAAAAATTCAAAATCTCTATTGTTAAGTCCCTACCTCCAAACCAATTGGTTTCAAGCTTATGGCTCATCTCAGTGGAGGTCTGGGACTCTAGAAACTAGATTCAAAATACTAACTCAAAAGTCAGCACTTATAAAACACGTTTCTATCAATTTGAAAGTCTGAACTTTTGCTGAACACTTTTATTGATAATCTGAAGTTCTATTTTATTTTTTGTTGTTTAATTCTTTTATAACATATTATCTTTACTGAAAGTTTTTTTTTAATTTTTATTATTTGGATAGACTGTATGCTATCTAAAAATATATTAAAAAATTATTTTTAATAGGTTTATTCAATTTATCAATAATCCATGTATTTATCTACTTATTTAAAAATTTACTATTAGTTTTATCATGACTAAATTATAATTCAAATCTATAAGTAATATTTACTAAGGCTGTAACCTCAAGAATGTGCACATAAAAATACGATAGTAGGGATCTCTACAGGTCTTAACCACAAGCTTATGTTTTGGAAGAAAAGAGGGGAAACTTCTTTACTTCAACCTACTTTCTTTATAAATAGGTGCAGCTGAAGTGGTTAGATCTGAGAGCGCGAAGCTATTTAATACTTCACTGATTAAGTCCACATTTCTTATTACACATTAATACTCGTGAAATCTTTCGATTTACGAGTCAGTGGAAAGATCTTATAGTTAGAAATCTATTATGATAATTTAAAGTTGTAATTATAAATTTATTTAAATGCACATTGATATAACTTCCAGTTTTTGAATATACATATTGTTAATATTGTTTCTAAATTTATTTTGCTACAATAACATAACAAATACAGAATGGTCTTAGTATTTTATGATTTATAAATCATGTATTTATTACCACACAATTCAAATTTTTATCTTTCTCATTTTTTATTTTTAAGATAATCTTTTTTTGTCCTTCCATAACTTTACAATCTTCAATATTTTTGTATGATTATTTTTAAATTTATTTTTAAATTATTTTTCTACCTCTTTATATAGGAGTCTCAACATATTTGCTAATTACTACTATATTTTAATATACATTTTTCTTAAATTGACTTTAGTGTTTTCATGAAAGTTTGTGATGATGGTATTTTAGCTATGATATGTTGGACTATTTCAATCATCTATCGTTAAATGTTGGATGTTTAATAAATTTTAAACTTTATTTAAACTTTGCAAATACAAGCAACTGTTAGTAATAATATACAAATAGGCAAAGAGGTTAGTAGATTACCCAATGTTTTTGGTGTTATTATTTTCAGTTCTTCAAATATTGCTGGCTTGACCAATAATAATACTAGCACAGGATTCAAACTCAGATCTTTAGATTCTTGAATATGAAATTTTAAGTCCATACTCTAATCAACTGAGCCTTTAACATAAACAGGCCTCACTTAGCACAATGTGTCTGATGAAGGATATTAGCTTTAAATAGATTGAATTAATAGATATAACGATGACACTATTAGAGACATAAAATGACTTGGTTTTAAGTTTATTGTAACAATTGCTCAATTGATTTTTATTACTGATAATTCTGAAATGAATCTAATAGAATCAGACACAATTTAATGGAGTGGGAAAATATCTCATTTTACATTTTATATGTTATGTAATATATGTTAAGGTTATAACCTTAAAATTATGCACCTAGATGCAACAGTAGGGACCTCTACAATTCTTAACACAAGATAAATGACTTTTTAGGTTAATATTTGTGGAGGTCTCAACTGTCGCATTTATAGTCTTAAGGTTATAGCCTTAATATATATTACTTAAGTAATGAATATGCGTAATGAATATGCATAATGAGTATGCACTTTACAAATTATTAATTACATCTTATATTTTATTTTCTCACATAGTTCTGTTTTTTTATAATTAATATATCAGAAGTAGTTTTTTCCCAATCTTGATTATGATAATAGAGTTTAATATACAGTATATTTTTTTGTTTTTCATATGATGAAGTTATTATCTCAAAATATAAAGAACTAAACTTATCAATGATGTCTGTTTGGGGGGTTTATTATGTTCCTACAAATATGATAGGATGTCTGTGATTGATTATCAGTAGTTATCTGAGAGACTGCTAACACTCTTTTGATTGATCATTCTTTGACATATAATTATTAAGAGAAGGGATTTCCCTATTACATTGCATAATTGATCATAGATCTTAAACTAGCAATAAATGAGAATCATTGATGTATAAATTGTAGTTAGATGATTAGCATTTTAACTTATCTATATTAAAGATAGTTTGAAATAATCAATTCAGGTAGGAAAAACAATTATTATAAGTTTATATTCAATCCTTTTAAATTAGTTTTCTTTTAAATAGGTTTTATAATATTGTTCTACTTTTTTGATGCCATAGAATTCTTCACAATTAATATAATTGATTCATGGAGAACATTCACTTACTTAATGGTACATTGAAATGAATGCATTTTGGAGTGATCTGTTTCAATTGTAATCCAACACAACCATTTAAACAGGCAAAATATAATCCAAAATCAAAAGTATAAATGTAAAAATACATACAAAATTGATTTACCATAATTAACTCTGATGCATTATATTAATAATACATAAATTTGAATTAAAAACAATCTTTCAAAAGTATAAAAAAATGTTGCATTGATTCTATCAATAGTCATTCTGCCACTTTTATTTAACATGAGCTGCTTAATTCAGAAATTAATTTTATGATTGATGCATTTTGATTTAGTCCTTAATTTTTAAAAAGGCTTTCCATATTCACCATCTGCCTCTTTCTAGTTTAAAGTTCATTTTTTACTAACATTCAAGCTAGTTTTCTAATTTCATTTTTATGATTCCTGGATATAATTATCATGTAATATAAAGAAAATTATAAAAAAATCAAGTCAGTTGTCACATGACCTAATTTAATAAGCTTGTGTTTACAAATATTATATATAGAGCTCGCAAAATAAGCTCTTAACAAGCTTTGTAGAATATCCCCAATCTCAGACCGTTTTCTGTTACTGGCATCCTCTTGATTTTTTTGTAATTTTATTTTTTGCTATGATGGCTTTGGCAATTTTATATTGCTAAAGCTATTAATATATGGGGTATCTGAACTTAGTTCAATCCCATGGGGCTATTTAAGTTAGATATCTGGATTGGAAAACATATGTATGTCTGAAAATTTCAGATTTTTTACTTAATAGTTATACATTAGATAAAGTGCTGGGCTTATCCTGGTATTTTTAATCTAATGATTGAATATCTTAGTACCTCACTGAGGATGCCAGTAGCAGAAACGGGTCTGAAGTTGGTGATATTCTACAAGCTTGTTAAAAGCTTATTTTGCAAGCTGTGAAATATAATATAAACAAAATATATTTTTCAAAGTATGGCATTTTCATTGCTAAAGATAGAGAGCATAAAAATTTTAAAATTATAAAAAGGTTGCAAAAGTAACAAGTAGAAAAAGTGATCTAAAATCTTCTTCATCACATACTATGGTAGTCAATGGTATACGTCATAACATTTTCAGTCATTGATTTAGTCACTTCATATTTAGCATTATAGCAGGAATTGTTTATTTTACCATTAATAATGTATAAATATAAGGTTTTTTTGTTTTTCAAAATGATTTGTTTGCTTTAATATATTTTCATTATTTGTAAAAATGTTTTTAATAATTGTTAAGGTAAAAAATAATTTTATTTTGCTACAAATTTTATTTAAACTGAAATTTATTTACATAAAAAAATTAACTAGACAGTTTTTGATTTTGATTTAATTGAACTAATGGTTTTTATTATTAACTTAGAAATATTTATTTTAAAGAAATCATTAAAGAAAATGAATTAGATTTAAGTCTAATGCATTTTTATATGTAATCTATTAAGTTGTATGTGTTGTTTCATCTTTAAATTTAACATTTTTACTAACAAACTCCTATAAGCTTTCTTTTGACATCTCTTAATGGATATTTAAATTATATTTGCAACATTTTATTTTAGAAATTAAATCTCCATTTGATATTAGATTTCTATAACTTTTAATTTAGTTATTTATTACAAATATAAATTTACAAACAAAATACATCTTTAAAACAATATTTCAGTGTTGCAAATATACAAAAGTAAGTAATATTTACTAAGGCAATAAACCTAAAGCATGTGCGGTTGAAAATGCGAAGGTAGGGACCTCTACAGGTCTTAACCACAAGCTTACACATTGGAAGAAAAGTAAGTAATAAACTGAAATATAGATTCTGAACAATATCATTATGTCATTTCATTACTACTAATTTAAATGTATTTTTGACAAAATATTTTTTCTTTAAAATATACTTCTAAAGTTTAAAGAAATTATTGTTAAGATGTTATAAAACAATGAAATTCTGTTTTAAAATTTTAAATTCCCCTTATAATTGTTAAAATATCACAAAAAATAACTGCTGTGATCATAATAGTAGAAGGCCACTCATAATCACTGTTTACCACACTAAAATTCTGTTGGCTAATTGCAAATCAAATACTTTGAAATAAAATCTGAGTTTATTCACAAATATCTTTATTGTAAAATAAATATTTGTAAAATATTTTTGCAAAAATAGTTTTAAATTTATAAAAAAAATCAATGGAAAATATACTTTTTTTTAACGAAACAAAAAAAAAAACAATCATCTCAAAAACTTATGCAAGTGCTTTTGAAAGAATCGACTAATCGGAAGTGTCAATAACTTGTTTGCATTTGATTTTCTCTTTATGATATTGAAAGATTCAGATTTTTTTTTAAACTAACAAATCAACATATATTCCGGTTCCCATTTCTGTTATCAAATGAATACAAATTGACAAACAAATGCTACAGGTATGCAAAAGAGAATGATAGTAAGTTAAAAATGATGACTGCTCTATTGGATCATACTGCGAAAATGCAGCTGGTAGTGAAGCTATTGATTACAGTATGTATTATTTCAGATCAATATTTCTGACACTCTATAAGACTAATTGTTCAATGTTTTATATGACAGTTACAATGATATCTAGAGATAAGAGAGAATTGGGAAGAGAAGTCAATAATTTGAAATGGTGAATCAAATAGACAATTCAACCTTTAAAAAGTGTGACTTTGAGATCATTTTTAAATGTTAATTTAATAGGTAAAAAGTATATTGTTTATATTGCATAAGAGAAGCATTGTATGAAATCATATTGTATTTAATAAAATAGAAACATTGTTCTCAGCAGTTTATGATATATACAATACATTTTAATTTCTGGAAATAAAATATAAAGTATTTCTTTATATAATTTGTTTTATGTGTTTATTATAATCCTTTACTATAGTCATAATTAAAAGAATAAAATTAAATCTTATAAGAATATTAATAACTCCTCCATTATAAATTATTATATTAATTTTAATGACTTCACATGAATAAATATAAATTATAAAACTGAATAAATTATACTATATTATCATATAAATGTTAAAACAAAATTAAATTGCAAAATATGTCTAATTAATATGAAAGAAAATACTACAATACCATACATTTTAACTGAAATACAGGTTTATTATATACCTGTATCAATATATGTAATATATGGGGTATATGAGCCAGACTTTCACATGACCCATCATTCGCCACTCTATCTCATATCACTGATACACTTGAAGACATATATGTCAAAAAGATAAATAATCACCAATATATGTATTTCATGCTAAACCAGCAATCATCAGTTGGTCCAGATTATCATCTTTACACATATATGCAATAAGTGCCCAGATATATATTAAGATAGCAAATCTTCATACTTTAATGGACAGGCTTCAATCCACTCCACACCAACTCTTCAATCACCCATCCAATTGAAAATCTGTTGATGGAAAGCTCAAAGGCCACCTCGAGGCTGAGATTCTTGAGTCTGTGTTCATATACTATATATTACATATGTTTTAATAAATTTTGGCTCGTAAAAATTTTACTTAATTTTTATTAAATAAAAAATTTTAATTAATATATATATGTGTGTAAATAGAATAAAAGGACTTATAGAATAATTATTGTAATAAAAATAATTAAGACATAATAGTGACAGTATATTTTATAAATAACTATAATAAACCTCAGAAATACTTTCAATTAATTTATTAGTCTTCTTAAATTTAAACCATTTAAATTTAGTGAAGGTGAACATTATCATGTTATATTCCAAGATTCATGAATTTTAACAACTGCACATTATCCATTAATTAAAGATATCCTATTTCTATTTATTAAAATTATTTCCTTAATTTTTTTATTATTATAGTTTCTCTCCTCAAGAAAAATCTTGGTATTTTTCAAAATGATCTAAGTAAACACATGTTTTTTCATGACCAAAGAAACATGGCACCATTATTAAATATTATTTCTTTTATTTTTTATGCATTTATGTAACAGTTGGTGTTCTTTTAACCATTCCTCAAGATATCTTGATTCATCTATGTTTAAAGTTTTGAACTTACATAAAAATTGATATACAATGTTACTTTTTTGAATCATAGATATAATATTTTTTAAATTACATTTTATTAACATTAGGTGGAGTATAAAATGAAACATTATATGAATCTTTCTATATATTTTAAAAAAAATTAGCTTGAGCATTTAAAATATATGGAATAGATATCCCTTTTTTATCATTAACTTTCTGCTCCTTTAAAGTAGTATTTTTTTTTTAACTGACATAAAGTATAATAAATTTGTTTATTATTATTCACAACATTAATCAACTCTTTTGTAAATATTTCAATATATGATTTATCATTTTTATAATAACGTAATTTCTCATTGCAAAATAAAAATGATCTAAGATTTGCCATCTTAGGCACAACTGGTATTTTTATTTAGAGTGTATGTAACCTTTTTTTGCAATAATTTGATTATTAATTTATAACTTAATAAACCATCAACTTTTATAACATACAAATCAAGACATTTAATAGATTTATTTTGTTCATTTTTAGCTATCCATTGTGAACCATTTAATTTGTTAAGCTCAGCCACATGACAGTTTATATTATCTTCATGTCCATAAACAAAAGCATATCAACATATCTCTTGTAAATTTTAATACTTCTAAAATTTATAGTATTGAAAATGTTTTCTTCATATGTAGGCAAAGAAAAATTGCAAATTTATGCAATAGGCAAAAGCAGAATGTTAATGGTAAAAAATGAACATTTATTCCATTTGTTTCAAATGTTCATCTTAAATTTTTTTTAAATATACATTTAGAAATTTATATAGTATTTCATTATGTGTTCCATCTAATGTTAATAGATTGATAAATAATTTAAAAAATATATGTTTAATACAAAATAGTAATATTGTATATCAAATTTTGTTTTATAAAGAGCTCGCAAACAAGCTTCTTAACAAGCTTTGCAGAATATCCTTAACCCCAGACCAATTTCTGCTACTGGCTTCATCAGATTTTCTATTTAATAGTTATCCATTAGATAAAGTGCTGGGCTTGTCCTAGTATTTTTAATCTAATGCTTGAATATCCTGGCACCTAACTGATGAAACCAGTAACAGAAACTGGTCTAGGATTGAGGATATTCTGCAAAGCTTGTTAAGAGTTTATTTGTGAGCTCTTTATAAAACATTTGTAATATAAGCTTATTTAAATTAGGTCATTTGACATCTGACTTGATTTATTTGTAATCACATTTTGTGTAAGTGTAAGACTTCATACATTGGTAAATCAGGTATAGTTCTGAGAAAAAAATTAAAAGACCATCAACTGTTATACAAACACATAAAAAAGAGAAGTAATGATATAATAATGATATTCTTTTGTCTTTGATTATATAAAATCATGAGGTTATTTTCAATTTCAATTTGGAAAATACTTAAGATTCTTCATAACCATAATTTAAAAAATCGATAAAGAAATTTAAATAGAAATAGGAAGTAGGTAATGTGCAAATTTTAAAATTCACAAATCTTGGAATGTAGCATGATAATGTTTACTTTCACTAAATTTAAATCATTTTTAATTGAAGGTCAAGAAAATAACTGTGTTTTGATGGTTTGTAATAGTTATTTATATATGTGCAGGTGTGTGTAAGCCTATACAGTGTATTAATTTACATATTAAAACAGTGTGTTAAAGGTCTGCCCATCCCTAGCATATGTATGTAAATAGATTATTCTCCAGTACATGAGGGGTCAGAATGACTAAATGGTCAACATGGGTAGGATGACAACCTAGGCACTAACATGGGCTTTGAACATTCCATCATCAGATTTTCAATGAAATGGATGGCTGAAGAGTTGTGGGTTGGAGTAGTTTGAAGTCTGTCTATTAAAGTATGAAGATTGGCTATCTTAATATAAAGCTGAGCACTGATTGCATATATATGTGGAGATAGTAATCTGCACCAACTGATGATTGCTGGTTTAGCATGAAATATGTATATTGGTGATTATTTATCTTTTCAACATGTGTATGATCAGGTGGGTCAGCAATATGAGATGGCATGGAGAGCTGAGGGTCATGTGAAAGTCTGAGTTTGAATTCCTTATATATTACACTATATATGTGCAGGTGGGTGTAAGTCTGTACAGTGTATTAATTTACAATATGTATAATAAAATTTGCAGAAGCTAATTACAAATTATAGAAAATAGCCAGTGTTAAGTAAGAGTATAATAGCATTGATAAAAAAGTTCAGATATATCTTGAAAAACATCATTTTGGTTAGAATTTTGAAAGTAAAAAACGCGCAATAACGCATTGTAATTATAAGTTGGATTAATTCCAAAGTCTAATAGTAATTGTTAAATGTCTTTAGAAAAATTCAAGTATTATTTAAACTTTTCAAATATATTCAACTATAAGTAATAGCACACACATAGATACATTTTGGATAACATTATTCTTTCTGCTTTATGTGTCACTAGCCTCACTAATGGCAGTACTAGCATGGACACTAAACCAGGTATCTTTAGATTCATGAATAATGAACTTAAGGTGAGGCATTATAATTTGTTACTAAAAGATATAAATATAATGGCTAGCCATAATTTAGCATGACAAAATAAAAATTTATAATATTGTAGTAATATAAGTATATGGACAATAAAACCATTAAACATCACATGATCACTATCTCTTATACTAGCACATAATTGTTAATAAACAAGGCAAAACCCTTCATACAGTAGTGCCACCCTGTGCCAACCATTGGATGAGTAGGCACTAAATAGGGATTTTATGCACAAGCCTTCTGGCATCCAGTGATTACTCTGGTTGGCACAGGATGGCACTACTGTATGGAGAGTTTTACCTTGTTTATATGGACAGTAGTAAATCATCAAACTCACCAATTATAATATTGGTTAGGATGGGTAAAAAAGCAGAGTAAAAATTTCATCCATAGCATAAACCACATCTGAATTTTATTTTGGTTAATGCAGTCATACAGATAATGCAGATTATGTATAAAAAATGGGAGTATTCCGAGCAATTTAGTTTAGGCAAAATCAGAAAACTTAAAAATTAAGGATTTCTGGAACAATACCATCCGATATTTTTTAAAAAACCTATTAATTCATTTAATGGCATTTCATCGTATTGCTATTGGACATTATGTGATCTTTAACTGATCTTAAAATTATTATTTTTTAAACTGGACCAAAAACAAGAGATATAAAAAGTGTTAAATCAATAAAAATAATTGAATAGTTTATTTATTGGGAAATTTGTAAAAGTTTAAACACTGGGAGTGATAAAAACTCGAGTTCAAACTCTGCCACTCTTTTTTTGTACCAAACAATGGAGACAAATAAATCAATTGTACCAGTCTAATTATATAGAATGAAACTATATTTTGAACAAATAATTTCAAACAATAAATGTCCATTGTTATTAATAATATTAGCTACCTTTACTCTCTTCCAAAAAATAAATCGTGCGTAAAATTTGCTGTTGTTGTCTTTTTTTTGTATATTTATAAAATCACCTTCAGATTTATTTATATGATTTTTTTTAAAAAAAGATCAAATAGAAATGAAAATCTAGATTTGTGAGAGTGTGAAATCTAAAGAGAAAAAATCGAATTTTTTTGTAATTTGCCAGTCGGTTTCAATTTAACAACCATCAGACGAAAATTTTATCTTAATTAGACCAATCACTTGCTTGGACGCCCACTGATATAAAATTGTCTATCTTCTTCAACACTTTCTATCAAAAAAAAAATTAAATCTTTTTTGCCGGAATCAGAGTTTGCCACCTTTGAAATAAAAATATAAAGTTTAAGATCTTAAAAATAAAATTAGTTTCATTAAAAAAAAGTGAAAATACTATATGATAATAACTTTCAAGCTCCCTACAGCTATGCAATCCATCTTATACAACTGATACATATGACCACACACATGTGAAAAAGATAAATGATCTCCAATATTCATATTTCGTGCTGAACCAGCGCTCATCAGTTGGTGCAGATCACCATCGCCCACGCATATATACAATAAGTGCTCAGTTTATATTAAGGGCAAATCTTCAAACTTTAATGGACAAACTTCAACCCTCCATTTTCCAACTCTTCAGCCATTTATATCATTGAAAATGCAAGGATGGAATGCCCAAAGCCCTGTTGATGCCAATATTACTGTCATACCCACGTTGAACTTAAGTCAATCTGACTCCTCATACCTAGAATACTAATATATCCATTTAATTATACAGAAGAGGGATGGGAAGAATAACGTCTGAGCATGTAATATGTATATTTTCTATACTGAACTTAATCAGATTTTCAAGCCCCATCCAGCTATCTATCCATCTTATACAACTGAAACACATGATCGCAGACATGTGAAAAAGATAAACGATCTGCAATATACATATCTTATTCTGAACTAGCACTCATGAGTTGATCCAGGTCATCATCTCCCACACATGTATATATAATCAAACCTTTGAACATTAATGGACTGCTTTTGTGGGAGATGATTATCTGGATCAACTGATGAATGCTTGTTAAGAACAATATATATATATTGGAGATTATTTAGCCTTTTCACATGTATGTGGTTATGTGTATCAATTGTATAAGATTGATTGGATAGCTGTAGGGAGCTTGAAAGTCTGAGTTCAAGTCCCTTAAAATTACATTAGGCTTAGTACAGGGGTGGGAAATTATTTTGGCTCGGGGGCCACAGAGATTGGCAGAGGGCCACATCAGGGGCCACTTTGTGGAAGCAAAGGTTAGTGGAGGGATGCACCTTTTTTCATGACACAATAAACACACTGCTTTATTCCCTATATTACCAAAGAAATATTTGTTTGTCCATTCTTCATTAAACACATAACATTCATCACTGATTTTACATTTTTTCAGAGGGTTCGTGGTTTCACTAAAGTTGGAAAGGTATATATTTGCTAATGCAAAGACAAAATTGAAAGTAACCAGATCAACTGGGAAAGCACTGCACATCATATCTACACTGTGCATGTGTATTGATGTGGCCATCATAGTGGAAAATACGAGATGAATCTTCAGTCACACACAAAAAGGAAATCTCAGTTCAAGGCAGATTTTTCTGATTGTCTTGGAGGGCCACATAAAACCTCTTAGCAGGCCGCATGTGGCTCCCGGGCCACTATTTGCCGACCCCTGGTTTAGTATAAAAATATACATGTATTTAAATATTATATATGATAATAATTATAAAAAAATATCATCATCATTATATATTATATTTAATGATAAAAAGTCTATGCTTATTTTAGTAAAAGGGCAAAGCCTCTGAACTTACTTTGTCTAAAAATATTAACAGTTTGACAAAGAAATCCAAGTTGCTCCTGGATTTAAATTTCAGGTTTTAGATATTGGCATAGTCTTCTATAGTGTTAGAAGTGCAATTAATATGCATCCATTCAAATATATTATACATGCAAGATGTATATTAAACACACTTAAATATTTGTAACAAAGTTGGTCCCCCAAATCATACACAAACATGTAGATGAATTAATACCTAAGCATCTGTATAATGCAAAGAGAAATAAAGTACCAGCTTTAATAATAATTAGATATGCATAGAATTAAAAGTCATAATCATACATATTTTTCAAAAGGATTCATTTTTTGTTTTTCCCCCTTCTTTATTAGAATCATGCACCTTTAATTTTAATAATTGCATATATAAATAAATCATTAGCTAAAATTAAATTATTAATTCATAATTAATGATTTTCTTGCCAAGGGTGACATTTTCATTGCAAAATAACACAATCCAAACCAAATATGTATTATCTAACTTCCCACAACCCCAATTCACATTCCAATTACCTTTAAGATCAAAAGAACTTTTAACCAGATTAATAGTTTCAGAACCATACATCTTTAATAAAGAAATTCTTTATTTTTTCCTTCTCTTCATTATTTCAAAAAATATAAGCTTAGCTTACTCAAACATAATCCTATAACAGGTATTTCTTGCCTGAATATATAATGCAGAGCTAAGATGTTTATTACTTGCTTTTATTTACTTTCATTATACTGATTTTACTTTTATAACAAATTACATATAAATCAAAGTAATTTCAGCTTCAAAGAGAGAGAGCAAAAGTTTATAAAAGTAGAGTAAAGAATGAATATTTTATTTTTGCATTATATTTATATATGAAATAAATATAGATCTCATTTTTATGTTTGAGTATGTTAAGATTATTTGAAAATTTTAGACATCTACAAGTCTCTCTCTCTCTTTCTCTCTCTCTCTCTCTCTATATATATATATATATACACCTGGGTCTCGTTTTACATGATAGATAGGTTCCTCAGAAAACACATGCAAAAGAAATCACACAAAAATAGACGTAACTTACCTTGAAAAAGGGGGATACGGACTGTGATTTTTTAAAGCACCAACGTAAAATTACTTTAAAATTCACGCAAAAAAAAATAATGAAAAAAAATATGACTAATAAAAAATTTCAAATTTGAAAAAAATTGATACAAGACACACTTTTTTTAACTATAATATTTAATTTTATTCAAAACAATATACAGTAATTTACATTTTTTAATACACATTTTAATTATCGCTATTTGCCGATAAACAGATTTGTTTGCAAACTGGTAAAAAATCAGATTCTTCACAAGAGGAAATACAACTAGCGCCAACTTCACTCTCATGTTGTGTTAATGGTTTTCTGGTGACAACGTAATTAGTAATTAATCTTAACAACTAAAAATTAAATTCTTATTTTTGTCTTTAATTTTTTAATTTTCAATTTTAATTGTTCCCACTGTTATTACTCACCTTTTGAAAATAAACTTGCAGATACTAAATGATTAATAATTGATTACGTTCTTTTTTAAAAAGCAAAAACAGAATGTGATTTAAAATGCAAAATTAACACGCACAATGTTTGAACAAATTTACATTATAATCTTGTAAAATTTAATGTGTGCATACATAAAATGTGGAAATCATGATTTTAATTTCATTATTGCATAAAATCTTACTATTATAAAGCACTGAAAATATTGAAATTACTAAGATGAAAGTAGAATCCCAATAATGTGCTATTACTTTCAATAAAACATAAGTGCGCGAAATTTATTATTTAAAGTAATAGCGCATTATCGGAGTTTGACTTCCGAAGAAACATAAATCGCGAAACTTCAAAATCGTGTTAAATAAATCCATGTAAAATGAGACCCAGGTGTATATATATATAGTTAGCAAAAAGTCAGAAAAGGGGAAGTTATAAAAGTAAGCCAAGAGGGAAAAGATATGGAAATTGATGTAATAAAATTATGAAATGAAATAAAAAGATTGTGTGTGAATACATAATAACAATTGTTGCCAACTTTGTACAATAGTACAAAGTAAAATAAAGTATACATATGACATTCACATGTGTGTTTGTGTAAATGTGAGGTATAAGAAAGGTCATACTATTTTAACAATCAATTCATTATTTCTTAAATTAAATGTACAGATTGGTGGGTTTGAGTCAAATTTATTGCAATAATTACCTATGTTGAGGAGAAATGATTGAAACATCTTGTTATAATGCCATAATAATTAAATTTAATATCTGTTGTGATATGAAATAAAGAAAATATGTTGTCTGACAATTTAACTGGAGAGGGAGTTTTATAAAGAATAAAAAATATATAATTTATATATTGAATTCTAAGGCAGTATTTAATATGATTATACTGAATTTTTCATATAAATGTAAGTAGAGGGATTTGAACTCAGGATTTTGCGGTCTATTTATCCCCCACTCTGTTTCAAAGAACCGATACCCATGACCACACACATGTGAAAAAGATACATAATTCCCAATATGCGTATTTTGTGCCGAACCAGTATTTTGTTTAATATCTCAACCACAATTCTGTCAATTAAATATTTCTAAAATAAATGTAATTAAACATATAGTTTACATTGTGAGATAAATAATTTATTTGGATTTATTTTAATAATTAATTTATATAAAGATATTTTGAAGGTTTAATTAAGCTTCAATTTTGTAAACACGAGTATTTAAAATTAAATTGTTTTAGTTTTGTGCCTAATTTTAATTGTTAAAACAAAACATTTCAACATATAGTAAACAAATTAATATGTATTTTGAAAACATCTAATACTACTTTCAACTTACAGCCAACACAAATTGTCACATGAAAAGATTACAGGTATTTAAAGCGAATAAGCAACACCAGTTACTTGGAACTGAGTTAATGAAGTGGAAATTTAATTACTACTTTTTAGTAGTTAATTTAACTGCCAGTTCTTGTTAAAAGAGGGAGGGGAGGTTTGTGTCGAAAAGCATTGCAATTTTCCAAAGAACTGTTATCGAGTTAATCAATTATCCAGGTTAGCCATCAGTGAAAACCTGTAAGTTATAATTGTTGTTTTTTAAATGCTATTATGAGAAAGTTATTAACTATATATACAGTGTTGTTAGCGGAGAGATCAGCGCAGCTGCCTTACAAGCAAGCAGTTGGGGTCAGACGGTTGTTGCGGGTTCGCCTCCCGGCCGATACTGTGACATATGGGAAAAAAATTGCAGACCTTATCTAGAAATGTAATTGCTAATAGAGTGGTATATGTAAAGTCTTAAAATGTCATATCTTGCCTCTTGTCTGATCTATAAAATAAAGTGTGTCACTGATTCCATATCTGTCTACCAATGTAACAGTTGTAAATAAACTGAAATTTAGCATTGATGACATGAAAAAAATTAAACACATAAAAAATAAAATTTAGAAAAACTATCACTGTAGAAGTACAGTTGTGAGAAAACATACTTTAAAGAAAAACCTTCAAACCAGAAAAATAAATGATTTTGCGAAGATTATTTTGAGTACTGCCAGAAGTATATTTCTGAAAATTAAACTATGCATAATAAAAATAGAAAAAGATAAAAAATACTAAAGATAGGATCAAAGAATGGTACTAATAGTTAAGACACTGATAAATGCCCAGTTTAAATTATATTTAATAAAATCAATAACCTTAGTTAAATAAAATGCTTCAAAAAACTAGCATTCAGTTGATAAATTGAAATAATTGTTAACTTTTACTTCATTAACTTTTTTTTTTTTTGAGATTTTATAATTTTTTTCCATAACATTTTTTATATAAGATACTCAACAAAGTAATTTTTCACTTGAAAAAGATATATCATAATTATTGTATATAATTACCAAATGATTTTATGATGTCTGTATGTTATTTTTTTAGGAATTTCGAAAGATATGGGACTATTTAAGTTAGATAGCTGGATTGGAAGACATATGAATGTCTGAAAATTTCAGATTTTCTACTTAATAGTTATACATTAGATAAAGTGTTGGGCTTGTCCTGGTATTTTTAATCTAATGCTTGAATATTCTAGCACCTCACTGAGGACACCAGTAGCAGAAATCGGTCTGAAGTTGGGGATATTCTACAAAGCTTATTAAGAGCTTGTTTTGTGAGCTCTATTTATAACATTTGTAAATACAAGCTTATTAAATTATGTCATGTGACATCTGACTTGATTTTTTTTTGTAACATATGATTATGGATCACCTTGTTCACAACAGAGAATTTTTCACAGCTTTAGATTGTACTAGAACATAGATAACTAAATATATATAGAGCCAGTATTTATAGAATAGTAGGCAAATCAAACCTTCAACCTTTGAAATAGCTATGGAGCCATAGAATTTTTTCTCAAAACAAATAGAGCTGATTTGGGTTATCCAATATTAATTTCACGATCAACCCAAGTGAATGAGTAAAAGTTATCATTATTGTGGAAACTAGATTATGAGAGTAAACTGTAGATAATATGTAAGGAAAACTAAAATTCAATAAATTTAAGTCTAAAAACTTTAATATTTGCTAAGCCAGGCTTCTGACATGGTCTATCTTTTTCAAAGGACAACCAAAAAGTAAAATTAGCAAAATATTATCAATATCCATCTGTGCATAAAATATAAACGGAACTGGCCACTAATTATTATAAATTTGTATGTGAAAAGATTCCGTCTATGTTACCATATGAAATGACCAGTGTTTACTAAGAGGAATGCTAAATGTTTTTACATTTATAGATTTCTGGTATGCCAAGCTTCTTTTATTTTCCATTTATTATTATTATTTTTGAGAAAGATAATTTTAATATCAGTGGGTTTGGAAGAATTGCCACTGTTATTTCTGCAACCCTTGTAGCTCAGTATTTATGGACCACAAATATAATACTGATCATTCTCTTAACTGCGGATAGTAATGTTATCAGTCTTAAAAATAACAATAAAAAATGGAAATTAAGCTTGGCATATTAACAACTCCCAATACTCTATAAATGTAAGAACCTTTAGCATTCCTCTTAGTAAACACTGGTCACTTGATACAGTGATATAGCCTAAATCTGTTCATATGCAAATATGCAAATTTATAATAATTAGTGGCCAGTTCTATTTACATTTTACACAGATGGATACCGCTAATATTTTGCTAATTTTATTTCTTGGTCGTGCTTTGACAAAGATACAGCATATCGAAAGCCTGGCTTAGGAAATAAAGTTTTTTAGACTTAAATTTATTACTGTATTTGAGTTTCAGTTTTTCTTACATTATCATGGAAATATAATTATTTTGTCAGTATTAATAAAATTATGTAAATCGGTGCTGTTGGGGATAGTTCTAACAATGATTCAGTCACTGATCAATATTATTTTAGGTGAAATAAATTTTAGTTATTGTATTTTAACAAGTAAATTCCAGCAAATCTTATCCTCATTTTTATTATAACTATGTAATAGTAAACAAATATTCTTTAGGAATTTTGACTATCATTTTCCTTTTCTGTATGATGTATGTATATGTAATGAGAAGGGATTTGAACTCAGATTTTCAAGCTCCCCATACTATTCACTCCCACTTACATAACCAATACACATGACTACACACTTGTGAAAAAGATGAATGATCTCCAATATATGTATTTCATACTCAATCAGCACTCATCAGTTGGTCTAGATCATCATCTCCCACACATATATATATAATCAATGCTGAGTTTATATTAAGATAGAAAATCTTTGAACATTAATGGTCAGGCTTTGTGGGAGGTAATGATTTGGATCAATTGATGAGTGCTGGTTCAGCATGAAATACATATATTGGAGATCATTTATCTCTTTTACATATATGCAGTCATGTATATTGATTGTGCAAGATGGAGTGAATATCTGTGGTGAACTTGAAAATCTGAGTTCAAATCATTTCTAGTTGCATTAAGTTCAGTATAGACAATGTATTACTTTTTATAAATCTCCACATATACACTCTAATGCAATTTTTTTATATAATTCCTTTAATTTTTAACAGTTTCAACTGTCCTGCAGTCTTCATAAGAACTACAATATTTAAACATATAATCATATAATCATTATTCTATGTGTATTTTTATATTGTACTATTTCCATCATCTAATATGTGTGTTGAATGTCTTTAGAAAAGTTTAATTTTATTTCAATATTCCAAATGCATTCAACTGTTAGTAATATCACAGCAAACAGAAAAACATTATTCTATATACATGTAAAAATACATGCTTTACACTATTACTCAAAATCATATTTTATTTTTAACCTATATCTTTACTTCCCTCTTTTTCTCTACTTATTATTTTTTCATTATTTCTTTACTATTTCTACTTTCTTTTTACTTTTCATTTTTACCTTATCTTCCTATCTATCACCTTTTTATTTTACTTTTAATACCTATAAATCTAATTCCTTTTTTTCCTTTCTATTATTTATCTATACTTATTCTTTTATTAATAATTTTTAATTCCTATTCATATCCTTATTCCATTTTATAATTCACTTATTCATTTTACTCACCATTTGCATAACCTTCCTCTTTTTTTTTTAATTTATAACTGATTCTTTTTTCAAAATTCTTAACCTCTTTTTCATATACTCCTTTAATACATCTCCCTCTATTATCAATATCTTTAACTTTTTATTTTAATTTTAAACTTTTTATTTTACAAAACTTTATATATACATTTTCTCTATTATTAATAATATTCCTAGAAAAATAATGTCTTTATCCCCCATCTCTATTCAAATTTGGTTTTATCTTCTTAATTATTATAGCTTCTTTTATTTTTCTACCTCTTCTTTTACTACTATACCCAATCATTCTTATGCTATCTCCTTCAAATATATGTCCTGTTTCAATAACGTATATAAATTGGTGTTTTATCATACCTATGCTGAATTAATCTTGTATAGATTGAATTTGTAGTTTCTCCCACATATTTAGTTCTTATCTAATTATTCCTACATGATCTACATTCTATATCATATACTCCATGTATATGTTTTTATTTCTTTAATATATTTATTATCTAATATATCTATTACACTTCTTCTTTTTTATTTACTATCTTATATTTAATTACATTATTGCATTTTTTATTAATTTTTCTAATAATTTTATTAATGCTCTTAATTATATTGAATCAGTTATAAATTTAAAAAGAAAGAGGATGGTTATGCAAATGGTGAGTAAAATGAATAAGTGAATTATAAAAGAGAATAAAGATTGGAATAAGAATAAAAATTATTAATAAAAGAATAAGTATAGTTAAATAATAGAAAGGAAGGAAAGGGATTAGATGTATAGGTATTAAAAATAAAATAAAAAAGTGATAAATATATTCGAGAGTAATGTACAATCTTAGATAGGAAGATAAGGTAAAAATAAAAAGTAGAAAGAAGGTAGAAATAGTAAAGAAATAATGAAAAAATATAATTAGAAAAAAAGAGGGAAGTAAAGGTATAGGGTTAAAAATAAAATATGATTATGAATAGTAATATAAAATATGTATTTTATATGTATATAGAATAATGGTTATATGATTATATGTTTAAATGTTGTAGCTCTGATGAAGACTGCAGGACAGTTGAAACTGTTAGAAAATTAAAGTAATTATATAAAAAAATTGCATTAGAGTATATATATGAAGATTTATAAAAAGTAATATATATATATGAATATATGAAGGCATGCAAAAAAATAAAGACGGTATAAGAATAATATTTCTATAAACAATGTACTTGTATTTAAATATCACACATTTAAATACATTAAAGCAGTACAACACTTAAACAATACCAATATTCTTAACAATAAATAATCTCAATAAGTTGTCAAGGCAACATCCTTTCATTAATAAAGGCAAAAATCTAATAGAAGTTCAAATAAACATCATTAAACAATTAAATATGATTTGTTCTGAAAGTGGACTAACAAATTGTCAATTATAATTTTCAGATTGCACTCCATCCATGTATTAATTATATAATAAATCTAATAATGCTCAATTCTACATAGATATTCAATATAAGTACCCAAAGCATTCAACACTTAAATAATACTAATATCATTAATAATCAACAATCTCAATTTGTTGACAAGGTAACCTCATTTAATCAGTAATGGTGGAAATCTTCCTTTATCTGTGGTCTAATGTTTTTATGTAGACACTAAAGATTGCAACTTGAGTATAGTGAGTGAAGTTATTAAAACAAAGATGTTTACGTAAATCTATTACAATTGAGATAAAGGTGAATTTCCACCTTCTTTGAATAAAGGAAGTTGCCTTGACAACAGATTGAGATTGTTGATTGTAAATGATATTGCCAGCACCACCCTTTGGATTTTGAGACCCTGGGCACAAATATGGAGTAGGTCCCAATAAAATCTTTAATTTTTACTACAAAAAAAGAAACATATACAATATTTATTCTTATTTAAATACAAACTAACAGCCATTTACCCATTTATAAAAATGTTCAAATGGTGAGACATTTGGAAATTTGGTGTGCTTCATTTCAAAAGTAAGTTTTAGTTTATGTATAAGAACTTGTATCAAATGTCAGTCTGTCAGTCTATTTTATTGTGTAAAATATTGTGTTGTTGATTAAAATAAGGTAACTCATTGTGGAATCCTACCAGCCTCTACAGCCTCAGGCATATACCCAGTTGACCAACCTTAGGTACATTACTAGATATTAGTATTGTTTAAGTGTTGACTGCTTATACATATTTACATTGAATACTTATCTAGCTTTGAACATTATTAGATTTAATATATATATATATATATATATATATATATAAACCAATCAAAGAAAGCAAGACTAAATAAGGAAAAGAAATGAATATTTTTAAAAAATACAACCCTTTTTAATATTAGAAAAGACGATTTATTATATTTTACTATTCAGATAAAAAATATATTTCCAGTTTTTACTATAATTTTAAGATCAATTACAACAAAGCTTAATACAAAGCATAATAATATTGTTAGTGTTATATCTACAGGTCTTCTGGACATTTGTATATTTTTTCTAAATACTCATTTTTACATGATTGATCATATCTGTACCGGGTTCGATCTGGGACATCGAAATCCCCAGACTTTTAGGCAGAGAAGAACATATTCGGAGAATATGTATGTCCAAACGATAGCTATAAAATATATAACTAGCGTTACATTTCCAGGACATAGCTTCTTCTCGGCTGTTGAGTTCAACACCATGTTCAAAGCACTTTTTTTTGTTTGTGTATAAACACGGGCGCCAGCTATCTATTCAAAGAATGAATAAATAACGCACTTTGAGCAATGGCCACTAACTCAATGCCTAAATATCCACAACTAGCTCAGCTGTTTGTAATCACTAACAGATTATACATAATTAGTGGTGAAAGAATTGAAAAAAAAAATGGTTAAAAGAATTGATAAAAAGAGATTTGATAAAAAGAATTGACCGACAGATAAAGTTTAATTTTAAAGACAGTTTATTAACAAACATTAATTTACTAAATTTAAACATCTTTATAATTTTTTTTAAGTAATATAACACACACACACACATTTTAAATTAACACATTATAATATATATCTTATGAAAAGCATAAATAATATTTGACATCGATAAATTATCTCACATTCACAAACACGCACATCAATAGTTCATTTTATGCATGATTATAGAGTTCAAATTACTTGTCTCTGGATGCTTTATGAATTAATGCAATGGCTATTATGGTATAAACGAAAATAAACAAATGTTTTACCTAGGATTTTGAGCGTAGATTTAGAACTTTGTTTTCTGCTTCCATTACGAATATTTCCAGCCGGCTGGGACGTTTCCTTAATGAGTTTCCTTATTATTCATGATTATTACTATTGGAGACAATTAGATACTGACAGAGATTTTCTAAGTTGTTACGCTGACATTATTTCACGGGCAGATATTACTGATCTTATTTGACTAAGGCTGGAGAAAAATGTGTTGTTCCCAAAAGCTGCTCAACACTGCATTTTGTTTCTGGATACAATTAACTCAACTGATTGTCCTCTCTTGACTTAACTGACTCAATTAATTGTCCGATAAAAAAAAAAGTCTATTTATACCTGCGACATGTTGTCTGTGTAATATCCTCCGGCAAATATCTGTTGTCGAAATTTCATTGATAATCTTTTGATGTGTTTTGGAAGATTGTTTAATTCATAATAGTCATGCAAAATGTGTTGTTTTATATTTTAATTAATAGCCATTGCCGCTGTGTTTTTAAATACATTTCATTTCAATATTTATTTTCATACATTTTTATTTATTTACCATCGCACATATATATATGCACATATATAACTAGTTTTAAGATTACTTTTTCTTTAATTCGAATGAAAAGAGATTTTTATTTTTAAGCTTTTAATTATTTATATTTACGAATACCAATTAAGAAAAACTTTACTTCCTTTTATAAAACTTTTAGTTTCACTTTCTAAAGAAAACCCCCTTCCCACTTTTAATCAAATTTTTCCAACTTTTATTTCAAACTCTGTTAGGAAAGATTTTTATTTTAATAATTTTTTTTTTTTTAGACAAAATTATTTTATATACATGTGCCAATTTGGCCTTGGCACATATCATTTAACTATTTAAATAAAATTGATTTGTTTTCTCATTCTTTTTTACTGTAATTCAAATCATACTGAACACAATGTCAAATTATATTTTTTATATTAATAAAGAATCTGAAATTTGCCACTATAGAAATCAAATCATCCAAACAAACATTCTTAATTTTATTCTGCTTTCCCCCCACATTCTTCCATTATAGGTCAAATTATTAGATATAAAATTATTTCATGGTTGATATTTTGTTCTATAACTAAGACTGCAAAGATAATAAATGTTGTTATGATTTGATGAAAAACATATCAAATTATTGTCAAGATTTCTGTTTTTATAGAATAACAAAACTTTGACTTCTTTCATTATCTATATATATATAAAATCCATGGGAATGTATAAATGTTTGTCCATAAACTATCACATGATTTATGTGAATGTTTCTTTGTGAGGCTGTCACATGTCAAATTCAGAACTAGTTAAAAAACTATTGTGTTTGTTGTAATGCTGTCGAATTTACAATTTAAAAATCAGAATGAAAACTTTAAATTTGTTTTTATAAATGTAAATAAATATACCTATTTAAACCATAATTTATATTATGAGAAGTAGGACTAAAGATAAATGTTAAAAAGACTAAAGTAATGTTTAATCGATTTGCTCAAAATATGAAAATAAAGATTGATTATGATGAATTAGAAGAAGTTAAGAGTTACAAATACCTTGGTCAGATTATTAATACAGATGGAAACATAATAGAGGAAATTAATCATAGAATTAAACTTGGTTGGAGTGCTTTTGGTAGAAATAACTTGATATTAAAAGGAAATATGCCTATGTGTTTGAAAAGAAAGGTTTTTAACAAATGTGTTTTACCAGTTCTTACTTATGGATCTGAGACTTGGATACTTAATAGAAAATCAATACAGAGACTTCAGACCACTCAAAGAAGTATGGAGAGATGTATGTTGGGAGTAACAAGAAGAGATCGAAAACGCAATGTATGGGTAAGAGAACAAACAGGTGTTACTGACCTCATTGAAAAAATTAAAAGATTGAAGTGGAGTTGGGCTGGACATATTGCTAGAAGAGATGATAATAGATGGACAATTGAAATTTTAAACTGGATTTCAAGAGATTGTAAAAGACCCAGAAGGAGACCACATGTAAGATGGATGGATGAAATAAGAAAATGTGTAGGGGTGATGTGGAGAAGAGAAGCTAAAGATCGGAGAAGATGGATTAAACTTGGAGAGACCTTCATCCTGCAGTGGATTGATAATGGTTGATAATGTTTGATGATGATGGTGATTTAATGATCTGTAATTTTTATTAGAAAGAATATTTTCTGTGAAGGAAGTAATTTCACCATTAATAGTTGTTTGTAATGTTGCCAAATTTACATATCAAATATAACAGGTATATTTAAAAATTTAAATTTAGATGCTTAATTTGATTATGATAATTTTATTCAAAGCAAGTAATGCTGAAAAGCAAAAAAAAAAAAATGTTAAAGCAACTAATTAAGAAAACTATTATAAAAATGGCAGCCTTTCAGGTTGGTTACAATTTTCACATTTCTTTATATAATATTAAAATCTATTGTTTAATTTACATTAAATCTTTAAAAAAGAAATTATTATAGCAACCAGTTAAAAAAACCATGGCCTATACAAGGCTGGTACATTTGGTAAAGTAATAATATTGTATTTTTAGAAAACTTCATTTAAAAAAATTGGGAATCTGATTTAGTAAAAATAGTTAATTTTCAACACAATAAAGAAGACATTAGTAACTGCAAGTTCACGCCCATATGATTTTTTCAGTTGGAGAGCTGACTTTAAAGACATGCAGATGTCTAAAAGTTTCAGATCTTCTTCTTGACAATTACCTTTTAGATAAATGCTTAGCTTGAGTTGGTTTTTTTAATATAATGTCCCAACTCCTCACTGAAGAAACCCATAGGTTGAAACCGGTTTCGGGATGGGATCAATCCAAGATAAAGATGATTTGAATGCCTTTTCTTATAGTCAATCAATCAATCAATAGTAGTCTGTCCAATAGCCAGGTCCAGAGAGTAGTCACTACATCAGTTCATCCATTCTTCCATTCCATTCTCTTCCTTGCCCACTTCCTCAATTCCACATAATCCCTTCCATCTCGTATATCATCCAATAATGTCAATCTCTTCCGTCCTTTCTTTTTATTTCCACTCACCATTCCTTCCAAAACATCTTTCATTAAACTATAATCTTTTCTTAGTATATGTCCAATCCAGTTTCTCTTTCTCTCTTTGATACTTTCAATCAATCCTCTTTCCTCATTAATTCTTTTCAAAACTTCTTCATTTGTTATTTTATTCACCCAACTGATTTTTTCCATTTTTCTCCATGTCCACATCTCAAAAGCTTCCAGTCGTTTCTTAATTCTATTACTCAATGTCCAATAAAAATAAAAAAAGCTTGTTTAGAGCTCATTAGCATGCTCTTAATTTTACAAAATGATTGTACAAATCATAGCAGGATTAGAACAGAGTTTATACAAACAATTTTTTACAAAGAAATATTTAATGTGTGGAGTTATTCATTTATAATCACTTAATTAGAAAGCACTTTACCTAAAACAGTAGCTAATAAAAACCAATTGTCCAGACCAAAAGATAAAACTTTTTTTAAAACTTGGATATAAATTATTATGAGGTTACATTAAAAATGTTTAAAAAAAGATTTTTATATACATTGATATATAATTACCTACTGGTGGAAAAAAAATTGTATTTAAGAAAAAAATTTTGATTGATATGTTCAATTTTTTTTAATGTTTATGTAAAATAAACTTTTCAAAAGCTTGCCACTAATATAGTTTATAAAATCACTCAGACAACTATAAATAATAATTTATCTTTATTAAAACATATAAAAACTGAGCCATAGTTGAAATAGTTATGCTATACAATAATTCAGGGATCTCCAACCTTTTTGCACTTAAAAGCACATTCTATAATACTGGCCAGGTGGTGGGCACCATTTATTTTTTCAACCAGGTGGCGGGAACCATTTATTTTTTCAATGTAAATTTATGGTTGGATATTGTTAATAATATACATAATGTACAAAAAAATATTTATTTCAAAAATAAAATTTTAACATATAATTAAAGTTTATATTTTTACGCTGTAAAAGTATAGTATGCCCTACAATTTGATTACAATATAATACAATAATTTACAAGAAATTTTAAAAATTAAATTTATTTATATCAGATAAATATTTTTTATCGTGTTTGGATAGCGGTGGGCACATGTAAAATCGTCTGTGGGTGCCATGGTGCCCATGGGAATAGGGTTGGGGACCCCTGCAATAATTATTTACTAATTTTTATATATTCAATTGAAAAGCAATATGATATTTTATGTAACTGTAAGATAATCTTTGGCCAGTTAAACTAAATATTGTATAATGATTGGATTGTTACTAATCTGTCTTTGCATTCTTAATAAAAATGACTGAATAATAATAATAATAATAATAATAATAATAATAATAATAATAATAATAATAATAATAATAATAACAACAACAACAACATTAGTAATTAGTTGACATCATTATCATGTGATATAAAACTAGATTATATACATCATTACATAACACCATCTTCAGTTTCTTCTGACTCCCATTTGTAGCTATTCTTTTTATAAGAATATCTATCAAAAATTGTTATATCTTTTCTTCTTACCTGTAATATATCTTTAATAATTCTTCTATCCATAAAAACAGATTAATTTGTCTCCTTTTTTGAAAATACTGCAATAAATAATCTTTGTCATTTATCTTCAATAGCTTTATATTTCTATTTATTTTTCCAGCTTGATTTTCCCATTCTCTTTCAAATCTTCATGTTTCCTTCTCTTTCTATAAAAAGGATGTACATCAGTTAAAATGCTTACCATGCATAATAGTAAATAAGATTTTAGTTCTGTGGCTATTACTGTTGATATGAGAGGCACAAACAAACTCTTGTTTTTAAAGATCAAAGAAGTTGTGGAGACAAAATTCTCCATACTGTAGTGCCACTCGGTGCAAGCCAGAGTAGTGCCTACTCATCCAGTATCCTCAGACTAGTTTTTGGCTTGTGCCATAGATCTGAGAGCACTGCATCTAGATCTTAGGATCTAATGCAATCCTCCAGCAGCCACTTTTCATCTCAACTACAAGTCAAATTGAAAACACAAATCAGTAACTAGTCTGGGGATATTGAATGAGTAGGCACTAGATGGGGATGTTAAGAACAAGCCTTCTGGCATCCATTTATTACTCTGATTTGCACTGAGTGTCACTACTGTATGGATAGTTTTGCCTGTTTTAATAACAGTTATGAGCAAGCATAAGAAATGGTGATCATGTGATGTGAACTTGTGGAGACCTTACACCTGTAGTTGATGTGATAATTATTGACAATGATGATGATAATGATATTAACACATAGTTTCAAAATCATGACTAACTGCATGTTGTATGTGTCAATAATGTTAATAGTAATGTTTAAGCAGTCAGTTTGGTTAGAACTTATTAATTTTATAAAGATGTGTACCTGATAGTAAATTGTATCTCAGACATAGTGTGATCTCTGAAATCAATGATAGTATAGATGTGAAAAGTATTTACACTTTGAGCATAGTGATATAGTTTGTGCTGACTTCCAAAATTTTGTGATGTCGAATAATGAAAATTATGTTAATGAATGTTAAAGATTTTTTTTTCATAGCATTGTTTAGCAATATCCATAATTTATGTTATTTCAATATAAAAAAATTATTCTTTATATTTTTATATATTTTTTCTTTAATAATTTCTAGATTAATTGAAAATAAAAACCAATTGTGTTTTTTATTATATATAAATTTAATAAATACAAATTTGCAGTGTTTTTATTTGTATTTGTTTCTCATTTCATCAGTACTAGTAAAGAGTTTGCTTTAACATTTCAAACGTTAGCTAAGTAAATGTTTGTTCAGTATGTTAACTTTTTTGACAATAGCTGGGCCTGCTTTTGGTTGGTGAAGCCAGATTTATAGCACTCATGGGGTGGCTGGGTATGCTTTAGCATTAGATGTGGATTCACCAGTTAAAAATATGCTCAGCTACAGTTAACAAAATTAACATATAGAATAAACCTCTACTTAGATAACGTTTGAAATGTTAAACCATACCAATTATAAATAGAAAAAAATGAGAATAACCTGAATATTATATACTAGTAATGAATAATAATGTGAACGGCTGAAACCTTTGTAAGATATGCCTTAAAAATGCTTTTATGACAGCGAATCAGATGTAATAATGACTGCACAGGGAACTCTCAAGTCAAAACACAAGGCAGAGATTTTACGAGAAAAAGATGGTTCAACCTTCTTCTCTACTTAAATTTATATATAAATAAGCCAGACTCAAGCATTTTGACCTAAGAACAAGAAGCTTTAAACACCTTTACATTTAATTCACTAAATATTATATATAAATAAACGACGTGAAATCTTTCGATTTACTATGAAGTAATTTTCAAATCCAATGAATTGATAGTAACAAATGTAGATATATTAATTTATTAAGCGCAAGCAGATTATATAATAATAACATGAAAGGCTGAAACCTTTGTAAGATATGCTTTAAAAATACTTATATGACAGCTAATCAGATGTACCTCTACTGCGATTTTTTTGATAGCAATAGGTATAATTAATAAATAAATATAAATTTTTTATTTTGCATTTTATGCTTTAAAAAAAACTCAAAAAGTTTATTTTTATATAATGGCACTTAAATATTATCACTGTTAAATACTAACTTATGTAATAACATATAGTTTAAAGTTGTATGTGTGTATATATATGCTAAATTCTTAGTCAGAAAAAAGGTAAAGTAATTAATCAATAAATAGCTACTAAAAATTAATTAGCTACTATAAATTAATTACATCTGATTATTTTTGGTAAGAGATTGACATTAGTTTTTAAGAGTTGACATAATTTATTTCAATATCTCAATTTTATAGCTACATTATAAACTTTAATAAACTCATAGTCAATAAAATGTTTTATTACTACTTCACAACATTTATTTCTGGAATTTATAAAGCAATTTAAAATCAAACATTTAGGTAAATGTAGGATGATAATTTTTAAAATCATATAATTTGCAATTGTAATTATGAAAACAAAAAACAAAACGTTTATTTGATTACTACTAATTTGAAAATCTGATGTAAATTTTTTGTCTGTTTTTTTTTTTTTTGCTTTATGCCTTTTTGATTCCGCCTACAATTTCTTGAAAAGTTTAATTAGATGTACTTTTCAACCTTTCAATCTTTTGCAAAGTCTACTGTGTATTGGAAATAATCTTTATTTATATAAAACTTTTCTAATACCATTTAAAAACTCAACTTGGTTAGGCAATTAATTCTAAGCGTAAAAAAATACTAACAAAATATTGCTTCATTTAAAAGAGAGAGAACATTTAATTAATAACAGGCTTTTCACACAAAGTAAAATTAAATATAGATATAATAAACAACTCCATACTTCCCTATTCTTTTAAACTCATATAAATAAAGATATAATAAAAGACAAATGACCCCCAAGATGCATTTCGTGTAGAACCAGCACTCATCAGTTGGCCCAGGTCACTATCTCCCATATATATCTCTATTATATGCAAAGTATTTATCTAGAGTAAATCATTTACCATGTCAAACTCCCTCCACTCACAACTTTGACGCCATCCATTTCAAATAAATACACTAATGATTATTACTAATCATTTTCGAAACTAGAGATTATCTCTAGCACAGATATAAACTTTAAACCTCAGTTAAAGATTAATTAATATATCTGATTTTTTTAATTAAATAATATCAAGGCATAAGTTTTATAATTTAAAAAATTGTCATTAGAACGTAGACTATAACAATTCTATTGCATTGCTTTTTATTGAAATAGTAAGATAATCACTTGAAATGTGAGCTTATAATTTTGCTAATGTTACTAACTCTATGGTTAAAAATTACATTGTTAATATTGTAATACAAGACTGTATCTGGCCTATGGAATGGCCATCTTTTTTTTAATTGGTTGCTTTAAGCAATTCTTTTTAAGGTTTAATATAAATTAAACTAAAGATGTTAATATTATATAAATAAATGTGAGAAATGTAGCTGGCCTAAAGGATTGTTATTCTTGCAGAATTACTTGCTTTGAATAAAATGCTCCTAATCAAATTAAGTTTCTTAAATATAAGGGAGGAATTACTTCCTTTGCATAAAATGCTTCATAAAAATATATTAATAGTGGAATTACTTCCTTCACATAGCATTATGGACAAACATAAGTTTTTTTAATTGTTTGTGAATTTGTCATGTGACAGCATTACAGACAAACATACATTTATATGAATTTTATATAGGATTGATTTTTTCCTTCATACATAATTAAACAAACTTTTACAGATTTGAATTGCTAATATTGATAACTAAATCAAAGTTTTAACTTATATATATATAATTGTTCTAATTTAATAAAAGAAACTATAAATTTAATGGTAGGAAGGGCTTACTATCTTTTATGAAGTACTTGAAATATTAAAATTCTGGAATAAACTGGACAAATAGGTTGACCATTATGAGTAATAATTAATTGTTATCATTGAATTCCTGACAGTAATTCTAATGATTTGAGCAAAGAAAAATGTTGTGTTCTTTTCTTGGCCGATTAACAAAATGAATGATAAATTTCTTAAGCAAAATGAAATTTAAAGACAGAATTTCAAAAATTGGTAATACCTAAATGTGATTTGTGGATTAAAACTCCTGCAGAGATACAACCATTTGGTGATTATAATGACTTTAGATCATTTTAATGTAAATAACATGTGTTCTTAAACAACAAAATCATAATATTATAATGGTAACAGTGATGATGATGTGGTTTTTTGTTCATTTTGAATTGTGATTTAATAATTTGCATGGTTGCATTAATAATATAAACATTCTACTGTTCATTCAAATTTGGATAAAACATTCAGTTTGTGGAGATCATGTGTTAGCTTCAAAACTAATGTATTTTTTTTATAGAAATAATGGACTTTTGAAGTTAGTTACCTAATTACAATAATATTTTTTTCTGGTCTCATTTATAAAATTAAAGAGAAAGAGAAAAGTCTGAAATCATTATTATATAATATCATCTTTATTCACTACAGATAAAATGGTTTTCAATGATTTTAGTTAATAGATAAATAACTAAAAAAAGATTTAATGTGATTTTAAAAAAACAAAGAATGGATTTATATATTGCTTTTATTGATTTGGAAAAGATGTGAAATGATTTGTGGCAATACTGGTAAATAGTTAGTTGATCCATGGAAATATATTCATATTATAAAGCTTCTATATGATGTTTTGAAAGAAGGTTGCCGAAAACATTTGCAATAATTGAATTAAATAGGCATATATATGAACTACAATTATTATTTTTTTCAGAATGATGTTTGGAACAGATTGTAGCAGTTTCTTGAATGAACATTAAGATATTAAAACAGGCAAAACTCTCCATGCAGTAGTGTCACTCAGTGCCAACCAGAGTAATCAATAGATGTCAGAAGGTTTGTGCATAAAATTCCTATCTAGTGTCTACTCATCCAAATCCAATATCCCCAGACTAGTTTCTGGCTTTTTGGCCTTTGTCAGTGAGGAGCTTTGGATCTTAGTACATTGCACCTAGATCTTAGGATTTAATGCAACCCTCCAGCAGCCACCTTTTATCTCCACTTAACTACAAAACTATGAGAATAAAATTGAAAACACAACAATAAAATTTTCAATCTAAGCTCAATAGCTTATATAGTGATGTGGGTCTGAACTCAGTTCAGTACCCATACATTTTGGTGTCTTTGGCTCTTTAACAGCCATAGCCATAAGATTACATAAGCTATTGAACTTACATTGAAAATATTATTATTTTTAATTTTATTATCATAGTTTTGTAGTTAAGTGGAGATAAAAGGTGATTGCTGGAGGGTTGCATTAGATCCTATGATCTAGGTGCAGTGCTCTCAGATCCAAAGCTCTTCACTGATGAAGGCCCCAAGCCAGAAATTAGTCTGGGGATATTGGATGAGTAGGCACTAGATGGGGATTTTATGCACAAGCCTTCTAGCAACCATTGATTAATCTGGTTAGCACAGGGTGGCACTACTGTATGGAGAGTTTTGCCTGTTTTAATAACAGTAATGTGCTAGCATAAGAAATAGTGATCATGAGATGTTTAGTGGTTTAACATTAAGATATGTGGTGGAGTTTATAATTTAAAGTAATTAAAAATAAAAGGTTGTTTTAGCTTCTAAACTTTCATCCCTCTGATGATGCAATAAATAAGAAATTTGGTATTCCTACATAATTTGGTGCAGTAATAAAGGGACAGTTATTGCAATACAAGGTCCATGGATTATGGCTCAGCCTCTGTTACTGTTGATGCTTGGAAACCTTTGGAACTCCTGAGCAATAAAACATTTGATTATCTACTTATTTTTAAGAATTTGGCATAGCAAATTATGATAAAGAGTATTAGTATATTTAAAACCAATAGAAACTCAAAGAAATTTACCATCAAGAAGTAGGCCACTTTACTGTCAATAACTGGATTTTTCTCTCTAAGTTTCAGTCTTACCTACATTCCTCAAACTTACCAATGCTCAATTAATCTGCAAATTCAAAAGGTGGTCCCTCAAGGCAAAATTTCTTGATTTCCTCCTCAAAATCAGCCTTCACTCCCTTTCCAGCAGTCAATTTTTGGTCAACCATAGGAGCTTCACTAAGATCTCTCCCCTATGCCAACTCTGTAAAACTGACAATGAAACCCTCCAACACTTCTTACTTGACTATCCCTTTTTGCTTGGAGTGAGTTGTGTCATTAACTCATGCCTTTCCTCGCAAAAAAACACTATCTTCAATCTCTGAGGATCCATTGAAACAGGGATCTTTGCAACTATCATATTATTGGTTTTCCTTATCCATGC
The DNA here is from genome assembly GCA_028023455.1 of Epiperipatus broadwayi. Taxonomy (NCBI): domain Eukaryota; kingdom Metazoa; phylum Onychophora; class Udeonychophora; order Euonychophora; family Peripatidae; genus Epiperipatus; species Epiperipatus broadwayi. The sequence continues at coordinate 20,363,211 of JAQFVV010000002.1, forward strand.
ACTCTGGCTGCTCCAATGTGCTATTATTTTTGACCAGAGAGTACACACAGTGAATCAAAAACTATTGGACCTAACACGCTATCTCAAAACCTGAAATACCAAACTAGCCCCACCTCTGCTCCTCACAGACACCTGGGAAATCCTCCAACTCCCATCCTCTCAACCTCTTCCAATTAAATGTTTGCAATCCATGTGATCACTCACTCAACATAGACATGTGACTCGGACTTACAATGAAAGACTTTTCTTGGGCTGGACTACACAACCTTTCCACATCCCTTTCTCTTTTCATATGTATTGTTCCTTTTTCGCCATGTTGTTCCTGAATTTTATTTTATCATGTAATCACTTCTTTGTAAACCTTTTTTAACTGTATTTATATATTTGTATCTGTTTACTTTTGATGAATAAACTTTCATCACTGAAAAAAAAAGTTTCAGCGCCGATTAATTGTCAGTGCTATTTAATAAGATTTTAAACTATATAAGGATTTTCTCAAAGATTATCTTTTCTCTTTACTTGATAATCATTTTAAATTTAATCACATGATCAGTTTTATAGTTGCTACATTGTACAGTTGAGTTAAAATTACTAAAATCTATTAAACTATTTACAAGCACAATTGCAAACTAATTTTGAACAGAAGATAGTCAACCCTCACATATGCTCTGTACTTTATATTAAATCAATGTTATTTTTGTTGACTGTGAGGAAATTTTTGGTTCAAGTCATATGATAAAGACTCTAAAAAGATAATAGTGGCTATCTTATCTTTGTATCTAAATGCAATTATATAGGCCAATCTTAAGTATTTTGAATTGAGATCATGAAGATTTTGTATTATTCACTTTTACTGCATGTAAATATCAAAGATGTTAGAATTATACTTTGGTCTATATAATTGCATTTTGGTACAAAGATAAGACAACCACTCTTATCTTTTCAAAGTCTCCATCATGTGATTTGGATTGAGAGTTTCTTCACAGTCAACAAAAACAACTTTGACTTAATATAACAGTACAGTGCATGCAAGAAAAGATTGAAAATGCATTATATGGGTAAAAGAACAAACAGGTGTTACTGACATTGAAAAAATTAAAAGACTGAAGAAAAGATCGAAAATGCATTATATGGGTAAGAGAACAAACAGGTGTTACTGACATTGAAAAAATTAAAAGACTGAAGTGGAGTTGGGCTGGACATATTTCTAGAAGAGATAATCATAGATGGACAATTGAAATCTTAAACTGGATTCCAAGAGATTGTAAAAGACCCAGAAAGATACAACTTGTGAGATGGATGGATGAAATAAGAAAGTGTGCAGGGGTGATGTGGAGAAGAGAAGCTAAAGATCGTAGAAGATGATTGAACTTGGAGAGACCTTCATCCTGCAATGGATTGATAATCGTTGATGATGATGATGGCAGTGCATGTGTAAAAATTGATTATCTTCTGTTTAAAATTAAAATCTATTAAAATTAAGGTAAAATGGAATGTGCACAAAGATACTTTTTGCCTATTTAGAGTAATTTTTATATCCACGATTGTCTTTTAGTATCATTTTAGTTTTAAAAAAATCAAAAACAAGTTGTTTTTTTATGAAGAAAAAAAAAATAGGAAAATGTCTTTCTATATATTAGTGAAACATTTAGGTGCAAAATATTTTTAAATACAAATAATTTCTTTTCGCTATAATTTTAATCATAATATACTAATACTAAATTGGAATGCATTAACTATTAACCAAAATATCTTTAATATAAGTTTAGGTATATAGAGGGTTAATCAAAATATCAAATGTATAGGCATTTAAAATAAAAGATTGGTGATTTCTTTAATGGCATATCCTGCATAATGATTTAATTAAGCTTGACTTTTAATTTACTAAATGATTCTCAAAACTAAATTAATTGTCAATAATGAATCATTAATTTGATAACCTTTCTCAATCGCAATTAAAAACGTACTTATAATAAAAAGCTTAATCATAAAATCTTTTAGAAAACGATAAAAAACGAATTCTAATTTCTGTTAGTTATTATTTATAATTTATGTTATCATTTTTCCATAAAATAGCAATTTATAATTTAGTTTTATTAGTAAATACTTTTAAATATTTTTGTCTGGCGAGATTAAAAGTAACAAGCTGTTTTTGTTTAAGAATATATATATTTCAAAAAGTATATATACTGTATTTCAAATTGCGACTTAGACTTTGAATTATTAAAAACAAAATACCAATAGGTTTTTTTAAAATAAAATAATTAATATCTAAGTAAAGTAAGCATGTAAAATACATTGGGGAAAGGGAGGGGACATATGCTACAGCACGGGTGGCCAACAAGTCGATCGTGATCCACCGGTCGATCGCAAAGCCAATTTTGGTCGATCGCGAGGCCAATCTGGCAAGAGCTGTCAGGTAACGAGTGAAACAAATTAAGTCAAGATTTTCAAGTTTTTTTTTTTTGTTATTTTTGTTTTTATTCTAAATTTTTTTTCCAATTCTAGATAGGTGAAGTCCACTAAGTCATATCATTATTGAAAATAATATTTTTAATCTTGACTTAATGTAGCTAATTTGAATTAATAAATATAATTCCCCCGGACATGAGTTTTTGGGCCCGTTAAATAATTGGTATTTTTTTACTAGATAGATAAAATTATAGAAGTTGCAAGCATTATGAATTTTAAAACAATGTTATATATATAAAAAAGAAAGTTAAATAAAATAAACAAAAAATAATGTATTTTACATCTCCTGCCACTTAGACTACGGCTATGACAACACGTCGATCCCTATGATAACAAGTCGATCGCAACACATTTTACAAATAAAAAGTAGATCTTATGAACACAAAAGTTGGCGACCCCTGTGCTACAGGATGTAGAAACAAATTCAAAATTTACCTATAATTTAGCATAACATTTAAAAATATTTATCTTAATAATAATTTTAAAATGTAGTTTCTTTATAAAGAATTAACCATTCACTATTGCAGATCAAACATATATATGTAATCATATTATCACTTTTTATACCAATTATCTTATTGTGTTGTTGTTGTTTTTGAAAAGACATAATTGTAATTTTATGTAATTATTATGTTGATTGTCTAATATTTATATTAAAACTTTCAGATAACATTCCCATTTTTTAGCTAATAGTAACATCTAGTTCATATATTAAATCCGCTATTAGAGCTGGGAGTAATTTTGGAGAAATCTGATATGTGTGTGTGGGGTTTTTCTTAGCATTTTACACTCTATCCCAATTTTATTTCACATATTTCTTTAATAGATGGTATCAAGATTCACAGGAAATAACAATTTTCTATTTTAACCTACATTTCACATTGTTCTGATCTGTTATATTTTTTCTACTGAGTTTTTATAAAGAAAAGACATTTTTATTCATGCCTTTTTAACTATGTACTTTAATAAATTTGAAAAATTATTTTTTAGTGTGCAATAAAATTGTAATATAAGTTATTTTAATTTATGAATTTTTTCTATAGTACAGGCTTTTCCATACCTGCACCCCGATATGTAATATATAGGGGATTTGAACTCAGATTTTCATACGACCCTCGACAATCTATGCTATCTCATACTGCTGACACACTTGATCACACACATGTCGAAAAGATAAATAATCATCAATAGACGTTTTTCGTGCTAAACCAGCACTTGTCAGTTGGTCCAGATTATCATCCCCACACATATATACAATCAATGCTCAGCTTATATTAAGATAGCCAATCTTCATACTTTAATGAACAGGTTATTATTTTTCTAAAAGATTTTATATATTGAAATGCCTCCTTATAATAGAATTTACGATGTGTATTTTATATTTCTTATAGTAAAAGATTTGAAAAATTTAAACTTTTCATATCATTATATATATTACGTATATATAATATGTTGTGTTTTTAGTTTAATAGTATATAATTTATATATATACAGTATATTTTCTATTTTATATTCTGTAGTTGAGTTATTTGTTTTCAAAAGCAGGATATTGCTTTTATGCACTGAACTTTTATGTTTCTTATATTGAAAATTTTCAAGAAGTTAGGTTTTCTATTTTGCTATATATATTTCACATGGAGCATTTTTATTAGAAACGTTTTAGGATTCTATTCTAGATTTTCTACTTTATATATGTTAGGCTGGATACATTAAATACCCCCTTCCCATTATAAAAAAAAAATGATTTAATTCAAGGATTTCTACAAAATTGCACAGAAAAAGATTAACATTTTTTTAAATAGAGTTTTTACTGAATAAAAAATTGTATTTATATACCAACTATTTTAACTTCATAATAAAGATTATCGGCAATATCTTGCTATCTGATAATATTATCAACCTATTGTGACTTCAGTATCTATTTGCATTACTTTTTTTTTTTTTTAAGTGTCATAGCATCGGCCGGGACGCGAACCCGCAACCCGGGCAACTGCCTGCAAGTGCAAGGCAGTCGCGCTGACCTCTCGACCACCAATTGTACAGAATGAAATACTAACTAAAACTTTTTACAAAATTAATCTTCAATCTTGCCATTATGTTAATTCTGATATTTATACATATTGGTTTTTATTATATATATTATAATAAATAATTTAAAAAATCATATGCAACAGCTATATAAATATATACCAGTAATAATTACATATATAAAGCCTTTTTAGCACGATTCATGCCCTTTTCAAATATTAAATTATCTATTTTAATGTTAACTAATTATTTCAAATAGAGCGTCATCTACTGTTCTATAATGGAAGTAAAATAATAACATAGACGCCATCTAGTGTTCTATAATAGAAATGAACTAATAACAGTAATAAAACATCAGTAAAATAGAATAAAATCTTTATATAGACTATCTTCTATAAGATTATATATATAAATGTATAATGTATTATTTGTTTTGTGTATTATTATGTTATATAGTCAATTCTTTGAAGTTATATTGGATTTCAATATGGTTTTATTCTATTTTACTGATGCTTTATTTTGTTATTGTTATTTTACTTCCATTATAGAACACTAGATGGTGTTCTATTGGCAATAATTGGTTAATGTTAAAATAAATGATTTAATACTTGAAAAAAAAGCACAAAATCATATGCCAAAAAGCTTTTTTAATGCATAATTATTATTAATATTTATATAGCTGTTGTATATGATTTTTTATTATTTATTATAATTTATATAAAAGAACAGTATAATGGGTTTCACTAATTTTCATTTTTGATTGCTTTATATATTTGCTATTGTATAGATTTTAAAAATATTTATCCTCTTTGCAGTGACTAAGACAAAATTTAATTGCATCTAGTGATAACAATTACAGAAGAAATCAGTAAATAATTAATCAATCAATCCTTGTTACTGATTTGATTTATTCAACATTTAATATATAAATTATTATCAACACCGATGTGCAAATTTAAAGACAATTTATATAACATAAAAATTTAATAAATATAAAAGACTATTGATTTTACAAACATATATCTCTAATTAATAATGGCAATGACTACATGAAGTTTAAAGATTTAACTTATAATTACAAATGCCCAGGTTTACCTGAAAACTTATTTAATAATAATAAAGATGAGGTTGGCCTTTATCTGTTTTCTCATTTCAGGAGGTAGATATCTTCAATTACCTATTCTCATTTTATTTAGATGATGAATAACTTTACACAATTTACTCTTCAAGATGAAAAACAAAACTCTATTGACTAGATATAAAATTTCCGATGTATTTCTTCTCTGTAGTAGACAATCATTTTTTGATAGTTCATTAGTAATTTGTTCAAAATTCCCAATTGCCTTAGTTTGTTAGATTAAAATACTTTTTTAAATTTAAAAACACTATTCTCATTGTTTGAATGTTTTTTATTTATATAATTACTTTTGAATTTTTTTTTTAATTTGTTTTTATTTTAAATCTAATTAATTTAAAATATAACTTTTCCTTACTATATATTAAGATAGTTATAATTAAAAATTTATTTAAACGGCACATTGATTACGTAAGTAATATTTACTAAGGCTGTAAACCTCAAGAATATGCACGTGAAAATGCGAAGGTAGGGATCTCTACAGGTCCTAACCACAAGCTTACACTTTGGAATAAAAGAGGGGAACCCCTCTTTACTTCAACCTACTTTCTTATGTTGTCATTGTATGTATGAAATGAACACTCATTAACTTTATGACGATTGTTTACCATTGTGGCATAAATTAGAAGCTATCTAAATATATTTTTGTGTAATAGATGTTATTTTTGCTTTGGATTTTTGATTAAATGCTTTTGATAATTTCTGTGTTAATGTCCTAAATTTATACTACTAGCAATTTTTTAAAAATTTTATTTGGATAGACATCTTTCTAAATTTTTGTAATTACCTTTATACAATTTGTTTTTTTTTTAATGTTATATCATATATAATACTTTTTATTATGACACCATTATAAAAAAAAATTGTATTTGTTAATTTTAGTCTCAAGCATCTGATATGATGCTGGGAATTCCCAGGATCAGTTCTGATGATTGCAATTCTGATATTCAAAGTTCTTACAAGCAATGAAGCCATTAGTCTTTTAAGCCCCAAACAAATTTTACATATAGTAAATGGATATATGTAATCTATCTTTGATCTATTTCATAATTTGAACTTTTCATTCTTTATTAATATCTACTTTTATGTGATGTAAAATAACATTTGAAATATAAAGTATATCCCATGATATTTTTCTAAAATCTTTGACTGATTGGAATAAAAATAGTTATATTCAATGTTCAAGCATTATTTTATGTGGTAACACAGAAAAGTATAAGAGCAAATTAATTAATAAAAATTAAGTAATCAAATTAAAATAAATATGAGTTACAATTCACTTTCTCAAATCGTAGGATCCTGTGTAAACTTTTAACATTAAAATTCAGAGATTGGAACATGTGAATTTCAGAATTTTAAAATTAACATTTAAATGCAGAATGAACTATGCAAATTCATGGTATAAATATCTTTTTTTTAATTATTAAATGTGAATATTAAAAAGTGAGCTTTATATTATCAAAAAAGTTTTATAATTATAATAAAAAAGCAGTATAAAATAGAGTTCAATCAAAGTTTTACCATTTTAATAAACATACTAGATTTACTCTAAAAAACGACACTGATTTATAAGTATTTTTCAATTTTTTTATAAATTATACAAAATGCCAACACACATTTTTTTCTCATGTGTCATAGCATCGGCCGAAAAGCGAATCCGCCAACCCGGGATAACCGCCTCCAAGGCAGCTGTGCTAACATCTCGACCACCAATGCTTGACTGCCAACACACATTTGTAAGCTGAAGATTCATAATTCTATAACTGCCTCTACACATATAAATTGCAGCTTTTATTGACTTTTATAAAATTGTGGAAGTAGTAATTCCATTCTCTTAAATTTATTAAGACAGTATGTTTCAGTATCTTAAAAAGACTTGCAGACTTCTAAGACACTGTTATCAGTAAAATACACATCTTTAAAATAACAACTGAATGATCACTAACTAAACTTTATGATCACAATTAAAGCCACCAAGCGTTGTTAGTGGAGAGGTCATCGCAGCCACCTTACAAGCAAGTAGTTGGTTGCAGACGGTTGTGGGTTCGCCTCCCGGATGATGCTATGACATATGGAAAAAAAAAAATTAAAGCCACCAAAAAATAAATATAAAAAACTCTTGCAAACTGCTAAATTTAAACATAAGAGATCATTCTCAGAGTTTAGATTTAGTTCTAAATAATAAATAGAAAGAAAGTGTTTTGTGGAATAGACAAATAATGGCATTTACTTCTGAACTGAAATATAACATAACCCAAAATATTTGATTATTTTTAACATAGCAAATATTAAATAATTTTTTAGAAACAAGAAACTAGTCTGGGGATATTGGATGAGTAGGCACTAGATGGGGATTTTATGCACAAGCCTTCTGGCATCCATTGATTACTCTAGCTTGCTGTGTGTGGCAATACGTATAGTGAGTTTTGCCTGTTTTAACAACAGCTATACACAAGCATAGGAAGTGGTGGTCATGTGATGTTTATTGGCTTAGAATATGATAATCTTAGTAATAACCAAAAAAGTCAATTTACAAAAGTTAATTCAAAAATTAACATTTTGTTATAATCTTAATGTTAAATCTATCATAGATTCAAAACACTTTTATTAAATATAACATTTCAAGATTATTACTGGAGTTTTGTTAATATTATAAACAATTATATTTTGATATCTTTTATTTTTATTTTTACAATTATGTATTTATAATAAAAGCAATAATATTTTTATAATTATTTAGTTACCAATAAATAATTAAAATAAATTGCGTATATATTTTTCCTTATAATTATCAAATTAATTAAGCATTTGTCCCAATGTTTGACAATTTTTGTGTTTCTTGATGGAAATAAAATGTCTTCAATTGCATTAGAAATTTTTCTCATGACAAGATGATTTTCTTCATTTAGATTGATACTTAGTTCTTCAAAGCTCTTAACATAAGATGCTTTGATGTGTTAAGTGGAAACACTAAGTAAATCTTGGAAAATTTTGTAGAAGCTCGGCTGCAAGAACAGATACTTAGATGCATAATGTAGGATAATATTATATTTTTCAGAAAATATATTACTTCATGACATTTTGGACTGCACACCCAATCAATCACCCAAATGCTGTTAAATTATAATTATAATCATAGAAGGGCATAATGTAAAAGATCATTTTCAAATATTAATAATACCCTATTATGTTGCACCATTTTACTTTTCAGAAATTTCATGTAAACTTTATCATTAATAATGGAAGGTTTTCATTGCATTCTCTCCTTTAAAATCATTTCTTGGTATTAAATAAATAAAACAAGATTGATTTAACAATGTCTATATAGTCTTTGTAACAATTCTCTCAATAGAGTAAAAGTAAGAATGATCTTACCAGATTTGAAACCTTCTGTGTATTTTGAATTTTAGCATTCTTCCAGTACAAATACATAACCATTTAATGACCAATATTGGACAGTTAATCTGCTTTTCTATGGTCAAAATTGAAACACGAATAAGGACAATCATGAGGCCCTTCTTAAATATTTACATATATATTGAAATGGATATTTCTTAAGACAGAGGAAGAAGAGAATCATGAAAAATGTAGTTAATTTATAGTCATAATTGTTTTCTCTAGGTCTGCAATCTCTATGTAAAGCAACTAAAAGAATTGGTCACTAATTTTTAAAAAATAGGAGATATGTTGATGAATCCAATTTTAGTAACATTAATAAATGCATACATGTTATATATATATATTGTACCCTCACTTCCAGGAAAAATATATATATATATTGTACCCTCACTTCCAGGAAAAATGTAATAATAATAAAATTGATCTAGCTCAAATAAATAATTATGTTCATCTAAAATGTATCTAATAAATAATAACTATATTCTTTAATACTATCTATTATTAATTAACTAAAATTAACAAATAATAATATGGTTCTGTTTCTTAAATTAAATAAATAAATATCTAATAAAAATCATGGGACTATGAAGTGAGTTTACAAGTGGCAAAACGAATACATTAAGCCAATATCCCACAGGATATCACTTCAATGGCATAAGAATACTATCCTTACTCTTATTGCTTAAACAATACATCTATAGTACTCCTATGTCTTTAATCAAAATTAATTAAGTAAATGACTCTTAATAAATTAATCTGAATATCTTTTATGAAATTTATTTAGCTCAAATTATCTCAGGTTCTTTTAAATAATTCTAAAATAATTATAATTTTTGTAATGATAAGGGATTTAATATCATTCCCAACTACATCTAACTAATACTAATAATAAAAAAATAATAGTATTAATTTTCAATCTATAATTTCATCTCATATCTTTTCTACTTGTAATATTACCTATGTATATCACATAATAATAATGTAATGTAATCTTTTATTATCCATCTGGCATCTTAAATAAATATATATGTTATGATCTTATAATCTGAGAATATGTGGCAATCATTACTAATATAATTCTGTGTAAATACTCTATGGTTATTCTATGACCATCATAATGATATAATAAATGAAATTTCTTTAATAAAAATCATATCAATAAAATATTATAACTCTTAAATAATAACTTTATTTATGTTGTGCAAATATCATGTCTTAATTCTAATTATCTGTGATTATGTAATTGTGATGTGAAGAAATTGAGTCGACACCAAGATTTATAAACAAAACTTAACATATTTATTAATAAGCTTGAACAATAAATTATATACAGTATATACAACATGAATGAACTTTGTTTTACTCCCATTTAGGTAATCTCACAAAAACAAATAAAATAAAATAAATATCAGATACAAAAAAAAATTGCTTTATAAAATTCTTATTATTCAAATATTATCATAATATCTTTATGGCCTCTATTAAGTCTCTTTAAATCATTACATTGCAAAAGTATCATTTAAATTATCGCTTATTATTTAGTTTTTAAAATACTTTTACTATCTCATATAATATAGGGTATATGAGCACAGACTTTCACATGACCCACCACTCTCCACTCTATCTAATAACACTGATACACTCAAGCACATATATGCTGAAAAGATAAATAATCACCAATATACGTATTTCATGCTAAACCAGCAATCATCAGTTGGTCCAGATTATCATCTCCCACACATATATACTATAAGTGCTCAGATATTTATTAAGATAGACAATCTTCATACTTTAATGGACTGGCTCCAATCTACTATACACTCCAACTCTTCAACCGTCCATCCAATTGAAAATCTGATGATGAAATGCTTGAAGGCCACCCTAAGGCCGAGATTCTTGTCACACCCATGTTGACCCAAGGTCAATCTGAACCCCACATATACAGGACATAATCCATTAAATACATATGCAAGGATGGGCAGACATCTCTACAATGTAATAAGTGAAACACAGGCTTAATATATACCATGTGTCTATATATGTAATATAGGGTATATGAGCACAGACTTTCACATGACCCACCACTCTCCACTCTATCTAATAACACTGATACACTCAAGCACATATATGCTGAAAAGATAAATAATCACCAATATACGTATTTCATGCTAAACCAGCAATCATCAGTTGGTCCAGATTATCATCTACCACACATATATACTATAAGTGCTCAGATATTTATTAAGATAGACAATCTTCATACTTTAATGGACTGGCTCCAATCTACTATACACTCCAACTCTTCAACCATCCATCCAATTGAAAATCTGATGATGAAATGCTTAACCTATTCATAATGTAAATAATCTTAATTAATAATATATCTATTAATCTAGACTGCTTATTAATCACTAATGTAATGTCAAATAAAATATAAGTATTGATGTGTTATTATTATAAAATAATTTTTATATAAAATTATGATCACTTATATTCTTCAAATGTGATTTATGTATATTTCTTTTACTAGTAAAAAATATGCATTAAAATTGAATCTGTTAAAACTTAATGACTAAATAATATCTTTAGAAAAACACATTTCATTCATCATTTATTTATTTGTAATAAATAATAATGAGTCCCAAATATAAAAAGTTTATGATTCTTTATTAACAAGTTATAATCTTGTACTTTTACACTTACTTATATCCTTACTTTAAAACAATATAACCCATCTTATCTTCTTCAATAAGACTTCTGCATTTTAAACTTATTCATCATTTCATATTTTGAAATACTATCCTTTACGATGCAATCCGAGCAATATCGATAGTAAATACACAAGTAGGTATACGAAATAAATTAGATTTTAATTTAATAGCACTTCTATTAAATAACCATCATGGTAACAGTGTATCATAAATAAGGTATGACTACTTTAGTTCATCATCTGTACTAATAAACATAATGTCCAAGCTATTTATTCAGCTCTACGGAACATTACATCTTCAACATACAGAAAATAACACTACCATGAACATATACAAGCTATAGGGCTAAGTTATCTATACTTGCACAATAACCACTATCATCTATACTTATTCCTATATAAACAAATCCTATCTAAAATATTATCTTAGTCCCATTTAACTTAATACCAAGCTTACATCGCTAAATCTATTCCTACATTCTTATAACAATAAATAAACTCATGTCCAAAATAACCATCTAACCAATCGATAAGAAAAGATTATTTTATCCCATAGTAACTTTAAACATAAATACAAACAACCAGTATTGATATCCCATTTTATTATTTTTATCACTTAAAATAAACTTTAAATTCCGTTACAATAGAATCATATACTTTTAATTTTCTTATATTAAAATGTACTTATAATATTACTAAAAGTATGCATATTCTTTAACATGAATAAACAAATTAAAAACTATGTGTATGCATTGTGTTTTTTATACTCGTTTCATACATCCACACTAAAATATACAATAATAAAATACATAATAAAATGATCAATACTTTTATAATTGTTACCATCAATAATACGTCTTCATTGTTGATTATTCCATTAATATTTCTGGATCATGAACTAAATAAAAACATTATTTAAATATCACTCATTCCACATCATCATACTTTTTAAAAATATTAAGTTTTTTTTTTTAAAAAAATTATTAAAGATTTTTTTAATAGTTAAGCACTAGGTTAGTAAATAATTTAATGTTTTATGTTCCTACCTTTTTCTATTTTATAAGCATTACTATGAAAGTTAGTAAAATAAGATTTTAAAACATATTTACGAAAAGAAACTCTGACAAAGTTCATTATAAAAATGTCCTTTTTCTCCTATACAGCATTTGTTGATAAAAAACATCTTCCTTTAACGCAAAAAAACCCACGCATGCTCCAATAGTTCCACTTTCATGACATGTCCGACAATTCTTTTTAAGAATAAAGAAAATAACACAAAAGTAAGTTGACTTGTAAAATACTCCAATTGCAATACAAATAGTTCAGAGTTCTTCTTTTATTTCCACCAGTAATTGTTAAATGCATTTTTTAATTCTCTATTCTTCTAAAGTTTTACTGCTTTCAGTTAAATTTCCCACCGGTCAGTATTCCTGGATACAACACAGCATTCAGTTCACGGTATTTATTATATAGTTTTAAATATTTTTATAAGTACTTTTCCAAAAATCTTTTGCATGTCCAGCATACAACAATTAACTTGTTTTAAAGATTTTTCCAATATAATATAAATTATTTTACTAATAATTTTCATTTTTATTTTTTTTTTAAAAAATTATATTTTTCAAAAATCAATTTTCAATATTTCTCCATAAAGAAATATTTCAGTGCCTTAAATAATTATTATTTTACATTAACAGCTTTTTTTTAAAAAAAAAACTATTCTATTTTAAAATAGCTTTCAGAATAAAAGATTTCATATTTTCTTTCCATCTCTGACGAGCTTTTCTGAATCTTCTCCGTGAAATTCTGTCTATTAAATTTACTATTAAACTAGCACAACTGCTCAACATAGGCAAAATTATGTGCCTTGTAGAAAAAGAATAATTTGATATTTTCCTCCATAAATTTAAGTTCAGTTATGACTCCTCCATGTTTAAGTAGATGTTAAATTAGATGAAATAAATTAGCAGGCAAGGAATTATTTAATTTTTAGCTACACATTTCTGTATCACACGATCTTATAATAATGAATAAATATCCCTTTTTTAGAATTTAAAATAAAATTGATTATTACTAATATACATAATTAACTAAAGTTGCAGTAACAATAACAACGATAGTAAGAATTATAATAATAGCAATCTGCAAAATCTGTGCAGCCAAGCCTACCACACATTTGATTGGTCAAATTAAATAATGCTTACTTCTCACGACCCTGGGAAAACAACGCTGGATTAAAGTTAAAACAAATAATAATTTACTAAATATTTATTTTTTATCATATTATTTAATTCTTAATTAATTTTCATATTTTATTCACAGTTAATAAATACTTTAAAATAACTTCTAAAAATCACATTACAATATTTATTATTATTTTTATCCTTTTTTTGAACCAAAACGTATTTATTTTCAAAATAAAATACAAATCTGATTTTATTCATTATATTCACTTTAAAGACCCCATTTAATATTTATAACAGCTAATATTATTTTATTCTGGGATAGACAAATTTAATATTTTTAAAACTTATATTAGAATTTTAACATAGTTTTTAACTTAATTAAAACTTCTCAAGCACACGTGTGAATCTACTCATCACGTGATTTACAAAAATACATGAGACGCTAATAATTTAACTGAAAAATAAAATAAATAATTGAATTTATAAAATATTACATAAAAATAATATTACAGCAAAATTTAAAACAATTATTTTAATATTATAAAATCAAATATGCACTTTTCTCCCACATTATTACTTTTAATTAAATGATTTTAAAATAGAATTATTAAATACAATTATTATTATTAAATAGTCTATTTGTTTAACCTTAAAGTACTACTTTTAAAATTTACTTTAATCATTTATTTATAAGACTTATTAAATCAGTATTTATTATGGCCAGCTTTCCCACCCATACAATCTTATAATGATTTTTAGTTAACTGTTTTCTTTCAAATACTAACACTATATTATACATCAATTATTTTACTTGCCCTAACTAAATTATTAAAAGATCAGCCACACACAACATACATCATTCCCTTACTTATCTTTGAAATTTAAAATTTTCCAGTAAACTGATCTAAACAATTCATTCTTACCTAAACAAAAGGGTACAATATATATATATGAATGTGTGTATACATGTATATAAGACATTCAAAATTATTCAAACATTTCTATAAACATGATATTTTTAATCTAACAAGATTAATCTGTTTTGTATTACTATATATATATATATTATTTTCGGGATATTCCATGTGGCAAAATAGCTGACATAATAACAAGTACCTTCCTCAAAGTGTTCTCTTTTTCAAATCATAAAAATGCATGTGAGATTTAAAATCGGTTTTATCTTTTTGTTTCTCCTCATACTTAAATTCTATTGGTTGAGAAGTTTTAAACTTTATTTTGTCTTCCAATAGCTTCTTCCAAATGTTGTTATCTTCTTTCATTTATGCTCTTGGGCCTTTTAAAAATCTCTATAACTTCTCTTAGCAATCTCTGGTCATATTGTTCAATTTTTGCTAGAATATTTGTTTTATCCAAATTAATATTATGATTAGTTAATTTTATATGAGAATAAATAGCTGATAAATTGGATTTTTCTCTAACTGCCAAAATGTGTTCTTTCTTTCTAATATTTTTTCTACAATTAGTCTGTCCAATATATGTATGTGAACAGACCCTACATGGAATTTTATATACACCATGACACTCCAAAGAAATTTTGTTTTTAGGAAGTGGAAATATTTCATTCATTTTTTTAAAAGTAGTGTAAACTATGTGAATATTATTATTCTTTAAAATGTTACCAATTTTATCAGTTACTCCTTTTCTAAATGGCAAAAATGTCTTAATTTATGATGTATCAAAATCTTTATATATATATATATGTGTGTGTGTATAAGCCCTATGAATAATGCTATAATTAAAACCATTATCAAGAAGCATTTTTAGTAGCAGAAATATCCTGGAGAAAGTGGTTGTCATCAGAAAGTCTCTTAGTTCTATCCAACAATGTCTTTGCCACTGAAACTCTGCACAACTATTTTCAGTGGCAAAGACATTGTCGGATAAAACTAAGAGACTTTCTGATGATATCCATTTTCTCCAGGATATTTCTGCTACTAAAAAAATGCTTCTTGATAATGGTTTTAATTACAGCATTATTAATAGAACTTATACATATAAAAAGAAAAAAGATTTTGATACATCAGAAATTAAGACAGTTTTGCCATATATAAAAGGAGTAACTGATAAAATTGGTAACATTTTAAAGAATAATAATATTCACACAGTTTACACTACTTTTAAAAAAATTAATGAATTATTTCAACTTCCTAAAGACAAAATTTCTTTGGAGTGTCATGGTGAATATGAAATTCCATGTAGACTCTGTTCACATACATATATTGGACAGACTAATTGTAGAATAAATATTAGAATGGAAGAACACATTTTCACAATTAGAGAAAAATCCAATTCATCAGCTATTTATTCTCATATAAAATTAACTAATCATGATATCAATTTTGATAAAACAAATATTCTAGCAAAAATTAAACAATATGACCTGAAATTGCTAAGAGAAACTATAAAGATTTTTAAAAGGCCCAAGAGCATAAATGAAAGATGTGAATTAAAGAAGATTAACAACATTTGGAAGAAGCTATTGGAAGACAAAATAAAATTTAAAACTTCTCAACCAATAGAATTTAAGTATGAGGAGAAACAAAAAGATAAAAATGATTTTAAATCTCACACGCATTCCTATGATTTGAGAAAGTGAATGCTTTGAGAAAGGTACTTACCACACGAAATATCCTGAAAATAATAATATGAAATCATTTATCCGTGAAAGTATTAGAATTAACATATATATATTGTACCAATATTGAAATTGGCACATACTAAGTTATCTAAAAAAATTATTAAAATAATCTTTCGTAAAAGAAAAACGTATTTAAATGTTGAAGAGTTTATTACAGTTTATTTTCATAAAAGAGTTTGAAATAAAAGTTAGAAAATAATTGATTAAAAGGAGGGAGGGGGAGTCTTGGTTAGAAAAGTTAAACTAAATGTTTTATAAAAGTTAAAGAGTGTTATTATTATAAATTAAAAGTTAAAATATAAATCTCTTTTCATTCCAGTTTATTAGAATAAATGCGTATATATGTGTGATGGCAAATAAAAATAAATGTTAGCTTGTTAATAAGATAAATGCGTGTTAAAATCATATTGAAAAACACATGAAAATAAATATTGAAATGAAATATATTTAAAAACACAGTGGTGGGCTACTAATTAAAGATATAAAAACAACACGTTTTGAAATGGCTACTACTAATTAAACAATCTTCAAAAACACGTCATAGGATTAGTTACTAAAGGAATTTCGACAACACCTATTGCCGGAGGATTTTAAAACGAAAACAATTCGCATATATAAATAGCCAGATTTTTATCAGAGTTCAGTTTCAGCCTACTTTTCAGTGTCAGTCTTGTTTCAGTTCAGATAACAGTGCAATTTATATTATGTATCCAGAAACAGAAATGCAATGTTGAGCAGCTTTAGGAAATATATGCTCTTATTTCAGCCCTTAGTCTAATAAGATCAGCAAGACCTGCCCATGAAATAATGTCTACCTAACAGCTCAGAAATCCTCCATCAATGTTCAACTGTCTCCAAAAATAAAACCAACGTATTAGCATCAAATCTCCTCAAGAAATGTCAAATCTAATCAGTTAGATATCCTTTATTAGATATACTCTGTCAGAAGCAGCTAACAACAAGCAATATCCACATTCCAAAAATCCTAGGTAAAACATTTTATTATTCTCATTTATATGTAGTAGCCACCGCTGTAATTCGTAAATCCTACAGAGACAAGTAATTTGAACTTTATAAGCATGCATAAAATGAACTATTGATGTGCATGTTTGTGAATGTTAGATAATTTAAATGTCAAAGATTATTTTTGCTCTTTCATAAAATATATCATAGTATGTTAACTTAAAATGTGTTATTTATAGATTTATAAAAATGTTTATAATTAGTAAATGTTAGTTAATAAATTGTCTTTAAAATTAAACTTTATTTGTCGGTCAATTCTTTTTATCAATTCTTTTTCTATATTTTATTACTGATTAAAATTAGACTGGGCTAGTTTATGGGATCGTTTCGAGCACTGGATTATGAACCTACTGACCAAATACATTGTTTATTCTTTTGAATAGATAGCTGGCGCCTGGAGTTTATATTCCAAAACAAATAAAGTGTTTAGATAGTAGGGGTTTGAATCTAGCAGCCGAGGTGGGCCATTGTTGATAGTTAAAGCTATCAATAATATCTTCCATTTTGCTTGAATGTACTGGTTCATTCACGTAACATTTATAAGATTATAAATGTATTATGAAGCAGTATGAAACCAGCAAAACATATATATGTGTAAGTATACTTCATTCGGTGGAACCATCCGGTACAATATATGTATACCAGATGTATCTGACCTAATTGGTTCCTTTAACAATTTTTTTAAAGATTTAATGTAAATTAAACAAAATCTTTCATTTTGAAATCAATTATATGCTAATCAAAGCTAAATGTAAATACATTACTATAGCATCAATTTTTTTCCCTTGACTAAATATCACATTCAAACATGAATTTATGTATGTAATCACATTTTCTTTATGATTTAAATATTATTTCCTCTGTAGTTAAAAGCACATGTACTGATTTTTTTCTGAGCATTTTTTATTCAAATTACTTTCTTTGCATAAACATAATATTTTTTTTAATTGGTTATGAATTTGACACATGACAGCCTTACAAACAAACATACATTCACCAATCAGACAACAGAGAAAATAGGAATTTTATATATAAGATAGTGGGGTAGGTGAAATTTCAGATGGCCAAATTTTAAACTTGCAATTATTCAATGTTGTCTTCTTTAAAAATATATAATATTGAACAACATTATATAAGAAGTGATAAATATATAAATTTATTAAGAGCTAGCAGATATCTAATAATAATGTACAAGGCTAAAACCTTCAACAGAAGCACCTTAAAAATGCTTATGCGACAGCCAATCAGGTGCAATAATGACTGCACGTGGAACTTTCAATTCAAGAACACATCTTTTTCTTGTGTTCTGACGTGTATTCTTGAATTGAGAATTCCACATGCAGTCATTATTACACCTGATTGGCTGTCACATAAGCATTTTTAAGGTGCTTCTGTTGAAGGTTTTAGCCTTGTATGATATTAAAAAGTGATAATAAATCATACTAGTTTTCAATCCTTATAGGAATTTTTTCAAGATAAACATTAATAATTATTACATAACATAAGCTACTCTATACTAATCTCTTCTAATGATCATCACTAAAAATATAATATATAAAAATAAATAAATAAGAACTTATTACCTTCTATTTTTCATTGTACAAATCAAATCAGCATAAATAATATTTTTTACAAATATAACTAAATTTTTCAATGAACTAATAGTCACTATTTTACACATCATTGCATGGATTATTTAATCATGAGGATATATTTAGAAATAGATTCCTTGATATACTAAGTCTCGTACACCTACTCTTCTTGCAGTTTTTAATATATTTTATCATTTGTACTCATAATTCATTCTATTATCTGTATTAAAAAGTGAATAAACAATTCTGAATTTGCATCTTTTTTTACTTACTCCAACATGTTTTTTACTTCTTTCACTTGCCGTTTTTCCCCGATTAATTTTGATAAATCATATCACTGTAGTTGCTATTACAAAGTAGTCCTGTTTTATGTGTTATCATTATTTTTAGCATTACATATCCATTTTCAAACAAAACTATTATTTTTCCATTCTACTTTTATATTATTCAGCAACTTTTCTATATTAAATTTTTAACATATATCCATTCAATATAGTATTAAAATTTATTATTTTTTAGGAAATACAAATCCATTTTTTATCTTTATGTATATATTTTTTCTATTTCTTTCATTATTTGTATCTTTATTATTTAAAATTCATCTAATACCTCTTATTTTATAAGCTATCTATATATAAACATTCTCAATTTCTAATTTTTATATATGTTTTTTTTTTCTGTATTTAAGGATGACCTGTCACTTTTCTTTTAAAGCTGGTATTTTCTGAGTCCATGATTGATATAAATTTGAACTAATATGATTCCCTCTCCCCTTTTATATTATTTTATAAATACTCCACCATTAATTTTTTTTTTTTAAATAAAATCTAAATATTTGATTCTTTTTTCCCCATTGTAAATCTAGTATTATATATACTGAATTTCTTAAATTCACTAATTATGTTCCTATTAATCCCCATTGCACTTGTATTATTAATATATCTGTAATATTCTGTAATTTAAGACAATTCTCTAACCAACTGATCTATTCTGTCAATGGAACAAATAGTAGAAATTTCAAAGACCTATTCTTCTGAGTCCGACAATTTTTCAATTTTTTTTTTTTTTATAATTTCTTTATTTTTAATACATTTATCAGTTAGACATAAATCCACTAATACAATAAACAACAATTCTATTTATATTCAAAATATAAAACATCATTTATAAATAATAATACTTCTTTAGTAATATAAATACATGATATCAGTCAACACTTAAACAATACCACTATCAATAATAGTCAACTATCTCAATTTGTTGTCAAGGCAACCTCTTTTTAACAATAAAGGCAAAAATCCATCTTTGGTCTAATAAGTTTAATAGATACTAACGATTGCATCTTGACTACAGAGAGTGAAATTATTAAATCAAAGAAGTTTAATTAAATCTCTTTAAACAGGTAAATATAACCTATTCTGAAAGCAGACTAATAAATAGCCAATTATAGCTTTCAAATTACAATTATAACCTTCACAATGCACTCTAACTATGTATTACTTAGTTAATAAAGATAATAATATTCAAAGTTAGATAGGTTTATAAAAGCAGTGAACACTTAAACAATACTAATATCAGCAACAACCAACAATCTTAATATGTTGTCAAGCAACCTCTTATTAACAATAAAGATGGAAATCCACTTGTATATGTAGTCTAATAAGTTTATACATTATATCTTTTACCTATCAATACACAATCTAGTATCAAACCACATCCTAGTTATATCACTGTATAGATTCCTTTATAATATATATAATAATACTATCGTTAATTTTAGCTTATGCTTTCTATAAAATTTTTGCATAATTTTTCAGGTAGCAATGTTTGATAAAAAAGTTAACACCAAATTTTACAATCAAACTGATATCAAATTTACGTTATTAAAAAGAGATTTTCTGTGTTGGATGGAATGTCAGTTGTTTTTCAGGTTATTTATGATGTCTATTATGACAAAAACATATGGCCAATAAATATTGAGTGTTTTTTTTTTTAAATCACTAAACATTGCTGTTTGAACAATCATAAATTTTTTTTATGGAGAATATAAATTAAAATTAATGTATGTAATATTGTACACAATATTAAATTTAAATATTAAATTTATATTCTTTGTTTAGCTAGCATTTATCAATAAAGCTTGTTAGAGCAAATTAGCAGAGCTGTGTTTTTTATTTACAAGCTTAAAAATTGAGTCATGTGATATACGACTTTGATTTTTTGTTGACTATTTATAGTCTTTGCTTTAAAGTCTTAAGCAATGTTATATTGCTAAAGCTATTAATATATGGTTTGGCTGAAGATCTCTCAGCCTCATATAGCTATTTAAGTTAGATAGCTGGGTTTGAAGACATTTAGGTGTCTAAAATTTCATATTTTCTACTTTATAATTAACTTTTAGATAAATGCTGGCTTTGGCTTGGTATTTTTAGATCTAGTGTCTGAAACTATCCTAGCGTCTCACTGAGGAGTGCCAAAGCATGAAACCATTAGTCTGAGATTAAGGAGTGGTTTTCAAGATAGAGATTTGTAAATACTTTGTTTAGCTGGCATTTATCAATAAAGCTTGTTAGAGCAAATTAGCAGAGCTCTTTGTTTTTTAAAATCTATTACTGTTTTTAAATGTTTAAGGAAATATAATTTTAATTAAAGTAATTTTTTAAGGGTTAGTTCTATATTTCAATTTTTAAAAACATTTTGTTATTAAAGTAATCACATAAAATTAAACTTATTAACATTTTTAATGACTTTAATGTGGTAATAATTTTAATTAAATTGATTTTTGCTAATTTAATAATTTTTAAATAAAAATATTATCATTTAGTTGGGCGTATCAAATGCATGTTGTAAGTATAATTCTATTGCAAAAATATACTTATTTGGTTACCTATTGTTTTTCTATATTGAAAGCAATATGATATTTGCGTAATAATTAATATTTATATAAACATATACACTTATTAGTTTCTATATGACTATAGGTAATAATAAGAAAATTCAATAAATTAATACAGTAATTAAATCATGAATTATTTTGCTGCCACATAATTACCATAGTGACTCTGAGAATACAAAGGTATAATGGAAAGATAAAAACAAGCCATAATAATGTAAATCTACATATATATTAGATAATAAACTTTTACAAGTTCAAATATTTGTGCTGCCCACCTTTTTTAAAATAAAAAATTTCAAACAATGAAGTTATCTGTTTTTCATTCAAGTTTAATAATATTACGATTCATTCATCTCTTTATAAAAAAGAATCACACCTTCTTCAATTTTTTCTGAATGTTATTTACAAAAGAGATGCTTAATTATTTTAATGTTGATAGGCAGTTGCATCTATATCTTTCTTTTATTCATTACTAAGTGCTGCGTATCTGTTTTGTTTACTTTCAGTTCTAAGAAAGAGCTTTGCCAACTGGGTTTCAATTTATATTTGTTCAGGATAGAAGCCTTTCTTGAAAAGCTTTCATTCTACGAAATAGTTATTAAAGTACTGAATTCTGTGTATTAAAAAAAAAAACCACACTGTTTTACGCACATCTCGTCTATATATATAATATAAGCGCATGCTCTATTGCTCAAGAAGTCATGTGACATTATAGCAACATCGCGATAGTCTACGTACAATAGTTCAATAAATTAAAATTGATTTTTTTTTTTACTTTACTTAACTTAGAATTGATGTAAAGCTTATAGTAACTTGAATCTATTACCATTGTACTAATCTGCTACGAACTATACATACAAAAATAAATATGCCTTCTTATATATATACTGTAATTTGGTCTGACAAAATATGTGTTTAATTTAAAAATTAAAGAAAAATAGGTAATGAAGTTTAAATGTCTTCTTTAAACAAAAAAACTTAAATGATATTTATATAAATATAAAGAAATAAGTTATGTTTTCTTTTTTTATAGCAACATTACTTATTTCAATATACTTTGATTAATAAAGTCTACAGAGAATAATAACGTTTACGTGATTAACTGAGACTGTTATCAATATATAGTTTATCTATTATATTATTTCATTCCTTCTGTTTTTTTTATTTAATTTTAAATCAACTTTATTAGGTTTACTATATACATTGGAGATTATTTACAAGTCTTATTGAAACAAAAGAGATTTCAAGTAGAAAAGCAATAACATAGATGTGTATATACCACTAAACATCACATGATCACCATTTCTTATGCTTGCTCATAACTGTTATTAAAACAGGCAAAACTCTCTATACAGTAGTGCCACTCAGTGTAAGCCAAAGTAATCAATGGATGCCAGAAGGCTTATGCACTGAGTGACACTACTGTATGGAGAGTTTAGTCTGTTTTAATAACAGTTATGAGCAAGCATAAAAATGGTGATCATGTGATGTTTAGTGGTTTAAACACCAATCCTGCCTAATAGGATACTGGTGGCTATGGTTATTGAAGAACCAAAGACACCAAAATGTATGGTTACTGAACTGAGTTCAGACCCTATGACTATATAAGCTATTGATCTTAGATTGAAAATATAATTGTGTTTCAATCTTAAATTCTCATAGTTTTGTAGTTAAATAGAGATAAAAGGTGGCCTGCTGGAGGGTTGCATTAGATCCTAAGATCTAGGTGCAGTACTCGCAGATCCAAGACTTCTCACTGATGAAAACCACAAACCAGAAATTAGTCTGGGGATATTGGATGAGTAGGCATTAGATAGGGATTTTATGCACAAGCCTTCTGGCATCCATTGATTACTTTGGCTTGCACTGGGTGGCGCTACTCTAGGGAGAGTTTTGCCTGTTTAAGATGTGCATATAATTGAACAATAATCAATATATATCGAATGCATATTAATTAGTATATTTCATAGCCAAGTCACTAGATTGTTAATGAGATCAGATTTCATGTAACTGCAAAAGTATCAACACGTCCATGGATTTGATCTCTGGTCTTAATGTTATTAATTTTTTTTTTAGAATGAGTGTTTGGTATTTTTATTTATTCATTTAATACAAGTAGTTTTTATTGATTGTCTAAAGATTTGTGATGATGGCATTTTATTTGTAGGTATATTTGAGCTATTTCATTCATCTAGTTCAATGGTTAAATGTTGCTTTACTTATAATTTTTTAAATACATTCGACTGTTTTGAGTAATACATAGGTTATTATAGAACCCAATGTTTTAAGAGATATTACCTCTTTTCTGGGTGTTGTTGACTTAATCAATGATAGTAGTGTAGGAATTGAATTAAGTGATCTGTAGATTCATGAATGCTGAATTTAAGATAATATTCTAGCAAACTATCTTTTGAAAGGATAGTTAACTTAAATGCAGTTTTTATGAATTTAAAAATCATCAGTTTAAACTATTAGCTGTCACTGGTCAGGCAAACAATCTCTGAAGAAAAAATAAAAACATCCACTTGAAACATTGTGTTCTATACTAATCTGTGTTTTATTACTAATGGTTGAATGTTTTAAACAGGTAGCTGGTAACAGGATTGCCTGGTGATGATTATGAGAGAATGACTGGTGTACTCAGCATGTTTATTCCATATTGCTGGCTTTGCCCAACTTATTTATCTACATTGTGGTCATAATATAATTTGATCTCCAAGCAATATTAAATTTAATATTTTGAGGTTGCTTCCTATACTCAGTTTTTAACTTTTAAAGTTTAATAGTTTTCTTAGGCTGTTTCAATTCATGAACAAGATAGAATATGATTTTGTCATCTTCTCCAGAAACAATCACCCATTCTGAAACTAAACTTTTTATACAAGTTCTCTGCAAATGCTGAGTAAAAAATTTGGCACTTTAGACCCCTAGCCTATCTTTTAAAGCACATAAAGAATAATATTTGAGAACCTGGGTGATACATTTTCTATCTTATCTATAAAATTGCCAGAAAAGTATTTTCTTTAATTAATTTATAACAAAAACGTTACAGACAAAATATTATCTAATCATTACTTGCTTTTTTTTTTTTTATGAACAACAAGTTAATCCTATAAATAAGTAAAAATTCCTTAATATTTACATTATTTTTTAAATTAAATTGATTTTTTTATGTAATAAAAAAGAACATAATTACAAGATCTAATTCTTAATCATAGTCTGATCAAAAACAAAGTAAAAGAATACTTTTTTTTCCTGCTATAAAGAGACAAAAAAATAAAATTCTGAATAACAAACTCTTATTACTTTAAATAATAACCTATTTCTGTTATTAGCATAGGCATACATATATAAGTCCATAGTCATATCTTTATGGACAGCACAAGCTGAAACGACTTTCGGATGGAGCTTGATCATCATCATCCCCAGCACAATATGTAGTTGATCTTGCAGTTGTTGTCTAAACTTGTTTCATATAAGTTTTTGGATTGCAGAAGTCATTCATTTTTTTACCGTTTGGCTGCTGGATAGAAGCTTCTGCAAGATGTTATCATTATTTACATATAGCAGTTAGTAATATTTACTAAGGCAATAAAGCTAAAGCATGTATGGTTGAAAATGCGAAGGTAGGGACCTCTACAGGTCTTAACCACAAGCTTACACATATTTGCACTCAAAATATTTATATAATATTTCATGTTCTAATATTATATATATAAAGAAAAGGATAGAAAAATAGAAAGGAATTTTAGAAAACAATTTTCTGATTAATTTAATCTGCTTATAAATTTAAAACATAATTAATTTATATTTCGAAATTCAAAACTACTATATTTTCTTTAATCTTTTTGATGTAAATTTAAAATATTTATATAAATTTGAGATAATTTCAAATCGTAGCATTTCTATATATATACTTTTTAATATTTCATTAACTTTCAATTTTTAATATTTATTGGCATGTTATAATTTTATTTTTAACCATTTATCTGCTGTAAGCATTTCTACTTTTCCTATTCTAATATAAATTGAAATTTATCATTTTTTATATCTTTAATTAAAGTTATCCGAAATTATTAAATGTTTAAAAACATTTGAATCTATTAAATAAAAGTTTTAGGTCTTATATAGCAAAACTGTTCGTTTTGAAATAACGTGGCTTTCATAAAATGTTAGTAAAATGATTATTAAATAATTATTTTCAAATTTCATATTACTGAAGCCATAAAGATAATGTTATGCAGCATTTTAGAATGTGACTGCGTCTAATGCTTTCACTTATGTCAATCAACTTGCAGTCATTTAACACGTCTTTCCTTGCGTCATACATGGTGGTGTAAAAAAGTATTTACATCATTATAACAATTTGTAAATATCAACCTCACTTTCAATAATATTATTAAAAAGATTTTGCCATCAAAATTTTATACATATTACTTTTGCAAACATTATTTTTTTAAAAAATGCATTAATTTAATTTCTTAACATTTTGTGTACCAGAAAATTTTAATGATTTTTTTTTTTCATTCCTGAAATTTTATTTATTTCTGCAGTTTCATCAGTCAAATTTCTTAAATGTATTAAGTTGTATATAGTTTTTAATGTGATGTGATGTACCGTGACTTCTCCTTAAACGGAGTCAGGAATCTCTGAGCAACTATGCCCAAAGAAACCTGTTAGCGACTTTACCTTCCCCTTCCATTCCTCACCCCAAGCTTTCCCATAATCTGCTCCATGCCATTTCCACAACATAATCTTTGTCAACTCTATGGCCTTTATATCTAAATCCTCTTATCTTTTCTCAAACCCAACATAAAAACCAATAACCCACTTTCTGTATAATCACTTTGTTCATATTTATTCTACCATAACTTCATTATTTGTACCCTTTCTGATTTCAAGCATTTACATTCAGTCATAGATGCCTAATATTTTCTATATTTTCCTTACACAATTTGCAGACTAAATCACCCATATTTTTCCATTTACATGTATATTCTCTTATTGCTGATGTGATGTGATGTATTGTGGCTTTTCAGCACTAGAGCCACCTGCTATAAACTTGAGTATTTAATAAGCACTAGATTATAATGTTATCCATATTCCCAGATGCTCTGGGTTTTGTCTTCATCATTGAAGAATTAGGATTCAACGCTGAAACTAATGTTCTTGTGCAAGCTAATAACCTGATATTTAAAGTATCTACTGTTTTCTCAAAATTACAATAGATGGCACTACAGTATAATGAAAACAACTACATTTATCAATATTTGAAAAAACTGATAGTGTCAGATGATGTTTTGTTGATATTAATCTTCCTGATCAAAAATAACAGAGTCTATAGTTGGCATAAAACTGCTCACTAAAATATATAACTACTGAAATATAATAATAATTCAAGTGAATTGGCTTGGATTCAAAAACTTAGGATTTTTATAATTTTAGGATAAGGAGTTGAAAGTAACTGTTTAATGCATAAGTGCACCAGTTGATGGGATGTGATGCACTGTGACTTCTCCTTATATGGAGTCAGTAATCTCTCAGCAACTATATCCAGAGAAACCTTTTCCAATTTTATGTGTAGCATCACCATCTGGTATGATAAACTTAACCCTAAGAGCAGAAAGTATGTGATTTAATAGACTTACATCATTGGAAGAAGAGCTTTAAATTATTTAAGTTTAGGAAAATTAAATACATCATGAAATGTGTGAACTTAATAATTTGAGTACCTTGAAAAAGAAATGTCAGGTAATAAAATCTAGCAATACATAGGAATTTTAAAATGTATATTAAAAATTTATTGTCATAAAGACAAGATGCTCATTGAGGGATGAGATTGGGAATCCTTTATTGGAGCATCTGTTGGGTGTGTTCTTGTAAGGTATTTAGTTAGCCAGTGTTGAGAGTGATAAAATATTTAATATAGTCACAGGAAATATGATTGATTGCACTGAAGAAATTGGGCAAATTCAGATAAGTTACCAGAATTTACATACCTTGTCTATAATTATGTTCACCAGACATAAAGTTTCTGGACTCCATATACCAGAGATAGAATTTTTCATTGGTGTTATGTTGGCACATCAGATGTGTGATGCCTGGCTTTCATAGTTTAATGTATTTTGGCATGCTCAATTTTGAAATGAAATAAAGATTCTAAGAATAGAATTCTTTGATTTAATTGTTGAATATCTTAAGAGAAACCAAATCATAGGTATAGAATATTATCAAATTGTGCTAAAAAGCACACTTACAATATTTTGCTAAAGTCCATAAAAATCACTTCTTCATAGTTTTTTTCCTAACAATAAGAAGATGCAATATATATTGATGCTATGGATATCATAAGATATTAAAATGCAGCAGTATCACTTCAAACTATAATAATTTAAAGAGGCAGAAATTGGGGGTATACTGTATCGAATTAGAAAGAAATGCCAGAGATATAAACTGTCGATAACAATGAAGCTAAAACTGATAGCTATAACACAATCAAATCTTTAATAATGATTTCTAAAAAGCAAAGAATATATTGTAATGCTGTTTACGTTTTACTAGATTCTGGTAGGCCATCTTTTACTCACCTTAAATTTAGTGAAAGTTAATCAAGCTATGGATATGAAATATATCTGATTACTATTTCTAAAACATAGCTATATTTCCTGATTAACTGGCCTACCAATTATGTCGACTTACGCTATCGATGAAATCAGCTTTTTATTTCTTTTTATAAGGGCACCAGGATTCATATAAGAATCTGCTGAAATCAGTCGCATCGTGCCTCAAAAATTAAAAAGGAAAATGATTTTTAAAAAATCTGGGTCATAGTTTACCGTAACTAATATTATTTTCTAGATATTATTCCCGGGGCATAATTAATAAATATTGGCAAAGGGTAAGTTATACATTCACTATTCTAATAAACTAAAATAAATAACTAAAATTAATAACGTACAAATGAATAGTTGATATTAGAAATAAATATTTTTATTCTAATGAATTAAAATATTAAAAACACATTACTAATTAATTGGAAAGATTACACGCATGCTAATCCAGATATTAAATCAATTCATTAATACAGTTTCACAATTACAGTTCACTTCCAAATTTCTTCTAGAAAATTCTTTAAATAAGAGTCTCTTGAATAAGAAAATTAAAAGACTATATCAGGATTATATTATAAGCTTATATGAAGAATTGTTTGCAAACTTTAAGTCACAATCAGGGTATGAAGAATTTTAGATTACTGGTAAGTTAATGTAGGTTATGGACTACCATGCATGGTTTTGGTCTGTCCTAATGGTTAGTCACGAAAGCTTTTCTGGTGTCCGTCTTCAGGAACAATGTCAGAAAAAGCCTGTCCACTCCAACATGCAGAATTATTTCAGTATAGAGTGGTCCTGGATATATTTTTGTTGTTCAGGACCAACCAAAACAAAAATCAGACAAGACAAGACACTGATCAAACTAGTCTCCCCTTTTTATGTTCGAGGTCCAGTTTTCAGATTGCTGCACATACTTTTTGCTTTTGTTAAAAATACACATTGATAATCTTGTACATTCTTTTGTATTTTTCAATTACTAAGTTCTCCTTTTTATAAAGTCTTTCTGCCATCTTTAATTAACCAAAAATATTTTTCTTTTAGCTTAACTGGATTAGTAATTTGTGTGTCTTTTGTTCTTTCCAATTTTTACCTTTATTTTTAATTAGATAAAAAAAATATGAACGAGAAATGTAACTTTCATTGTACGTTTAAAAAAAAATAATAATACAAACTAAGAAAAAATTTATATGTGTCTTTTTAATAAGTTTGCTAACTTTACTTTTTCCTTTAGCTTTTACCCAAATGTCAATATATTTGTACCATGTGTAAATAAATGGTACAATACCTCCAGAGCCAGAAGATGAGAATAAAATAGGGGTTTAAACTAAATTTTATTCGTAAGCTTTAAGTCCATATGCGTGTGTTTTTTTTTGTATTAGCTGCTGATATATTTTTGTAGACTTATTCGCAAGTGATGTGCAACTTTAATGCCCACTTTTGGGTCTAACATGGTGGAAATGATTTGCACATTCATCTGTGTCCTTTCCGCTCAAGCGTAATACTAACAATAAGAAGCCCAAGTCATAAGCACCTATGAGTGCTTGCTCATCCTTTTGAGTCTTACAGGTTTGTGGCAACTTGGTCTGCCCTCACATTTCTCAGGTTACCTGCTAGAAATAGACTGATGGGCATTTATAGATGATCCTAAGTTACATAATGCATACAAGAACTCGGGCTATGTTTTTTCCCCTCTCCAGTATCTGCCTTCCTGCCAATACTTGTGACTTAAATCTACATCAGCTGCGATCGTGTTTTTCTAGTCATATTTAAAAATATATATTTTTTACAATTGTATAATCCAGTTTAGTTAGTTAGTTTTTTTAAAAAAAAACTACTATTCATTCTCTGGCTTTGGGTTTTTGGGTCATCATTGTAATGTTCTTTATACCATTACAATGTATCTCAGGTTGTGGTTGTTGTATCGAAGCCTTGAATTGAGAAGCCATTGCAACATTTTTTACATTTTACTAGATTCTGGTAGGCCATCTTTTACTCACCGTAAATTTAGTGAAAGTTAATCAAGCTATGGATATGAAATATATCTGATTATTATTTCTAAAATATAGCTATATTTTCTGATTAACTGGCAATCAATTATTTTGACTTACACTATTGATGGAATCAGATTTTTATTTCTTTTTATAAGGGCACCAGAATTCATATAAGGATCAGCTGAAATCTGTCGCATCGCGCCTCAAAAATTAAAAAGAAAAATGATTTTAAAAAAATCTGGGTCCTAGTTTACCGTAACTAATATTATTTTCTAGATATTAATCCTGGGGCATAATTATCTTTTACTCACTGTAAATTTAGTGAAAGTTAATCAATCTATGGATATGAAATATATCATTACTATTTCTAAAACATAGCTATATTTCCTGATTAAGTGACCTACCAATTATTTCGACTTACGCTATCGATGGAATCAGCTTTTTATTTCTTTTTATAAGGGCACCAGAATTCACATAAGAATCTGCTGAAATCTGTTGCATTGCACCTCAAAAATTAAAAAGAAAAATGATTTTTAAAAAATCTGGGTCATACTTTACAGTAACTAATATTATTTTCTAGATATTATTCCTGGGGCATAATTAATAAATATTGGCAAAGGGTAAGTTATACATTCACTATTCTAATAAACTAAAATAAATAACTAAAATTAATAACATACAAATGAATAGTTGATATTAGAAATAAATATTTTTATTCTAACAAATTAAAATATTAAAAACACATTACTAATTAATTGGAAAGATTACACGCATGCTAATCCAGATATTAAATAAATTAATTAAAACAGTTTCACAATTACAGTTCACTTCCAAATTTCTTCTAGAAAGTTCTTTAAATAAGAGTCTCTTGAATAGAAAAATTAAAAGTCTATATCAGGATTATATTATAAGCTTATATGAAGAATTGTTTGCAAACTTTAAGTCACAATCAGGGTATGAAGAATTTTAGCTTATCAATAAGTTTACATAGGTTATGGGTTACCATGCATGATTTTTTGTGTGGTAAAAGGAGATCATGGCCATCGGTTATAAGTTGATCTTGATCTGTCCTAATGGCTAGTCAAGAAAACTTTTCTGGTGTCCATCTTCAGGAATGATGTCAGTAAAAACCTCGGTCCACTCCAACATGCAGAATTATTTCAGCGTAGAGTGGTCCTGGACATATTTTTGTTATCCAGGACCAACAAAAAGAAAAAACAGACAAGATGCTAATCAAACTGGTCTCCCCTTTTTATACTCGAGGTCCAGTTTTCAGATTCCTGCGCATACTTTTTTCTTTTGTTAAAAATACACATTGATAATCTTGTGCATTCATTTGTATTTTTCAGTTACTAAGTTTTCCTTTTTCATAGCATCTTTCTGCCATCTTTAATTAACTAAAAAGATTTTTTTAGCTTATCTGGATTAGTAATTTGTGTGTCTTTTGTTCTTTTCAATTTTTACCTTTATTTTTAATTAAATAAAAAAAAATATGAACGAAAAATGTAACTTTCATTGTACATTTTAAAAAAAAATGATACAAACTAAAAAAAAATTTAGTTGCATTTTTTAATAAGATCGCTAACTTTACTTTTTTCTTTAGCTTTTACCCAAATGCCAATATATTTGTACCATATGTAAATAAACAGTACAATATATATATATGAAAACTACAATGATGAAATAATCACATGATCACCATCTCTTATACTAGCACATAATTGTTATTAAGCAAGGCAAAACTCTCCATACAGTAGTGCCACCCTGTGCCAACCAGAGTAATCAATGGATGCCAGAAGGCATGTGCATAAAATCTGTATCTAGTGGCTACTCATCCAATAACCCCAGACTAGTTTCTGGCATGTGGCCTTCATCAGTGAAGAGCCTTGGATCTGAGAGCACTGCACCTAGATCTTAGGATCTAATGCAACCCTCCAGCAGCCATCTTTTAACTCTAGAATGAAATTGAAAACACAATAATATTTTTAATCTAAGCTCAATAGCTTATATAGTCATACATTTTCGTGTCTGGCTCTTTAACAACCATAGCCACCACTATTCTATTAGGCAGGATTAGTGTTAAACCACTAAACATCACATGATCACCATCTCTTATACTAGCACATAATTGTTATTAAACAATTTAATATATATATATATGTGTGGGGGATATGATAATCTGGACCAACTGATGAGTACTGGTTCAGCACAAAATACGTCTTTTGGTGATTGTTTATCTTTTCTACATGTGTGTGGTCATGTGTGTCAGTAGTATGAGATAGTGTGGATAGTTGAAGGTTGCTTGAAAGTCTGAGTTCAAATCCCCTATATTTACAATTAAGTTCTAGGTATAAGAATGCCTGTATTTCAAATCTTATGAAGTCTATAAAAATATTTAAATAAAAACAAATAGCATTAACAAATGTGATAAAACAATAAAATTATTAACTATATGGAAGAGTTTTTTTATGTAAATGAATAAAAAAAATTTAAAAAATACTATCAAATTTAAGTTCATTTATTCAATAATCATGTGATATAACTATCTCTGCTCTAATGATGTAATTATTACTATTATTCATCCAGGTGAGGGGAAGTGTTAATTTGTCGGTATATCAGTAGTTTATTTTTATTTTATCAATTATGGCCACGACCACAAACATGATTTATAATATATATTTCTTTATAAATTATGCTTATATATTTTTTGTTATAAATTAATGTGTGGAATGCATTAGATTTATGATAATATAAAGAGCAGACCATTTTTAGCACCACTTATAATACAAAAGGAAAGAATTAAAGTAAATAAAAATAATTTATTTATTGTTAATTTATTAGAGGAAAAAGGATTGATGGAAATGTGTTGTCTTTCTCTTATATATTAATTATGTCCAAAAATCATAATAATAAACAATGTTATGTTTAATTTGTAATGTGTGTATATATATTCTATATATATATATATGTTAAATTAAATGTTTCCATGGATTGTTATTATAATAAAGAATAAAAATGAAAAGATTGTATCCTTGTAAACAGAGATAACTTTCAGCTTTTGATGTTGCTAAGAAACTATCAATGACTATTAATTGACAATCCTGAAGGTTAAACAAGTTTTCTCATTAACCTATAATAGCTCTTTTGTTGGAATTTTTTGTTGAAGTAAGAGGTTTTCTTTTACTTTAAATCAAACCAAGTCTAAAAACGTTACTACAATAATTTACAAACCATATCCCCCAAAAAGTATTTAAATGAACTTGCAAATAATGTTCACCTTTTCTTAATCTGATAAATAAATTAGCACTAGTATAAGAAAAAGTAGGCACTGTTTGCAAGTTCATTTAAATGATTCTTTGAGAAATTTCCTTGTAATTCATAAAAGTAACATTTTTGGATTTAGATATCACATAAGTAAGTTTATATTATCAGTGGTTATATATTAGTTAAACCATAACTTATTTACAGGCTTGTAAAAATCATTAAAATTATATACATAGACACACATGATTTATATATAAGAAGCATCTGTAGCATCCTTATGCAATTTAAAATTAAAGTTTCAAGTACTAATATAATAAAGAATATTTAACCATTTTCTTATTATGACTTTTAGAAAGTTTATAGTTAAAAAAATAGGCAAATTAAAAGAATTATATTAAATATAGAAAGTAATTTATAGTTTTAAACTTGTTAATCAAATCTTGTTAAATTTTAATAAAGTAATTGTTTTTAAAGATATTTGTCAATAGGATAATTAAACAAGTAAAGATGTTTTGCAAAATATCAAAAGGGATAGGAATATTTTGTTAAAGTAGTGGTCTTATGGGTGTAATGCAATAAACAATCCATAGCAAGATCAAAATAAAGATTATTTATAGGAAGATATTAAGTTTTCTCTCTCAGTTTTTCTACTTATTATTAGCTTTCTTTTAATTTTGCTATTCTTATTTATTATTGTTTAAACTCAATAAAAATTAATTGAAAGCCTATTAATTAAAAGAAAGACTGAAAAACAGGCAAAACTCACTATATATATTGCCACACACAGCAAGCTAGAGTAATCATAAGAGGATGTGATCACATGATGTTTATTGGCTTAAAACCAATCCTGCCTGGTGGCTATGGTTATTAAAAAACCAAAGACACCAAAATGTATTAGTACTGAACTGGGTTCTGACCCATATGACTATATAAGCTAATGGGCTTGGATTGAAAACATTAAGTTGTTTTCAATTTAAGACTTATGGTTTTGTAGTTAAATGGAATAAAAGGTGGTTGCTGGAGGGTTGCATTAGATCCTAAGATCTAGATGCAGTGCTCTCAGATCCAAGGCTCCTTACTGATGAAGGCCATAAGCCATAAACTAGTCTGGGGATATTGGATGAGTAGGCACTAGATGGGGATTTTATGCACAAGCATTCTGGCATCCATTGATTACTCTAGCTTGCTGTGTGTGGCAATATATATATAGTGAGTTTTGCCTGTTTGAACAACAGTTATACACAAGCATAAGAGGAGGTGATCATGTGATGTTTATTGGCATAAAGACTAAAAAACCAATCAAAAATAATGAATCAATTAATAACAAGCTACCTTTGCCAATTGCTCAAAAATCAGTTACTTTCAAATTACCCAATGTAATGCCATAAAGCTAATTTGACCAAAAACTGAGTTACTTAATAGTCATGCTATTAGTAAATTGTTTGCCATATCTAGCTAATTGATATTTTGATTGACAGATTTTTTCAGTCATGTAACCTGCAAAAAATGATGTATCCAATTAATTAAAAATCATTTAAAAGACTTTTATGTAGTTGTGTGATTGCTGATCCACTAACTGTAAAATTTCTTATGAGTAAAGGGTTAAATTACCTGTGATAATAATGACATAGGAATGTAAATTTATTAAGAACAACTTATTTAATACTAGTTGGTAGCATTCACTGAATTAAAATCAGTTTTATCCGCAACAAAATGATTTCATTTTGATCAATCATTTGTTTAGTTTGAAAATTTTAAAAAGGAGATTGCATATCATGTTTTCAGTAAACTTAGGTAAGCTATATAACAGTCTCCCATAATGCATTATAATATACATATAAGAAATTATATAATTAAATATTTATAGATACAGTAATCAGATATATTTTAAAAAATTTATCCACTTAGGAGTGCTTTCGAGTATCCTTGTAGTTTTTGTCAACTAACACTTTGAAAGGCTAATCTTCCCACAATTCTATGATCTTAACGTTTGCTACCATGACTTAATTAACACGCAGGCAGCAAATATTAAGATCACAGAATTGTGAGAAGGTTAGCCTTTCAAAGTGTTAGTTGACAAAGACTATGAGGATGGCAGCAAATGTTAAGATTATACAATTGTGGAAAGGTTAGCCTTTCAAAGTGTTAGTTGACAAAGACTACGAGGATAGTTGAAAATGCTCCTAAGTGGATAAAAATTTTAAAATCTATCTCATTACTATATTTATAAATATTCAATTATATAATTACTTATATTGTTTTGAAGAAATTCTGACATCGAATTATAATATTATTACATATAAGAAATTATATATAATTTCTTTTTCTTAAAAAGATTAAGTTCCTAGTTAAATGGATACTGTAAATGTACAATAACAATACTTAATTTGCTATTGAATGCTGATTGCTAATGCAACTTATTCTAAGAGCCTTTCAGTTCTTAGAGTTATTTAAATAAATAATTAAATAGCTTATTGAATAAGAGTTCATAAGCAGTTCGAGTAGCGGAAGTGATGCTACTAGAGTTGCATTTCATGGACTTTGAGATCTAGAGGTCGCCCCCTACTTCCGCTACACTCATTCACTTAGTGTTTTAGAATTTGTTCATAAAAGTTTAATGTTATTAATATATTAAGATGCGTCATATATGTGTATGTTTGTTTGTAAAATTGTATTCTACTATAGTTTTTTTACTTTGTGGTAAAGCTTTTTGATAGATCATTATTGATGAACTCGTAATTGAGAATGGCAACAACAGTTGAAAAATTAACGGAGGCATGTAAGAAGAAATCTCACTAGATTCTAATACTACTTAGATAATTCAATTAATTTTGTGAAAAGAAAATAGGAAGGTGTAAATAAAGGTTTCCATCTTTTTAATCTTGTGAATGCACTTTAATTACACATTGGTTATACGGTTTTAATCTTTTAAATTATTTTTTTGTAAACAAAAGATATTGATCAAAACACAGCTACCTTAAACAAAAATAATTTACCGATTCATCCATATATATTACGTATGTTTCACTCAATCTGGATCAGCTGACTATGAAATGAGTTGAATGATGACGCGTAAAGAAAATGGAATAAGAAAATAAAATAAAAGATATTTATTAATACTATCCTCATATTTCGATATATCTAAATATTAAAAGAGCATCTAAAGCATATAATTATAATAAATAAATAAATTTTAAATATTTCATGCTAGATGTCACTGGTAAAGAGAAAAAATACAAAGAGAAGTAAGAAGACATGCGTTAGATGCAGATGTGTGGATGGCAAAGGAAGCAATTCAAGAATGGGATGGTCAAGTTATTATGAGAGAGATGCAAAAAACGAAAATGAAAATGTTCTGTAGATTGCAATTTGTAGATAATAAGAGGATAATCAAAATAATATTTAATTGGGTTATGAGTAAAGGACAGGCAACAAGATGGGTGAGAAAGATAGTATGTTATGCAGAAGATTTGGATAAAAAATTTATAATCAGAATACTTATACAAAAAGTGGGATGATTGTGTTAGGAGAATTGTTAAATGTTATAGTGGCAAGGAATGGAATAGAAGAAAAGATGCATTAATAAAAAATAGGGAGTTGGAGAGATGAAGAACAAACAGAATATTGGGTGCGAGTTAATTTATGATAATAGCAAGGAAAGTAGTTTACTGTTTAAGACTCAAACACAATCTTTAGCAATAAGAAAATATACACATAAATGGAAAAATATGCAAGTTATGTAAGGAAGGCAGAGAAAATATTTGTCATTTGTTAATTGAATGTAAATGTTTACATGCCGAAAGGGTACAAATAATGAAGTTGTAGGGGAATAAATATAAGCAAAGTGAGTATACAGAAAGTGGATTCTTGGTTTTTATGCTGGGTTTGGGGAAAGATAAGGGAGATTTAGATATAAAGGCAATAGAGCTGACAAAGATTGTTGTGGAAATAGGATGGAGCAGGATAGTGAAAAATATGAGAAAATCTTAGGGTGAGGAATGAAAAGGGAAGGGAAGGTGGCTAACAAATTTCTCAGGGCATTGTGGCTGAGAAATTTCTGATTCTGAACAAGGAGAAGCCACAGTGCATAACATCAGATCACATCAAAATAAAATGAACTCAATTACAGAATCATTCCAATATATCTTGTTCATTGGTTAGTGGGTATTTGTTTACATGATATATCAATAAAATAATTATAAACAAAATTGAATGATCTTACTTGCTTAGTTGCTTATTCTGGAGAGTTTTCTGATTGGAATAACTGCAAAATTTCTCATTTCTTATGAAAATTTGCACACAACCCAATCTTATATTCTAGAGCTTTATTAAAAGTAGTCCATCTGAACAAGGATTCACATCTTAAGACATCACATATTCACTCTAAATAAAGAAAATCTTACAAAACAGCTTGATAAAAATTAATTGATATGTATTAAGTAAAATTATAACTTTATTAAAATTATTGAAAATGTAAGCAATCAATAAAATGAATATCCATTGTATGTGTTAAATTTTAAATTACAATTATTTTTAAACTTGAGGATCAACATAAATTATAATTTTAACTTCAAATTGTATAAGCTTTAGTAGATATTTAATTCTTTTTCTCTCAGTGATGAAAGCTTTTATTTATCAAAAAGACAAAATACACAACAGTTAGAAAGGTTTGCAAAGAAATGATTACATGGCAAAATGAAATTCAAGTACAATATGGTGAAGGGATACATATAAAATGGGAAGGAGATATGAAAAGGGTGTGTAGTCCAGGCAAAGAAGAGTCTTTGGCAAGGAGCAATATTGATAGGCTTGGTTGCCCTGGTGAATTAATAGGAGGATCCATATGTGACATTAACTTTGAAGGAATTGCTATATGTTAA
Source organism: Epiperipatus broadwayi (assembly GCA_028023455.1). NCBI lineage: Eukaryota > Metazoa > Onychophora > Udeonychophora > Euonychophora > Peripatidae > Epiperipatus > Epiperipatus broadwayi. Next base: position 20,402,057 of record JAQFVV010000002.1, read on the forward strand.
GTCTTTAGAGGTTTCAGAGATGAATGAGGATGTTTCTCAGTTATGTTTAGATGCAACAGGCTGATTTTTGTCCTTTGTAGATGAGTAATTTTAGTTTTTCCCTGTTGTACTTGGAATGACATTATGATTGGTTAGATTGTTTTTTTTACTTGCTTTTTACCTTTGATAGAGTAAACCACAGCCTGAAAGGGAGGAAAGACCAGAGGGCAAGGAGATGGAGACTTTGAAATAGGTTCTTCAGTGATGATGTTTTTAGTCAAGTTATGTTTGAAATTTGATTTGGATAAAATTTGGTAATTTTGAAGGTTTTAGTTCATGTAGTTTAGGATTCTGCACGTTTTTTCTGCTAGGGGCAGCAGCCATCTTTAAACTGTTTGAAAGAATGAAAAGTAAAATAAAGAAAAAAAACCCTGAAATGGAAAAAAATTAAATATGCCAATGTAAAAGCAAAAAAAAAAAAAAAACACCAGGAAAACCTGTGATATATTTCATTCTTAAATAAGAATACCAACATTTCTGTAATTTCATTTGAATCCCACATTTTTCATAGCAATTTTATTTATAATAAGAATTTCTGAACAAGATCTGTGTATTGTAGATGTCTGTGGATATTTAGATAAATAATTGAATGAGTCTTGTTTATCTGATAGCAATCATGCATCATAATATGCCAAATGGTAGAGTCTTTATTGAATAATGAAATAACATGTTTTAACTTCTGGGATTGGTTTATCATATATTAAAAATTATGTATTAGTTTTTACTTTATAATGCCAAGAAGGAAAACATCATCCTGGATTTTTACATTTACTCTAATAGCACAAACTAAGGTTAATTTGACTACCTAATAACAGTTTTAAAATTATAAAACATCATGGATGGAAAAACATTTTTAGGCTGTGAATAATCAGGTTTAACTACAAGTATGATAGGAGAATCTTATTCTTCTATATCAATGAATTATGAATAAAGATAATGATCATGAAGCCTTATAGAATAACCTTGAAATATTAAGCCTTACTGACTTTCATCATGGATTATGATATTTGCATTCTATTATAAATGTATAATCCATTTGTTCAGGCATCATATCTTTTCATTAACAATGGATATTAAACATCACATGATCACCATTTCTTATGCTTGTTCTTAAGTGTTATTAAAACAGGCAAAACTCTCTATATGTATTGCCACTCAGTGCAAGTCAGAGTATTCAATGGATGCCAGAAGGCTTGTGCATAAAATCCCTATTTAGTGCCTTCTCATCCAATATCTCCAGACTAGTTTCTCACTGAAGGCCTCAAGCCAGAAACTAGTCTGGGGATATTGGATGAATAGGCAATAGATAAGGATTTTATGCACAAGCCTTCTGGCATCCATTGAATACTCTGGCTTGCATTGAGTGGCAATACCTATAGAGTTTTGCCTGTTTTAATAACAGTGGTCAATATTAAACTATTCCAGCCATTTGAGTTACAATTAGTATCACTATTCATCATGCATTCAAATGTTTTAAAGTTTAGGTGTATAAATACATATGTAATTATTTCTAATCATCAGCATAATAATAATAGTCATGTAAATATGCCTGTAATTGAAGATCTATTTGTACTAATTATGCTTAATAATGCAGTCACTCCAAAGTGAATATGGCATTTTCAATTCCCAAAACAAGAGAGAAAGAAAGGCAAAAACTATTCTAAAAATGTCTCTTGCAGTGACTCACAAATACATCCAGATATAGAACATGCTGGTTCATTTTTCTGTCTTTTTTTTGATATTTTATAATATTGTCTTTTACTTTCCTCAGTGGAAATTTTTCTTTCTGAAATACTTTTAATACTATGTCTAATAATACTTCTCCAATGTATTCTATTCTCTGCCATATCTTCCCAATGGAGACCAATTGACCTTGCACTTTTATGTCTTGAGATAATCTTTATAACATAGATGAGGTTTGTCTCTTCTATGAAAAGTCCCTCATAAAACATCCCTTTGGAAATTCTTTCATCAATCATTCATTTTACATATCCAATTCAATGAAGTTGTCATTTTACAATTATGGACTTAATAGTACCACATCCTACAAACTAAGAAAATATGATGATTGATTTTACAATCTTGCCATTGTATTTTTAAATTTTTAGGAACTTCCTTAAACAAAACTTTCCCTTTATATTGAGCCAATAGAATGTCCAGGTCTCACATCCATACAATAAATTAATAAAATAAGTTTTACGCACAGCTTAGTTGCAGTAGTTATTTTCCTAAAATGAATTCTATTTTATAACCTGTTAAAAGCAACAGCAGTATGTTGGAGTCTGTGTTGGATCTTAACATCTAAGTTCACCTTATAAAATTACCAAGATATTTAAATACAAGGGGTTTGAACTCAAACTTTCAAGCCACTTCATTATCCACACTCTCATACTACTGATACATGTGACAACACACATGCAGAAAAGATAAATAATCACCAATATACGTATTTCGTGCTAAACCAGCCCTCATCAGTTGGTCCAGATTACCATCTCCCATACATATATATATATAATCAATGCTCAGTTTATATTAAGATAGCAAATCCTTACACTTTAATGGACAGGCTTCAACCTACTCCAACCTCCAACTCTTCAGCCATCCATACCATTGGAAAATCTGATGATGTGATGATAATCCAAGCTGAAAGTTACCAAGAATATTTTTCCATCACTGGTTGATAAAGAACTTGAGAAAGATCTGAACATTAATTAATAAACTAAAATCTTTATAAGCTACATTTAAAACATTAAGCACATTCTGATGATCATTTTTTGGACTGGAAAAAATAGACAATCATCAACATACTGAAAATTATACATCCAAGAACATAAAATTCTTGTTTAATGCTTTTGGCTGGTTCAAATTTAAAATTGGACCATCAATCCTGTACTATATCTTGATCCATATCTGATTAAGCTGTCTATAAACAATTCTAAAATCACTAATCATAAAAACTGAAAACAAAGTTGAGCAAATGCACATCGTTGTTTAACACCAGTTTCAATTTCAAATGCCTTAGATTTTCCATCTACAGTATTAATCCTTCATGTCATTTCAACATTTTGCTGTATAACATGAATAAATTTTGGTTAACAACCAACCAATTTCAAACAATGCCATAGATCTGTACTCCTAGCTGAATCATATATCTTGACCAAATTAATGCAATTAATATATAGATCATTATTTTACTCCTAACACTATTTTAGCATTCGCCTGTCAACAAAAGTCATATCTATAATGCCTCTTAATTATCTAAAACCACAACGAATCTCTGAAGACCATTCACATAAATGGAAGCAATCTATTCAACAAAATTTTTGAGAATGCTTTTGCTTTAGTAGATAATAATAATATTCCATGACAATTACCTCAATTTGTCTATCTCCTTTGTTTTTAAAAACTGGAACAATAATAGTAACCTTAGAATTGGAAGACACAACTTCATGGGTACAAACATTTCTAAAAATAATCCAGGATTTTTAAAATCAAAATATTACCATAATCCTCCATGTATTTCATCATGACCTCTAGTCTTTTCATTTTTAAAAGAACAAAGATCTGTTTCGACTTCTTTAAACTGGATCTTTTTTTTCCAAATCTGGATGTCAATAAAATTGATATTTCATTAGAAGTTGTCATCTCAATTCTAAGTTTCAAAATATGCTTTCTAACCTGTTTAAAATATCATTGTCATAATATAAGAGAATGTAAATGCTTGATTTGATAGGATTGTGATATCATTTCTTAAGTCCATAAGTTGCTGTTTATGCATCAAAATAGATCTAGAGTGATCATTATCAGTGAATGTCTGTATCCTCTATACAGATTTAATCCACCAATCATTTTTCAGCTTTCAGTCAACTTCTACCTTCATATCTTTATATTTATTATGATGTTTTGGAATTTAATCTATTATTTTGCTAAGCAGAGAATGCCACAGTTCTTTTTAATTAAATCATTAATAAGATTATCATAGAAAACCAATCACAATTCTTTTTTAAATGAACCCAATAACAGATTTGTTTCTACTCATAATGCCCTACTTAATAGAATTTCATGCTTCAGTAATATGACAATCCCGAAGTTCCAAATTAGCAATTTTGGTGTTTAATAGCTGTTGAAATTTTGTATGTATGGTAGATTCTTCTAAAAACATAACATCAATTTTCTTGGAAATATAATTGGAATAATATCTAATTTTTAATGCATCTATCATTTTAATCTTGACATGTACTAATCTACGATCTGTTCAACAATATTAGCTTGTAAGTGTTCATGTATGGTGGTTTCTATTGTATTCTGATTTCTATCCATTTTATGTAATCCATTAAATGTCATTGTTTTGAGCAGAGGTGCATCCATGCTCTTTTAGTGAAGGTTTTTCTGCCTAATAAAGTATTGGTGATAGTCAATCTGTGTGTTGTGCATAAATTCAATAATAACAAACCATTTGAATTTACAGTCAATACCATTATTTCCAATAAATTTTTGCTCAAAGTTAACTAATTATTGTAAACAAAGCAAAACTCTCCATACAGTAGTGCCATCCTGTGCCAATCAGAGTAATCAATGGATGCCAGAAGGCTTGTGCATAATATCCCTATCTAGTGCCTACTCATCCAATATCCCCATACTAGTTTCTGCTTGTGGCAATCATCAGTGAGGAGCCTTGGATCTGAAAGCACAACAATTATGTGCTAGTATAGAGATGGTGATCATGTGATGTTTAACTAATTATTCTAACACTAATATTAAAGTCATCAAAAAAAGGTTTTTAAAGAGTATAACTATAATAATGCTATCCAACAAAGAATAACAACTTTTTCTATGTGAGTTCTCTGAATCTAACATTGAAGCATAGCCACTAATAAAATGGGCAAGGAAGTTTTAAGATCATTAACCTTTTACTGATGTCATAAGGATTTCCAATAATAAAAGAGACTAAATTAGATTTTGCAGCAAATCCAACATTATCCATTCTTCTTTAACTCACTGAACTGTCTTTCCAAAAAAATGTGTATTCATCGCCACTAATAAAATGGGCAAGGAAGTTTTAAGATCATTAACCTTTTACTGATGTCATAAGGATTTCCAATAATAAAAGAGACTAAATTAGATTTTGCAGCAAATCCAACATTATCCATTCTTCTTTAACTCACTGAACTGTCTTTCCAAAAAAATGTGTATTCATCCATCTATTCTAATAAATTTCTTTCTTCTGGTGGACAAGTTTCATTAAAAACAGCTATATCAATCTTAATTCTTGACAGTTCTTTGGCTACAAGTGCTGTACTCCACTCTGGTAATGTATGAAGTAAATTTTGTATATTCCATGTACTTATATTTAGGAAAAAATAGGTATATGATACTTATCTTTAATACTACCACTACTTCATGCTTTATCAATCCTACTGCTCATAATATTGTTACTATTATTATTTCTACTGCTGAAACAAATAATGTACCAGGTGCAACAAGATGCAAAACTGTGTGAAACAGGTCATTTATTGAAAACATATTCTATGGCTACCTACCTTGGTGATAGGTAGAGGGATTCCTAAACAGGAATGCCTACACATACATTATTAGTCATCAAAACTCCTGCCTTACTTAAATCTAATTCCAAACTGAATGTTTAATAATTGTACTGCATCAAGCAAAGATCACAACTAAGAATTGCCAGCTGGTGAGTCCCATTCCTGCCATCTTGGAATCAGAATTGTTGAGCATGTAGTTGAAGAAGGTAAATGCTATTACACAAATAGAGAATTCTATTTGACATAAATTGTTATAAAAAGATATCCAATAACATGAAAGGTTTGAATGACCAGGCACTATAATAGCTGAAGAAGGGGGGAAAGGGAGGCAGAAAAGAATCTTTGTATTGAAAACAGTACCTAGCGTTTGTTGAACCAACAACCTATACAGCTGGAACCCTTGATTAGGCACTGTTTACTTGATATTTACAGCTGGCCTTTATATCATTTCATTATTCACCATCTATAAAGCCCAGCAGCAGCCTGAGCACAGTGTTTTAAACTAATAATCTTATAGTATATTATATTCTCAATAACGGAGATTATAAAGATATCCTTTTATTTTTCATTAAACTCAAGATAAAAAAAGATATGTCTTCTAAATCCTCACCCTTACAAAAAAATAGCTGTCTGGATTTAAATCCACATAGCCATCTTTTATATCTAATTAAACCCAAGCCAAAAGCTATTATTAGATACTAGAACAAAACAGTTTAATCTTAGAATTGTCAATGATAATGGTTTCCTAGCAACACCACAGCTAAATATATATATATCATTATTACAAAGAAGTAACCTACACTTTACTTTGTTTACATACATATATAAATTTAATATTTTTAATGGGTAATATATAGGTAAATTAATAAGTAAATGGGATCACTATTATATATATGAAGTTAAATCCACAGCCAAGAGGTATTGATGCATACCAATTAATCAGAGTGGTTCTGCAAACAGAGTGAAAACAATAGCAAACCTGTCCATGTTACTATTAATTAAAAATGAAGCCTATTTTGATCAGTCATTCACATCGTTATGTATGAATTAGCAGCTGGATAATATAGCTGTAAGAGTTGAGACACAGTATATAGCAAAAGTCCTTACATCCCAACTGGAATTAAGACTCTTCCATCAGCAAGTCATGTATTTATGTTTAGTATTTTTAATGGTTAATATAGATGGAAGTTAATTAGTCAATGGGTTCACCATTATATCATCATCATCAACCATTATCAATCCACTGCAGGATGAAGGTCTCTCCAAGTTTAATCCATCTTCTCCGATCTTTAGCTTCTCTTCTCCACAACACCCCTGCACATTTTCTTATTTCATCCATCCATCTCACATGTGGTCTCTTTCTGGGTCTTTTACAATCTCTTGGAATCCAGTTTAAAATTTCAATTAGTCCATCTATTATCATTTCTTCTAGCAATATTCTTCTAGCAATATTCAAAGTTAAATCCGTAATTAAGGAATATTGATGTACAGCAACCCAATAGAAAATCTCCTTTCGATTGGTGATAGCTTGAATATGTTTTCTATTGTTTTCATTTAGCCTGCAAAACTGGTCTTATTGGTTTCTACACATCAATATACCTTTGATGTGGATTTAACTTTATATATACTTAAATGATCAAATTTCTTTGTTAAAAATTGTCTATAATGTTGCCTTTTATATATAAAATTTAAAGTAATCAATTTTTTTAAAAAAACTGGAACAGACAACTCACTATAAATATAAAAAAAAAAAAATTAATATATTCAAACCTTATCAAGATGTTTCTTTTTATAAAATCATATGACCAGATATTCTACTGTGATTCCATCCAATGAACATTATTTACATTAGAATAAATATAATTAATAAACTACATATTAAACTTATTATATGCCTAAATACTTATAAAACAATCTAAAAAAATATTTTAAATTATAACTCATAAAGTTGCCAATAATCTAACACCACCCCCACCCCTAGTAATGCTGAATCAACCACGTTTACACATTTGTTTAAATTTTTTTGAATATACAAATTTTCATAACATTTTCTTTCATTGTATTTTCAGAAATAAAAATAATAATACAAAAGATAGTGTAAGGCATGTGTATACAAATAGAAAGTAGGTTTCAGTTCCATATTCACAACATTTATATAAGACATTGTTTAAAAAAAAGTTAGCTGCTGATATTAAAATAAGGTGGGGAAATAATAAATGTTTAGGGAAATGGATTCATAATATATAAAAAAATGTGTAATATTAAAAATACGATAGGGTTAGTTTATAAAATTAGTTGTGAGTTTGAAATATGATATATATAGGTCAGATAGAAAAACTGTCATTGAAAGAGGTAAGAAGCACAATAGAGCAATTAATAGAAAGGATATAACATCAGGGCATATGTACATTTTTTGGATAGTGAACATAAAATGGATTGTGTAAAAAATATATAATAAAGTACATTAAAAATTACAATGAAAAAGAAATGTTGCAAAACTTTATATATTCAAGAAAATATTAAAGATTTTAAGACTTCTCATTCGATAATTTAATATACAAAATTAACAAAGCATATGACACACTTGAATGAGAAGCTATAAAGATACACAGAAATTATTACACACTAAGCGCTTTTGAGGCCTTTTGCATCATATTCATAGCGGTACTGTGAGCTGCAGAATGAGGAAATAGGGCAAGGAAACAACAGTATGCAAAGCGTATGCAAATGAACTAGATAGTCCAACGTTTGGAGATGTCAAAGCAGGTATCTCGTCTATTGATGGAGTTATTATTGCCATTAATAAAATATGCTTCTCTGATTTTCCACGTGATGTCATTTTTCTCAATACAGATTATTTTAGGGCTGGAAGGTTCAAACACATGTCCTGTCTTCTTGGAATGCTTTAAAAATGTTGATGAATTATCATTGTTTTTCATAGCTCTATTATATGTATATCTGTGTTGTGCTGTCCTGTTGATTATGCCTGCTTTGGTTTCTCCAAAATAAATGGCCCAGCAACCAGGTTGTGAATATGAGGCAAAAGGCCTCGAAAGCGCTTAGTGTGTAATAATTTCTGTGTATCTTTATACCTTCTCATTCAAGTGTGTCATACGCTTTGTTAATTTTGTATATTCAAGAAAAATAAAACAAATGTCTAAACATGATTAAAGGTTCAGCACAACTAGAGGAGGAATGAGAATTGTAGATTATTGGAAACTTTAGAGTTATAATTTAAAATATTTTTTAGATTTATTTGTAACTATATATATTATAAAAAAAGACATGTAATAAGTATAATTATTTTTATGTACATGTATGTATTTTATTAATTACATTTATTGTAATGTGATGTAAATAATGTTCATTGGGTGAAGTTGCAGTAGAATAATGATAATGTGATTTTGTAAAAAGAAACATCTTGATAAGGTTCCGATAAAGAATTAAAGCTGGGTTGATGTATTAAATATTTTTTTTATTTATAATGAGTTGTCTGTTATAATTTTTTTAAATTGATTATATTAAAAATTAACTTTGTATATATAATAGTGATCCCATTTATTAATTAATTTACATCTATATTAATCATTAAAAATATTAAATTTAAATTCATGACCTGCTGAATAAGAGTCTTAATTTCAGTTGAGATATAAGAAATGTTGCTATACAGTGTATCTCTGTTATTATAACTATAATGTCCAGGTACTAACTCATACATAACAATGTGAGTGAGTGATAAGAAGCCTCTTTTGATTGGTGATAGCTTGGACAGGTTTGCTATTGTTTTCATTCAGCTTGCAGAACTGCATCTGATTGGTTGCTGCACATCAATACATCTTGGCTGTGGATTTAACTTCATATATATATATTACAAAAAAATCAAGTCATATGTCACATGACTTAATTTAATAAGCTTATATTTACAAATGTTATATATAAAACTTGTAAAATAAGCTCTTAACAAGCTTTGAGAATATCCCCAAACCTAGACCGGTTTCTGCTATGGGTGTCATCAGTGAGGTGCCAGAATATTCAAGCATTAGATTAAAAATATCAGGACAAACAATATATATATGATAGCAATCTCATTTACTAATTAATTCACATATATACATATTATCTACACATTGCATATTTTTTGATTACATAAATATACAAATAATAATGTTTTAAAATTTAAATCTACGGTTTATTTTTCTTTTCAATAACTCTTCTAATAATAACTTTGTTGGCAGAATAATATTTAAATCATTATCTCCTTAATACTTTATAGTTAAACATTTGAACTTTTAGAACAAATTAAACATTCTTTATAAAACAGTCAAAATGATTTTTTACATATTCCAAATGCAATGAAAACCTTTTCTTTATTCCAAAACATTTTTTAATTGCAAGAGATATCGAAAAAAGCTGATTTGCATTTTGTTTTTTGGGAATTTTAAACAGATAATTTTAATATAAACTTTTAAAATTTACTACGTTGTACAGGCTTACACCTACATTTATATATGTAATATATGCGGAATTCGAACTCAGACTTTCACACGACCCACAACTCTCAGTGACATCTTATATTGCTGACCCACCTGATCACACACATGTTGAAAAGATAAATAATCACCAATATACATATTTCATGCTAAACCAACACTCATCATCAGTTGGTCCAGATTACCATCTCCACACATATATACAATCAGTACTAAGATTTATATTAAGATAGCCAATACTCATACTTTAATGGACAGGCTTCAAACTACTCTAACCCACAACTTGTCAGCCTTCCATTTCATTGAAAATCTGATGATGGAATGTTCAAAGCTTACATTAGTGCCAAGGTGTAAAATATTTTGTCTATTAAATAAATAATCCATACATGAATAGTAAAAGTTTTAAAAATATTTTTGATTTTAAAAAATGGTATATTTTTTTCATTGCAGCTAACTAAAAGAAAAGACTTTTAGATTATATGTTTATGGCTTTCAATTTGTTTAACATGTAAAAAGTTTCTTTTCTTCCTCTCATTTTTACTATATATTGTCATTATATTTAACTGATCTTCAGCAAAGTAATTTAATTTAAATTACTTGAATAAATGTTACCTGTCATTTTGAGATGATTTTGAAAAAATGATTAAAACTTCTCTCAGATAAAGAACAAGTTTATTCTTATTCTTAAGCAATTAGTACATCTGGTTAAATTTATCCTCCACTAAATTTTGTTTATATATTATTAATTTTTATTTATATAAAAATGACTTAGTAAATAATTATATATTTAAAAAAGTAAAAAGCGGAACTACTAAAATTTTGTATTTTCACTTTTCCTTTTCAAAAATCCCTTTCACCAGCTCTTCAATCATAATTAATTGATTGTTTAACATTGTTATCATGTGATTTTTGCTATATAATTTTAAAAAACAAAATAAAATATTAAAAGTATACATGGAATGTATAAATATATAATCACTTTAAAAAATAGTCATAGATCACATGACCCCATTCTCTTAAGCTTGTAAGATATAAACAATGAGCATTGCCAATTGCTCAACAAGCTTTGTGATAAATGCTTAGCCAGAGAAAACATTTAAAATAACTCAGGAACCCCCCCTAACCTCTGACCATGGTTTCGTGCTTTGACAATCCTCAGAGAGGTGCTAGAGTAGCTTCAGACACTAGATCCAAAAATACCAACCCAAAGCCAGCATTTATCTAAAAGTTATTTATTGAGTGGAAAATCTGAATTTTTCAGACACCTACATGTCTTCAAACCCAGCTATCCAACTCAAATAGCTATATGGGGCTGAGAGATCTTCATCCAAACCATATATTAGTAGTCTTAGCAATATAACATTGCATAAGACTTAAAGCAGGGACTATAAATAGTCAAATAAAAAAGTCATAGGTCACATGACCTCATTCTCTAAAGTTTGTAAGATATAAACAATGAGCATTGCCAATTTCTCAACAAGCTTTGTGATAAATGCTTAGTCCGAGAAAGCATTTAAAATATCTGTTAGAAACTCCCCCCTAACCTCTGACCATGCTTTCATGCTTTGGTACTTCTCAGAGAGGCACTAGGATAGCTTCAGACACTAAATCTAAAAATACCAACCCAACAAATGCCTATATACATCAATGTGGTTTTTAATGGCCTATAAGTTAAAATACTTTTAAATTCATTAGAGAAATATCTCTAAAAACATATAATTTTAGTTTATTCAACAGTGTAATTGCTTTGCCAAACTAAGTATATTGTTACATTTCTCTCCTCATTTTTAAAGCGATAATCCAGTAGTTGATCCATTATTCATCATCCTGTGGGATCATGTCTTCACATGAAATGTCTCTTGCAATGTATATATATATGTAACAGTAACTCTATCCTTAACAGTGTAAATTAATAGGAATTAAATAATGAGGCTATGAATTATTAATCTAGAACATATACCTTCCATATTCATTTACTTGGTTACTGTACACTCATCATAATGCATAGGAGAGCATGTTCTCATAACTATGGGGGGTTATTCTATGGATCATGTGTGTAGTAGTTATTGCTTTATTTTATTATATAGGATGTATACAATTTGTATGTTTTTAAGAAATAAAATATTTTTATTCCATTATTACTGTAATAAATGTATGAAATTATAATAAATAAGTTTGGAAATGAAGAAATAATCTTATTAATAAGAAAAATAAAACAATAAATCAATTAATAAGTAAAATAAAGTCATTAAAATTTTCTCCATATGTCATAGCATCGGCCAGGAGGCAAACCCACAACCATCTGCAACCAACTGCTTGCTTGCAAGACGGCTGCAGTGACCTCTCACCTAACAACGCTTGACAAGTCATTAAAATCTTTGGGAATTTCCTTTCTTGAGTATTTTTTGCTTCAAAGATTTCAATTTCACATTATAATTTTTCATATACAAAAGATATATCTTTATTTATTTCTAGATAGCTTTTCCAGAAAATGTTTTAAATACTTTATTGTTGTAGAATATGATACAGTTTATACACCAAAAAATTCAAGTTTCAATATTATATTTCTATCATTCTTCTATGCATAAAAACAATATTATTTTTAACAAGCTTGAAAATAAACCATTAAGCATCACATGATGGCGACAAGCCAGAAACTAGTCTGGGGATATTGGATGAGTAGGCATTCGATGGGGATTTTATGCACAAGCCTTCTGGCATTCATTGATTACTCTGGTTGGCACAGGGTGGCACTACTATATGGAGAGTTTTGCTTTGTTTATAAGCTTGAAAATAGTTTATATTCTTTAATCTTTCTTTAAAAGTTCATAAATATTTTTTTCTGGTATCTTGAATATCCATAAATAATAAAACAATATTAAAGAATGAATAATTCTGGCTTAAAAGAAAATGTCTTATCGCTATCTAGAGAATATTTTTTTCTTTTCAATATCATTAAATAAAAAGCTTAAAAGTAATTCTACAAGATGTACATATCCTTATTATTTTTTAACTATCCATACGAGTTCCATTTACTAATAGTAGTTTTAGAATGAATTGAGAAGAAATGTAGATTAGACAATTACAGTAGGGTTGAAAACAATGAATTATTTACTTTAGCTTAGTGCTTCATTTTCTGTATAAACCTTAATACAATATCTTACTATCACTTTAAGTGAATAATGTAAAACAATAATTTTCACTTCTTATGTATAAAAAGGATTCTTTAATAGCTAATTCATTTTTGCTTTCCTTTTCCTACCTTGAAGAAGAGTTGGGGGGGGGGGGGTGAGATCTCATTACAATATTTTTTCAATTGATTTACATATCAATACTTTAACTGCATTTTATTAATTTTAAATTCAACATATTTTATTTTTTATAAAAGGGAAAATTAAATAAACTAATATCTCACATCATACTTTTGAAAATATAATAATGTAACATCGGCATGGCCAATACAATCTCTATGATATATATAAAATTCTCACAGAAAAATTATTTTCAATTAAAAAAAAAAAATCTCAGACATCTGCCTATAGTCAGCATTTTTGATGTTCGAAACTCTGTTAGTCTTTGTCCTAATAATTTATTTGTGTAAAGATGAAGACAATTTTTTTATTTAACCATTTTATATCTGCATTATGGCACTTGATCATTCTCATGTCCTTAACACTCCAAATATTTTATCAGACTTTATTCTTTAGCTTTGTATGCATGCTGGGAAACAATAAGTGCTACAATAACTTTTCAGTACTTTATTTTATCTAAGATATTTTTTAAAAAAAATAACTTTCACAATATAAAAGGGAGATTTCATAATCTAAAGATTCCAATACCATTCCCCTTTTATCAATTAAAGACAGTTTACAATCCACTATCATCATCACTTTCTGTATTGTGTCAAACTCATAATTAATGATGAACTTTCCACTTCACTTGTCTTTATTTTCTCAACTTTGTAGACAATTAACACATCTTGATTTTCTAAGATAGAAAGTTGATTATGTATCAATAGAGAAATAATTCGTCATTGTGTCGAATTAAACTAATACAAGAACCAAATTCACTCCAAAATAACCAAGAATATAAAAATTGACAATGTTTTTTAAAAAAAGTATATATATATTTTTAAACTGTATTATTCATTAAACATATTTCCAGATGTTATACTTACAAAGAGAGACTTTTTTGTGAACATCAAACATTCACATGGCTCTAAATATAGTTTATAGTTTGATAGAACATATGATGTTGTTGGCTATTGAAAGTTGCAGAAAATATTAACACTCTATGGACCTTTCAATTTGATATTTACAAATGAACATACCTTTAAACTAAATTAGTTGAAGATCTTTACTATGTAAGGAACAACTTAGATTAGGATACTTATCAATAGATTGCATAGTAAAAAATAGTAATAAAACCATCAACACATCACATGATCACCATTTCTTATGTTTACACAGGCTGTTAATTACAGTAGCAAATTCTCCATACAGTAGTGCCACCAAGTGCAAGCTTTTATGATCAATTGATGCAGGAAGGTTTGTGCATAAAATCCCTATCTAATGTCTACTCATCTAATATCCCCAGATTATAGAATAATGGTGATTATGGTTTTTGAACAACCAAAGCCACCTAAATGTATAGATGCTGAACTGAGTTCAGACCTATATGACTATGCAAGCATCTGAGCTTGGATTGAAAACAATATCAAATTTTCATATTGGTCTCCTAGCTTTATAGTTAACCAAATAGATAAAAGGTGGCTGCGGGCTGTTGCATTACATTGTATGTTCTAGGTGAAGAGCCCCCCAGTTCAAGACTCCTCACTGATGAAAGCCACAAGCTAGAAACTAGTATGGGAATAATGGATGAGTAGGCACTAAGGATTTTATGCACAAACCTTCCTGCATCCATTGATTATGAAGGCTTGCACTTGGTGGCGCTACTGTATGGAGAGTTTGCTACTGTTAAAAATATGATGTAGAAAACTTTTATATACTCATAACAAAGATAATAATGGAATATTAACAATAATTTTAAAATGTTTTCTTAAAATATTTAATGCCTTCAAAGCTGAGTGCATATTATATTAAAAATGCAAAATTTCTTTGTATATTGCAATTGTGAAAAAGATTTTGTACAACAAATACCATGTAATATATATTAAGGCTACAACCTTAAAATTATGCACCTGAAAAAACGACAATAGGGATCCCTTGTGATAAAGATTTGTTAGAGGTCCCTATTGTCGTTTTTTCAGGTGATAGTTTTAAGGTTGTAGCCTTAATATATATTACTTTAAGTAACGAATATGCACTCTATAAATATAATTATTACAACAAATACCATGATAAGCAGAGTGATAATGCTAAGTGAATTAAAACATAAAAAAATGATCGCTCATTTTTTAAGTATTCAACTTTATTATGTGTCATTGATTAAAATTAGTTATAAATCTAAAATTTAAAGAAAAATAAAATATTATAAAGATTACATTCAAATGTTTTATTTTAGTTTACGATCTCCTTTTTATTTATTTTATGTTTTGTAACATATAAAAGATGAAGCAAAATGAAGTGGAATGGCCATCTATTATGTTGATTAGTATATTTACATACTGTGCCATAATGAAAAGATGATCAGTTCTCTCTCCAAGCCACCTGCAGCCCAATCTCTAACTCAATGCTGGTGCTATACAGTGACATAGTTTCGTTATTCACCACATTTGATTTAAAGCACTAAATATCTGGATCAGGATTTACTAATCAAAATGTGACCATCACTTAAAAACATTCTTGAAAGTTATGGTTTTATAGTTATACACAGTTTGAATCATTTTCAATATTTCATTGACAGTTTTATACACTTTAAAATAAAATTTAATGGTAACATATTATTTATGGATTAAATTACAAAATACATTATCGATTTCATGTCATTTCTTGTGATTCAACATGTTAGCCCGTTAAAGTTACTGCAGTAGGCTGCTAAATTGAGTCTCTATACAACATGTATTAATTCAGGGATGATTTTTCATTCATCTTGAAGAAAGACTTGTCACATTTTCACTAGAACACACTGTGTATAATGATGTTCAGGCTAGAAATATAAGGTAAATATTCTGTATATAATAACATCTTAAATAAGTCTAATATATATATAAATCAAATTATACAGTCAAGCCTCCTTAGAATTATAAAATCCAAGTTACAAGCAGATGGAAAAAATGAACTCATTTTTCATCTAATTGTTTAAGATGGAAACAAAAAATAGATATTATAACATTAGAAATAGATATTTAGTAAGCCAAGAATATTCAATGATGATTAATTTTCTATTTTCTGTTAAAAGGATAGATAGGTTTTCTAATACTTTTAACAATCTTATAAACCAGCATTACTTAAGATATGTAGCAAATATATCAATGTATAATGCTAAAGTGACATTTTTAGAAACAAATATTATAAACAACTCGGTGTAGCTAAATAAGCTGTATATTTAGGTTGTGATTTTGATTATAAAAAATGTCAGTGTAACATTTTGTATTTTCATATTGGATGTATTTGTTAGTCTTCTTGAAAATATATATATATAAAGTAAATTTATTTTATTGTCTGTATTGTAAATAAACTTGCATGTGAAAAGTTTCATCATTATGATTAGCAATAAATATATATGATTCTCATAGTGCAATGATTGTCATATCTGCCTGCCACACTAATAACCTTAGGTCCAAATCTCTCTTATGTGAAACTTGAATTTTTTTCAAGTTACCAGTAAGCATAACATTTTATTTTCAAGTATCCAATGTAAAATGGATATTGATATACATATACTTACTGATTGTTAAATGGATATCTGCCTATTTTTAGTATAATCATGAAACAAGAAATAAAAGTCTTAAACACTTACCACATAGCGATTAACTGTCCTGATAAGTAATGTGTGTGCTTTTTATGACACTCAAAAAATACTTTGCCCTAGAACAAGCCAGCTAAAGATTACTTTACCTTTTTATCCATATTTAAGATAACCAAATCTTATGATTCTTTGGCAGAACATCCACCTGCTTATCAGGCAGGAATTTATGTACTCTGTTCATAAGCAACCAGTCTAATTATCCAATATCTGATCAGTAAGTGGATATTCAATAGCAGTTAGCTAATCTGGTGAGTAATGCATTCTTTTTTACAGTTCTCTTATTAAAAGATATAGAGGAATGTTTTGCTCTGTGTTGTTTATTTAAAAACTATTTTATTTTTTTACTTATATGTACAGTCAGGTAACATTTTACATGTACATAAAAAGCATATTCAACTATTTTTTTATAATAATAAAAAAAGAGAGGGGGGGGTATATTAAATATTTGCTTCAGAATTTTAATCTTTAAATAAGAAAATTTAGATGCTCATTTACATATCAAAAAGTGAATAAGGCTATCATTTTTTATTATTTAGCTTAAGGGTTGCTTGGAATCTAAAAACAAAATACAATCTTCATTTAGTACATTGTACAGGCTTAAACCTGCATTTATATATGTAATATATGCGGGGTTCGAACTCAGACTTTCACACGACCCACCACTCTCAGTGCCATCTCATATTGCTGACCCACCTGATCACACACATGTTGAAAAGATAGTAATCTAGACCAACTGATGATTGCTGGTTTAGCATGAAATACGTATATTGGTGATTATTTATCTTTTCAACATGTGTGTGCTCAGGTGGGTCAGCAATATGAGATGGCACTGAGAGTGGTGGGTCGTGTGAAAGTCTGAGTTCGAATCTTCATTTAGCTAAATTTCAAAATCTTGTCATGCTTTATGCGCTATATGACTTCTAAATATGTATTTGGGTATTAAATAATACCCTAATAGTAATAATGTGCGTTAACGAAAAAAAAAAATTATTTCTTAATGTGCCTAATATATTTGTCCTTTCATGTTGAATATATTTTCGGTGCAGGACACTATAATTGTATCTTTTGATTGATATTATTATATTGCAGTAAATCAAAACTACCATCGATTTGCCAAATATAATATAATAAACATCTACAATAAATGTTATTTTTTTTTAGTTAAAGACTTAGTTATTATCGCACTATTTACTACATGTAAAAATAATGAAATGTCACCGATTATTACTTAAATATGTGTGCAAATGTCTACTAAATATATTAGAATGACAGTTTGATAAAAATCTAATACGTACATTTTATCTTCAATATTTGATTTTTATTACGCCTAATCATTTAAAGCATATGTTTAGACTTTAATAACAGGTATACAGTATTTGTAAATATTAAACAAAATTTTAAGTCATTTAACACACATAAGTAAACCGGAGTCATATCTATTTTATAAAATAACTAACAGCAGAATAAATAAATTTAATAATCAGTTATAAAAGTTTGTTCAAGATTTGAATAAGTTATATCAATGTTAAAGACGATTATGTAAAGAAGTGATTAAGAAATGTGAACCGTTTTTTTTTTAGTAATAAAATTTTGTTCGTCGTCGTTCAGAGAAAATTATTTATTGAAGATACTCTAACTCAATTTTTATCACTAACATGTAAGCTATTAAGAAATAAGATAAAGATCAAATTAATTTTAAGCTTCATATTTTTTATTTATTTAATAAAATGGATATCTGCTATTATATAAATACTTTAGATCCCGCATGATCACCATTCTTTATGCTTACACAAGCTGTTTACGCAGAGGCAAATCTCTTCATACAGCAGCGCCATCCAGTGCAAGCCATAAGTTAGAAACTAGTTTGGGGATATTGGAAGAGTAGGCACTAGATAGGGATTTTATGCACAAACTTTCTTGCATCCATTGATTACTTTGGCTTGCACTGAGTGGCACTACTGTATGGAAAGTTTTGTCTCTGTGTACTTTAAGACATCTATCTGACAAACTATAAAGAGTAAATCATTAAACTTTAAGAAACAGAAACAGTTAATGATTCATACTAATTTACAGAAAATTTATTGTAGTTTAGGTAGTATATGTTACAGATTCAGTCCAATTAATAAACATTCTTTCTTGATGGCAGTTCATCTAATATAACATATTACAATTATTAGACTTTAACTATTTCATACTTAAAATTTTCAACATACTCACTAATTTCTGTTATTACAATATAATGGTCAGACATTATCTTACATAAGATAACAATGAATGTACTTCCATTTTTTTTTCCTACTGAGGGTAAATATGCTATTTGTGTATACTGTAGACAATATTTATAGTCTTTTACTATCCAAGTAATACTTCTCATCATGTTGCTATTTCTTCATCAGTTGTTATTACACTATCATCTTCTGCCCCATTAGAAATTATTCTAAAATACCTATTCTTAAACAGATTTTTTGCCAATAAGTTTATTTTTCTAGAACAGATAATGACTCCAACAATTTTAATTATATTTTTTTTTTTTACTACAATCCTTATCAGAATAGATTGGCTGTAAACTGAAAAAAGATCCTTTTACTCCATCTCAGAGGAATTGAACAAGGCAAATTTCTAATATCCACTCCATATGTTTTTGTTATTTCTCCTATTATATCTATATGATTATTTATATAATACAAAAACATGAATAGGCTGCTCATCAATGCAATAGTCAGCATGGTACATTTATTGGATGTTCACCTTTTAAGATCACGAAACATCATGGTTTTTCTTTTCAGGTGCCTGATAGTTCTTACCTGAAATATTAGTTAAGTTTTCTTGAAGACAGAATGATGTTTGAATAAACTTTTTATATAGATATTTATGATCATGAGAGACAAAACTAAATTATTTCCAAAAAAAGTTATAAAATTTTCAGCAAAAGCATGGATTGATGTTTGAAGACAGAGGGCACTAAGAAACCTCTATATTGTGAACCTAGACTCTATTTGATAATGATCTTTTTTAAAAATACTTATGACTGCAGATCACCTTTAAATGAATTGAAAATTGCATGAATTGGAAAACTGTCTAATATTAAGTGGGACATTGTTGGACTTTGTGAAATTAAAACAAGATGTAAAGAGACAATTGATTTTAAAAATGAACATATATTTTAATGTAAAGACAAGTGGAACAAATTCATTATAAATAAAAAATGAAAAATCATAATGTGGAGATTGATCATAGTGGAAGATATCAAATGCAAATAATTCAGATTCATGCCCCGACAAGTTTTACTGTGATGAAGAAGTAGTAGATTTGTATATGGATGTACAAAATGCTTTTGATCAGAGCAAATAACATTTTAAAATTGTCATGGAAAATTTTAATGCTACAATTGGTAAATGATTAAAAGTTGGAAATGTTATGGATGAATTTGCTTATGGTGATAGAAATGAAAGATGGCATGGACTTATGAAATTTAAAAAAATAATGTGTATCTACTCTTTTGAGAAAAATTCTATACAGAAATGGTGTGGAAACATCTAAATGAAGGTACAGCAGAATTGGATTACATTTTGGCTAAAAGAAAATATGTACTTCAGGATTATAAAGTTCTTAATAGATTCATCATAGGAAGTGATCACTAAGACGTGTATTAATGCAAAACTAGAGAGATAAAAACTATTTAAAAAAACAATATTAATAATTAATATTCCTAACTTTTTGAAACACTCCAATGAGTTTAAATTAGAACTTGCAAAATATTAATTGATTTTAAAGATGGTTCAGATTTCAATGAAATCACTAAAAAGATAATTGAAACGCTATTAAAAACAGCAAAAAAAAAAAAAAAAAAGCAACATAACTAATATAAAAAACAGCAATTAATCAATAAATTTTAATTAAAACAAAACAATGTTTGAAGAAATATATATAAATTAATGATTTATTTATTAGAATTAAATAACCAGTGCTTTGTAAAATGGTATTAAAAAGAGTTAATAATATTTAAAAATATAACTATAGAAGAGACTAAAGTGTAAAATAACATATTTGTATTGAAAGGAAAATTACTTCTACAATAAAAAGAAAAGATGAAACTATTATCAAAAAATGATATGATATCATGAAATATGTGGAATAGTTCTATAAAAATTATATAGTATTATAGAACAAAAAAATAAAATATCCCCTAAAGTTATTATATATTCTGAATATTCCAGCAATTTTAAATGAAAGAATAAGATGTATAATTAGATCTAGAATAAAAAAACATGTTCCAGGAGATGATGGAATTATAATTGATATTTTAAAAGAAACAGTTGAAAAAAGTGAAAAACTATTAAAGTTATATAGCAAATGTCTTATTAATAAAGATGTATCAGATGATTGGAAGATTGCAGTAATAATATTGATATTTAGGAATGGTGGTAAAGAAGATATTAGAAATAATAGACTTAATGGATTTATCAATTCTACAGAAAATCTTTAGCAAGATAATTACTATTCATTCCCAGAAAACTTTGGATTTTAAGCAACTAAAAGAACAAACTGGATTTTAAAATATATTTAGCATAATAGATTACATCCAAACATTGAGAAAATTTATGGAAAGTCCAATGAATATGAATTGTCATTGTGCTTTGGATGTGTAGATTACGAAAAGGCATACAATTCTACAAACATTTATACCATGATTAAAACATTGGATCATCAAGATATGGATCCAAGATATTTGTAATATCATGAAGAATATTT
The DNA here is from genome assembly GCA_028023455.1 of Epiperipatus broadwayi. Classification (NCBI taxonomy): domain Eukaryota; kingdom Metazoa; phylum Onychophora; class Udeonychophora; order Euonychophora; family Peripatidae; genus Epiperipatus; species Epiperipatus broadwayi. The sequence goes on from JAQFVV010000002.1 coordinate 20,423,811, forward strand.
ATTAAAATGTAACAAACTGATTGTAGAAGATGAAAATTGAGAAGGAAATATTGAGATTGATATATTCCATATTTCTAAAACATTTTACAGCACTTTTGCAACAAGTTTTTGAAAGATTAAAATGAGAAGTTAAGGGAATAAATGGAGATGATTTAAGTCATCAAGATTTGAAAGATGATGTGGTTGTTTTTTACAAATAATACTTCAGCACTTCAGAAATTTTTTCAAAAGTTATTAAATGAAAGTGAGAAAGTAGGATTAAAGCCAAATGCTAAAAAGATTAAAGGAATGTTGAATATGTTTCAGAAGCAAAAAAATAAAGACTCATAATTATGAATTAAAAGAAGATGATAGCTACAAATACCTTTATGAGATTATTAATTGGGACACAATGGATGAATTAATCATAGAATTAACGTGGGTAGAACACTTTTGGTGGGAATAATTCAATATTAAAAGAAAATCTCCCTCTGTGATTGAAACGGAAGAAAGATTTTTAATAAATGTATTTTACTAATTCTTATTTATGAATCTGAAACAAGCATTTAGCAACAGTATAATACAAATGCTTCAAATCAATGAAAGAAGTATGAAGAAATGTATGTTATGAGTAATAAAAAAAATTGAAAAAATAAATGGATGAGAGAACAATCAATTATCACTGTTATCATTGAAATAATTAAGAGACTGAGTTAAGCTTGGATATTTCTAGAAAAAGTTATAATAGATAGACAGTTGAAATTTTATCCAAAAGTTTATAAAAAAAACATAGAAAGATACCATATATAAAATATATGAGATGAAGAAGTTTATTGATATGTGATGGAGATCTTCATCTTGTAGTAGATTGATAATAGTTGAAAATTATGATTATGACAAAAAATAACATATGATGACCAAGAATATACTGTTTGGTGTCAAGCGTTGGTGGCCTAGAGGTTAGCATAGTTGTCTTCCAAGCAGCTGGCCTGGATTCGCTTCCCGGTCAATGCTTTGGCATATATAAAAAAGAATATACTGTTTCAGAAACCTAAATGGACTGTTTGAAGCAGATCAGTTTTATCTGAATAAATTAATGCAAGAAAATGAGAAATTAATTAAAGACATATCTGAATCAACAATCTCAAATAATGATCATAAACATTGTTACTGTCACAGTTAGAATTTAAAACGTCCTTACTTTCAGCTAACCATTTGATTTATTAATTCGTCATTAAATTTTAATTATTATTCAATAAATGTTATTTTTTATCAAAAAACATTACATTTGAAATAATTTATAATTTTGTAATTTTTAATCAATTCAAATGATTTAAATACTTGTCAATTTTGAAAGATCGTATTAACAAGTAAAAACATTATCAGCTTTATTTTGGTTTACTAGAAATTGTCAAAATAATTTATGTTGCTCTAATCCTGAATGATGTCAAAAAATATTTTACTTTTTTATACAAAATCAAATTTATTAATGAACAGGTTTTGTGTTATATGTACATATATATATATTGGAGGAAGGGTTAACAAAAGTAGTTTTATTTATACAGTAAAATAATTTATTGTAAGCCTAAATTTATTCTTATATCTTTTCCTTTATATGTGGAGATTTATAAAAAGTAATATATATGAATAGGCCTAAATTTTCATTAACATTGATCTTCATAATATACTGTCTTACAGCCAGAGAATCCTTCCCTCATGGATATCGGACATCGTAAGCAATTCATTCCAATTGGAATAAAACAAGCAGAGCTTTTTTATAGTCCGTTTTGGTCCACCAAAGATTCAGAAATGGCTGACAAACTTATAAAATTACGGATGAAGCCAGAAAAGAAAAGTAGAAAGAGATAGAGGAGAAAGAACACTTCATCTATCTTGCAAGACATTGGCTTTTTCACAAAATTTTGGTGAATATAAAAATATCTCTAAAATGTAACTTCTGTCATTGATATCAGGTTTCCAATCTCAAATTCTAGTCTTCTAGACCCAATATTGATAGAAAAAAAATATCATCAGAACAGAATTTCACAATCTTTTTCACAGAGGTCATGTGATCATAATCTGATAAAAAAAACTGTAGCTTTTGATGAAATCGAACTTGCATTAGATTGGCTCTAATCAAGAAAAGCTCTGGAGTAGATAACATACCTTCAGAGGTTTAATAAGATTTAGAACCTAAAGCTAATGCAGGTATGGCATAATTATTCAGTAACATTATTCATATAGATAAAAGGTGGTTGCTGGAGGGTTGCATTAGATCCTAAGATCTAGGTGCAGTGCTCTCAGATCCAAGGCTCCTCACTGATGAAGGCCATAAGCCAGAAACTAGTCTGGGGATATTGGATGAGTAGGCCCTAGATGGGGATTTTATGCACAAGCCTTCTGGCATCCATTGATTACTCTAGCTTGTTGTGGGTGGCAATGTATATAGTGAGTTTTGCCTGTTTTAACAACAGTTATACACAAGCATAAGAGGTAGTAGTCATGTGATGTTTATTGGCTAGAAAGTTTTTCAAAACTTTGGCCTACAGGCAAAACTATAGCAGTCTTAAATTCAAATAAAGCTAACAAGGATTCAAAAAAATATCATTCAATATCATTGTTATAAGTTCTCAATAAGCTTCTTGAAAGAGTCATAATCACAAGAATTTCACCAATCCTGAAGAATCAGTTTCCTACAGAACAGGTTGGGTTTAGGCTAGGAAGAAGTTGGGAACAAGTTTACTTAACAACTAACATTGAAAACGGCTTTACAAGATAAATTTAAATACTGGAACTTCTTTCATTGATCTAACCTTTGCTTATGGTATTGTTCAGAAAAATTGTCTTTTTTAAAGGTTCTAAAAATCTTAAATATAAATTGCTATAGCTTAAATGTAGATAAAATTTATGCAGGAGCTACTGAAAAACTCCAGTAAGCTATATGTAAACTAAAACAACTCCATCAATAAATGAAAAAGTATAAAATAGACCCACTTGTACTTTTTTTTGGATCATATATAAGCATTTAATTTATTAACATATTAAATGCCAATAAACTGGATTCCAAGAGATTGTAAAAGACCCAGAAAGAGACCACATGTGAGATGAATGGATGAAATAAGAAAGTGTGCAGGGGTGATGTGGAGAAGAGAAGCTAAAGATTGGAGATAGTTTGAACTTGGAGAGCCCTTCATCCTGTAGGGAATTGATAATGGTTGATGATGATAACCTAAGTATATCACAGATATGGTATATAATATATGCATTAAATTTAACTTATGTATTAATTGATATAACGATTTATTTAATTTACTGTTATTGTAAATAGCAGTAGTAAATAATTTATGTTTTGTTAAATTTTAACCTAAAAGAAAATATATTTAATCTTTGTAATAAATATTTATTTTAGTCTTTAATTATGGTTCTATATCTGTTGCCATTTGTCACAGTCATGTGTCAAAAACTCCATTTAAATGGTTAAAGTGTATATAAGAATACATAACATTTTGAAATTGTCACATTGATATAATTCATGCAATACATTATGTATGCAATTTAATTTATATAAGATTACTTCAGTGCTTGGTGCAACAGAATACCCTTTTCCCTACTGCATTACATTAGCTTTGCTGTTGTTAGATAGTTAAGTTACATTTTAAGAAAACTTGATTTTGTTTAGTTAATGACATAAAAACCAAAATGAGAGTTAATTTTGCTAGCCAAAATTATGTTTAACTCCATCTTTAGATAAATCTGTATTTCATTTTAAAGGAAGAAAGTATCACTAAGATGTTAAAAAAATAAGCGTCTCATTGCTATTATGGCTGCTAATTAGTTAAAAGAACCTAAATTATCTTATTATTTTAGATTATCATTACAAAGTTAGTATTTTTTACAACTGAATTATTTGATATTTAAGAACCTGAGATGATTATTATTATTTTTCATTATGATTGTTTGAAGAATGTAGCAATGAATTATCAATCAACCATTGGTCTATCCACATCTTGTAAAATAATGTATTAATTACTGTGTGATTAGCCTGTGAGAGGACTTTAGTTATTGTACACTTAAACTATAAGAGGACTTACCTTATGTTATATGTTTATTTAATGCATTAGAGTTCTTGTACTGATTTAGACCTGTGTTTAGATCTAAACTTTACTTTATAATTGATTGGCTGCCCTTTGAAAGGTTACAATATATATAGATAAAATAAGCAGATTAAAGGTGTTATTTATGGCACTAGTTTCAGATCTACTTCACAAGCAAATTGGCTTAGATCAAAAACCTCTGTATATTTTTTAATTTGGGATGATAGCATGATAAAAAGGTAAATCATATGTGCTGGAAGAATGGTACATTAGATCTTAAAAGTCCAGCTTGCCATACACTTGAAATCTGTCTGAGAATATTGGATCGGATAGCATAGGATAGGAATTTAATAAGCACTATCATCTTGAATCTGTTATTTTTTATTAACACTTACAGTAAGTGGCACAGAGATTGTGAAAATTATGCGCCCATAGTAGCAATATGTAAGTGAAAGTCATGTGATGGAATCAGGCGAAATGTAAAATATATATTCTTAAAGGGAATAAAATAAAGAATTCGTTTTGTACTCTATTTTCTAAAAAATAAGAAAAATATTATCTGCTTATTACTAGAGTATAGAGACAAATTGAAAAATCCGAATAATAATTTAAGGAACAGAAGAACTACCAACAAGAGAATATATTTGTAAATGTAATAATTTATGTATGTAGGAGAAGTGGGGAAGATATTTTGTAAATTACATAAAGAAAATGTGGAAAATATTACCCTTTTATTACTAAAATAGATACAGACAATAGAAAGAATGCGATCAATCAATTAATAAATAGATATATAAATTAAGAAAATATACAAAACGTACGTTTTTAATCTTGTCTAATGATAACAACTTTAAAACTAAAGCCATTGAATGAAAAAAAATGTCTGGAAATTGGATAAAATATAGATTTGATGTTTAAGAGTTATGTCTTTAGATAATAATAAGAAAAAAAATTATAACTAATAGTTTTTTGGGGGAGGGAGGGGAACTTACTGACTTAGATATTCTGGTTTTAATGAAAAAAGAAGCCATATTTCTTTCCATCGCTAGCGAAAGTACTTGATCATTTCAAAATATCTAATGTCTCAATATTGAGAGGTACATTATAAATTTTAACATTAGAAACATAAATTAATATTTTCATATAAAAACGATAATATTTTCTTTCTCTTTCAAAAAAAAAAAAAAAAAATTTGCTTTATTAAAAAAATAAATCTACTCCGTCTTGCGCTTACGAAAGCCTCTCGTGTAATTTTAATTTTGGACAAATAAGACTGATCCGATTTTATTTTTCAAAATCTAACCAATTCTCAATGACATCTGACAAATCTGATCTATTAGGCAGTCAAGAAAACTTTATTAGTAGATTTTGAGCTAAGGTCTTTCAGTAAGTAGAGATTATTTAAATAGTGCAGGAACTAACGGAGAACGAGAGTTCTTGAAAGAAAATCTATATTTAAATAGAATAATTTTGATATTTTTTATGTCGTTAAGTGTGTATGATTTTCATTTTGAAAATTTCTTTTTTAATATTAAATATAATTTTTACATATTATTTCAGTGTTTAATATTACAATTTGGAGTAATAAAATTTAATTGTTATTTCTGAGTGTGTTACTATACATACCCGTATTACAGTAGCAACCCCTCCATACAGTAGTGCCACTCAGTGCAAGCTTTAGTAATCACTGGATGCCAAAAGGTTTGTGTGAAAATCCCTTTCTAGTGTCTACTTATTCAATATACTCAGACTAGTTTCTAGCTTGTGGCTTTCATCAGTGAAGAACCTTGGATTTGAAAGCCCTGCACCTAGATTTTAGGACCTAATCCAACCCTCCAGCAACCACCTTTTATTTATTTATGCACAAATCTTCTTGCATCTCTTGATTACTAAGGTTTGTGCTATGCATTAACATCTTGTGTAAGCATAGAAAATTATGATCATGTGATGATTCAGTGGTTTTATACCAACCCTGCCAATAGGATAATATGGTGACTTTTTTTTAAAAAAACCAAAGATACCAAAGTATATGGATAGTGAACTGAATTTGCATCTATATGACTATACAAATGAATGAGCTTGGATTGGAAACATTATTATGTTTTCATCTTGAACTCGGAGGTTTATAGTTAATTAAATTGGTAAAAGGGTTGCTGCTGGGGGATTGCACTAAATTCTAAAATCTAGTTGCAGTGTTCTCAGATTCAAGACTTCTCACTGATGAAATCCACAAAGATAGAAACTAGTCTAGGATATTGGGTAAGTAGTACTGAATAGGGATTTTATGTGTAAACCTTCTTGCATCCATTGATTATTAAGGTTTGCACTGGGTAAAACTACTATATAGGGAGTTTTCTACTATAATAACAACTTGTTTAAGCATAGGAAATGGTGATCATGTGATGTTTTTGTGGTTTTACACATTTTACACTTTTTTAACACAGCAATTAAGCAGTTATTTTAATCAATCATTTGGTGCACATCCAAGTTGTAAAATCAGATATATACATTTTTTTATCTTTTGAGAGAATGATTAAAAAAATATACACTTGGGTCTCATTTTATGCGGATTATTTTAATGTGATTTTGAAGTTATGTGATTCATGTTTCATCTTAATATCTTTCATATTTCACTATATTTATTAGATATCAAGAAATGTAAATTATTAATAACTTATTTTGACTTGAATTTTTTTTTTTTTTCAAAAATATAACGTTATATTAGCAGCTAATGTGAATATGGCCTTAAGCTGTATTTAGAATCTTAGCTTCTATGCAAATAACCTACTTATACTAATGAGTAAATAACAATAATACATTTATATGTAGGTATAAAAATATCACAATAAATATTCAAAAATTTTAAACTTTTAAAATGTATTTTGCTAGATATAACAGAAATAAATATTTTTTAGATTTTTAAAATAAATAATAACGAAGATTTTATTGATTTTGTAAACTGAAAATAATCTTTGTAACAATAATGTATAATCTTTTTGTTTTGATTGTGATCTCATTTCTTTAATGTAGAAACAGAAAACCATTAACACAGCACAAGACTGAAAGTGGCGCTAGTTGTACATCACATCATGAATCTGATTTCTTACTAATTCACAAATGAATGCATATTGTCAAATAGCGCTAATGATTAAAATATGTATAAAAAATGTAAAATTAAATACTGTAGTTAATAAAAAAAGTAAAAAAAGTTTGTCTTGTACTAATTTGTTTCAAATATTTGAAATTTTTTATTAATCATACTTTATTTCCTTATTTTTTTAATGCAAATTTTAAAGTAATTTTACTTCGTTGCTTTGCTTTTATGCGATTTCTGAAAATTACAGGAACCTATACCCCATTTTTCAAGGTAAGTTAAGTTTATTTTTGTGTGATTTCTTTTTTATTTTTGCATGATTTCTTTTGTGTGCATTTTCTGAGGAACCTATCTACCGCATAAAATGAGACCCAGGTGTAATTATTAAAATAATAACAAAAACAATAATAACTGAATGGGTTTATTGCTTAGGAGAGAAGTTAAACTGCTGGAAATGATCTAAGAACCTTATGATCTTAGAACCTTATGTTCCAGAACCTTTACAACTGCACTAAATATTTTGCATTTCAATATTTTTTCTATAATGAGAATTTGAGTTAGTAAGTTAACATTTTAATTTTAATATTAAAACCTTATTCAGTATTATGAATTAATAAATTGGACTTAACTTGTTCAAAACACAATGAGAACCATTACTTTTTTTCTTATTGACTGATTATCATAACACTCTTGAAAAATAAATTATGACATTTTTATTGAATGAATTTCATTTTTAAATATAAACAAATAATTATCAAGTCATTGTAAAACTATGAAATTCTTTTCTAAAATTTAAAATTTCATTTACAACCATAAAATATTATGAAAGTTCAGTAGTGCAATGTTTAACAGAATGAAATGATTGTAATGTTATCGTTACTTCAAATTTCTTTACGTGTATTTTTTAAAAATGAAACCTATTTCAAAATAATCTAAGTATAAACATAAATATATTTCTTTTTAAATGATTATTATAGAAATATTTTTGTAAAAATAATCATAAATATTTAATAACTCTTGAAATTACTGTAATTTTTCTTTTGCTCATGGTTTATCAACAATTAAAAAGTTTGAGCATTTTTTTATATACCCAAGATGAAAGAATCTACTAATCAGTGACTTATAGACTTTTGTGTTTTTCATAGTTTTTCTTTGTGGGCTATTGAAATCTTCAAATTAAACCAATAAATATATACCCCCCCCCATTTTTACATCAAGTGAATACTTATATAAGACTAAAACCTCAGTACATGCACCTTGAGTGCTTAATTTTAGCAAGAGAGACCTCTACAAATCATAGTGCAAGATTCGACTTTACAAAGATAAGAGGAACCCTCTTATCTCTAACCTATTTTTCTTAATTATATAGGAAAATCTAAAGCATTTTGATTTGGGAGCATGAAGCTAATAAATTATTCACTGATTAAGTTCACTATTTCTATTAAACATTAACATTCGTGAAATCTTTGGATTTACAATGAGTCAATGTTCAGATATCAAATTTAGAAATATTTTGAATCAATTTAAAGTTGTAAATATTAATTCTTATTAAGTGCGATGTCAGCACGTAATACTTATATAGTGAATGTAAAACTGGCAAAAGAGTGTTAAATATTATGTGAAAAAAGAGTGACTTAAACCTGAAGCATAGCAACCCTCTCATAGCATTTATGAAACCCTGATTCTCAGAATCATAGAGTTCATTAATAGTTACAAAAGCATTTATATCTAATAACAGTTTTTCCATCACTATATGCTTAGAGACTACTTTTGCAATTTGAATACTTTGTCACAGATTGTATCAATTTTTTTATCATATGTAAACTTTATTTAATCTACAAGGAAGTGCACATTTTTTCACTTTTCTTATAGTAGAAGTTACTGGAACATACAAGGGGATCTCAAAAATAACTAGAATTTTGTAATAAAAAATTGTATATTTATATTTAGGTGTTGCAAATTGAATCACTTTAAAAAGTATAGTCTGTTCATGCATTGCACTGGTATACATCCACTTGTCAGTTTTTGAAGTTGCTGGAAACACTTGCAAAGTGATTTACACCTTTTTCACACACCCCCAATTCTTAATCCACAAAAAAAAAATTGTGATATTTTTTCGTTCATGAAATTTAAATAAAATTGCATGAAATGAGATCGAGTGAATGCAGCTGATAAATAAGCTGGGTCAGGTTGACTTTAATTAGAAAGTATTTTACATTCAAGACTTTGAGAGACGACACTTTGTTGGGGTGTAGTTTGCACTCTTTTCTTGGCAACAAAATGGGATGTTTTACCACATCACGTGAATGTTTCAGAACTTGTAGATAAAATGTCTGACCATTATGAACTAAATTTGAGAGAAAAATGCTGTTTGCATAAAAATCAGCATTATTTTGACTTTGGACTTCACTTGTGATGCTTTTTAGGGATGTGGTAAATTTAACATTTCAGTTAAACCACTCATAAACTTGTGTTTTTATGAGATCAGCTTGCTTAGAATCTGTTGACAACTTTTTCCCTTGCTGTTTTCTGTAAACGAAAACAGAATTTCATATTGTATTTCAGCCATTATAAACAAAAACTGGCAAATGCTTGAAATGCATTTTACAAAAAAATGTGCAACATGGCGCCACAAATTTCACTTAGTGGTATCATTTGGTAGATTGATGGAGAAGAGTTTCTGCAAGAAGTATGTAATAATAGTATATACTTCCACAGGAATGCAACTCAGAGAACAATTGCTGTTATTTTGGAGTTCCCCCCCTCATACACATATATAGCCAAAAGTTATTGTTCTCATGATAAAAGAATAGAAATCCAAAGTTCTAAATTATTGCTTTTATTATTATAAAGCTAATATTTTGTTTTTGTTTTTTACTTCTAGGTGCATTATTCATAAACGGGGTTATAATTAATGACATTTCTTATAATAAAACATTTCTTCAGAAAATCCTTGATGAAGATTGATGATTCACATTGTTCAAAAAAAATAACATAACCACTGAGTGGCCCAATGCCATTTTTTGAAGTTATCATCTAAAAATAAATTGTCATATCTAATCTTTCCCATCAATCTCCCTAACTTTAGTAAATATTATTCATTTTGAGCTTTGGTATAATTGTTATTATTTTTTTGTAATCTATATTTCTTTTTCTTTCAATAAATGAGATTATGTTCTTGCATATCAATATATGTTCTTTATAATGAAAGAATTTAATGAGACAGAATGTTAAGATTTGGAAAGACTATCTATGAAGAATGAGGAATAAATCTGATTGAGACAGAATATGATAATAGCCAAAAAGACATTACTAGCATTTAATGGGTCTGTAGTTCATTAAATATGGTTGTTGACAGAAGATAATTAAGTCAATACAAAAATACAATAAGTTAAATGAAAAATTATAATCTGAGAAACTATAATCTATTGGCATGAATATTACAGAAGTGACAGTTTTGGAAAATTTGACAACAATTCACAATTATTCATTATGCCATATATATTTTATTAAACACAGTCTCAGCAAAAGAGAGCTGGAGGAAGGTTTAAATTTTAATTCTAAATATTACATTAAAAACAATTAAAAAATACAAATTAAGTAGCATATTTTATATTTTTATTAATTATTAAGAATTTGTGTACTGTATTAATTTTTTATTTATAACATATAAGTACGTATGTTTTAAATGTTTACTGTTTTATGGCTGTAATGGTCGCAATGTGGAAAAGTGTAAACAAATAAAGTGTGAGCTATTATTTGTTAGTTCATGCAATTCATTAAAGGTTTGGAATAAAATTAAATGATTATGAGAGCTTTATTGTAATTTTTACTTACTCAGTATATAGCAGATTAGGTTTGTTTAGAACCATTGTAATAAACAGGACCTGAATTTTAAAATGGTTCAGTATATCCATTTGAGACTATCAATATTTGTAAAGTCAATGTTACAGACTGTAATAAATGAGTAAAAAAATGCTTGAAATGTATTTAAAAGCAAGATTAATTCATGTTTAAAAGAATTATATAGACATTTCTGTTTCACATATTAGTTTATATAAAAAGCACAAAATACTCATCTCTAATATATTTTTTTTTTGCTTTATCTTGTCCTGCTGCTAATATATATAATAGAACATTTCCCCCCATATGTCATAGCATCGCTGGGAGGCGAACCCACAACACTGTCTGCAACCAACTGCTTGCTTGCAAGGCGGCTGCGCTGACCTCTTGGCTAACAACGCTGGACTAGAACATTTTTTTGGCTTTTATAGATGCAATGTTATTTTATTGGAGCCTCAATCTAAATTTAACAAAGGAAAAAACTAATTAAAAATGGGCTAGGCAAACTGAATTATTTCATTCAGAAACAATTTTTTTTTTTTATTGATAGACAACTTCCATATTTCTCCATTCTTTTTTATTTCATAAATAATTTCATATAAATAAAGATACAATAAAAGACAAATAATCCTCAAGATGCATTTCGTGCTGAACCAGCACTCATCAGTTGGGCCAGGTTATCGTCTCTCATATACATCTTTATTACATGAAGAGTATTTATGAGAGCAAATTGTCTCATTTTTATTTTCAAGCGTCAATTTACTCCTCTCCCAACTTTTACATTATCAACTTTTTTGATAAACACGTAATGATTATTACTAATCATTTATTAAACTAGAGATTTTCTTTAGCACAGATATAAACTTTAATCCAAGTTAAAGATTAATATATCTGATTTTCAGCATTTTTTATATTAATCTGACATCAATGAACCAAAAATGGAATACCATTCCCAGATAACTAGATTTTTAAATAAGGGAAGATGTTCAAACAATATTTTGAGTGAAAATTTAAAATAATTAACTCTTTCTACTAGTAAAAAAAATTTTCTCTCATAAAATCGTAATTATAATCATAAAAAATGTTTGTGGGTTGTATCTGAAAAAATTATTTCATATGTGTTCCATGGATTTTCATCTAATTTATTTGTCAAGATTTTAATTCAATAAACTTTCTGACAATATTCAGACATATTCTGTCAATTGCATATATATTTTCTTCAATGATGGTTCCATAATGAGTTTAGGCCCCAGAGCTTGTCTTTTTATGAACTGTAACAGAAATCTCTAAAACTTATCTCTTGCTCTTATCATCAGATATATGAGTTCATATAAATATATATCATGTTTTGTCTGCTTTATAATAAATTCTTTAATTTTTGGTGGAAATTTTCAGTTTGCTATTCATTTATCTCTTTTTATTACCTTGCTTATATGCATGCATCCTTCTTTCATATTTCTACATTTATCTTATACCTTTTTAATACTATCATAATTATTTTTCAATCTTTCTACAGAGTATCTTAGAATCATATAACTTTCATTGGATGTTTTCTAGTTGCTCTCATTGTGTGACCATGATAATTGTTGTTTTAAACATTTAAATTCAATTTTATTTCTGTATTCCTATATTTTATCTTGAAGTTAATTTAATGCAGTGTTTGTTTGTAAATAGCTTTTTTGTAATCTTTTTCTACTTAAGTTTTACACTTTAAATGAGCTTTTTAAATTTCCTAACACATTTTAAAGTTTCATGTTTCCATATAAACTTGAAATGTTTTAGATTCCTCTTGATCTTCTCTAGTCTCTCTATTTCCTGATTTATTTCTAATATTTTCATCTTTTTTTATTTTTTCTTTATTTCTTTCTTGAATCTATTTTATTTATTTTTTTCTGCATTTTTTAAGTTTACAAATATTTTAATGTTAGACAGTACAAGTTCATATCCCTTATAGATAGCTTTATATATATATAAACTCATAAGAGAAATATTCTTCTATGAGTTTTTATTTATATTATAAGTTGTTTACCGTTATTTGGAATATATTTAAGTTTCGTTGTTGTATTATTAATATTAGCGGATATTTTATTTTGTTATATATATATATATGTCACTTGATGATTATTCCTTTTAAAACCATTATGTTGTCTTTCTTATGTATATATATATGATCAAAATATATATATATAGTTGTCTATTAAATTGATTATGTTTACATATTAAATTCAATGAGAATATATATATATATAGCACATATTTAGTAGCTATCATTTGTTTTGTTTGTTATAAATGTGCTTATAATTAAGAGTTAATGTGAAATTCATATTATCAAATATACTAGTCATTTGATATTCCAAAGCAAATTTTATATGATGAGAATACCTCATTATTTTAATATATAAAGGCAATGCAAATTTACATTAACAAAAAAATGTGCCATAGCGTGCTATTTTTTACAATCACATGATCACCATTTCTTATGCTTGCTCATAACTGTTATTAAAACAGGCAGTTACTCTGGCTTGCACTGAGTGGCACTACTGTATGGAGAGCTTCGCCTTTAATAACAGTTATGAGCAAGCATAAGAAATGGTGATCATGTGATATTTAGTGGTTTAACACCAATCCTGCCTAATAGGATAGTGGTGGCTATGGTTATTAAAGAACCAAATACACCAAAATGTATGGGTACTGAACTGAGTTCAGACCTATATGATTATATAAGCTAATGAGCTTGGATTGAAAATATTAATGTGTTTTCAATTTTATTCTCATAGTTTTGTAGTTAAGTAGAGATAAAAGGTGGCTGCTGGAGGATTGCATTATTTCCTAAGATTTAGATGCAGTGCTCTCAGATCCAAAGCTCCTCACTGATGAAGTCCACAAGCCAGAAACTAGTCTGGGGATATTGGATGAGTAGGCACTAGATAGGGGTTTTATGCACAAGCCTTCTGGCTTTCATTGATTCCTCTGGCTTTCATTGATTCCTCTGGCTTGCACTGAGTGGCGCTACTGTATGGAGAGTTTTGCCTGTTTTAATATGTTACAATATTATTATAATTCTGAAAATAGTCTTCTGATAATGAAATTTCATGAAATTTTGAATAAGTTACAATGCACTCTGCAGCCATATCTAAATTTTATTTTCAAACTTGCTATATTATGTTAATTAAAATCTTGACATCTTCATATTTGAGTTTTGCTTCAATACCGTTTTACGATTGGGTAATGCTGATTATGAGACTTATGTGGCTACCAGCAACCAAGGAATTTTATTTTTATTTAATTAGAAATAAATAAAACACAAATAAAAATCATTATCCACTTAATAAACTCCTATTTTTCAATACACTAAAATCAATAAAGCTTGTCAGATGTCCAATACATTGAACAACAACAAGTATATAAACAATGAGGATTGCCAATTCCTCTACAAGCTTTGTGATAAATGCTTAGCCAGAGCCAGCACTTAAAATATCTGTCAGGAACCCCTGACCATGGTTTCGTGCTTTGGCACTCCTCAGAGAAGTGTCATAGGGTCATGTGATCTATGATTCTTATTTTGACTATTTATAAGAAGTATATATTTCAAATAAATAAATAATGACAGCCAATTCCATCTATAGTAAAAGCAATCAAATATTTATCTCATTTATTATTACATCATATAATAATAATATTATTTGTTTATAATGCGCATGAATTGCAAAATAGACTTTATGGGTGAGTAAAATACTAATCATGTGATTGCCAGACACCAATCGCAACTTATGGCTACAATTATAATAGAATGTAATTGCTGCTTTGAAAGTATTAAATTGCAGTTAAATATGCTGATTATAACTATTTTCTTTAATGACATCCATATTATGGATGCGTCACATCACTAAAATTAAGCTAGTTTATAAATAATTTAAAATGAATTAGGATTTTATAATATATATTCTTATATTCGGTTCTCTACTAAAATGATTTCTAAAAATCTAAATCATCACTCATTATTAATATTTAATGTAGATTATTCTCAAACATGAAAACGTTATATTATTTCATTAGTCCAATATCCAATAGATGTCGCAGCACTTTCAAACATTCAAAACTGACTGCATGAGGTAATTTTTAGTTTTACGTTTTAAATGAAAGATTGCTATAAATTTAAAAGTGCTGTAGTTTAGATTTTTTTTTTATTTCTGTATCTTTTTTGAAAATGTTTTTAATCGAAGATAATACAGACTGATAGAAAAGCTTTAAGCTCATTTATAAGAATTTAAGCCCTCCCCCATTTCCTCTTTTTTAAAAAATACATTTAATGTAAAAATATATAAATACTCGTCACTATTTTATTTGTTTGTCGATTTTATTCATATACCTAAATCAATTTCTAATAAAAGGATTTTCAATTTTTTAATACTTTATTAAACGTTTAATATGTTATCATTAATTGTCAGTTATAGATAGTCAATTGAGAAATCTATCCAATTAAAAAGTATATTTAATTTTTACCTTACCTCTATTCATTTATATCCTTTTTTCCCACTTTTTTATTAATGTTTAGATGTAATTGTAGCCATATTTTTTTTGTGTATTATTTACAATATCTTCTATTTTAAACGTATTCACTACTTCATTACCATCACTCTTAGCTTAATATTACCATTTTATCCCCACAGATTAAAAATTACATACATACACAAATGTTCAAATGCTCTTAGCTGCAAAATGCAATCTGTTATTAATTTTAAAAACCGGCTCTTTTTCCCTTTCTTAAAATTTGAGTAGAATAAATTTTTAATGTTCACTTCATTATGTTCTTCACTTAAGTTGTAACTAAACCATTAAATATCACATGATCAGCATTTCTTATGTTTGCCCATAACTTATTAAAACAGGCAAAACTCTCTATACAGTAGTGCCACTCAGTGCCAGCCAGAGTAATCAATGGATGCCAGAAAGGGTTGTGTGCATAAAATCCCCATCTAGTGCCTACTCATCCAATATCCCCAAACTAGTTTCTGGCTTGAGGCCTTTGCCAGAAACTAGTCTGGGATATTGGATGAGTAGGCACTAGATGGGGATTTTATGCATAAGCCTTCTGGCATCCATTGATTACCCTGGCTGGCACTGAGTGGCACTACTGTATGGAGAGTTTTGCCTGTTTTAATCCCCATCTAGTGCCTACTCATCCAATATCCCCAAACTAGTTTCTGGCTTGAGGCCTTCTCCAGAAACTAGTCTGGGGATATTGGATGAGTAGGCACTAGATGGGGATTTTATGCATAAGCCTTCTGGCATCCATTGATTACTCTGGCTGGTTCTGAGTGGCACTACTATATGGAGAGTTTTGCCTGTTTTAAGTTGTAACTATTTATATAATTATTCATCTCATAAATAAACAATGGTGTACTAGTTATCAATAAATATCCAATGTAATGACTTTTTGGCATTCATTTCTGAATTTAGGACTGAAAAAACAAACTATTTTTTTTTTCTTTTCATATGCTTTATCATTCTTAACAGAGACTTTGGGTCAGATGAATAAGTGTGGAATGTGGGAATTTGCCACTTATTACATTTATAATTATGGCAAGCAAAAAATTAATTATTTCTCTTATTTCCTGAAGTATGAAAAATCACCATATAAGATAACAAGTGGTAATTGAAGCCAGAGGGTGATGTGAATCTCATAGTTATCGACTTTGGCTGTCATATGTAGTTGATCTACAACTGTAGATCATTTTCAAATAAAAACAAATTAATTTGCATTGAAAGTAACACTATTTATTTCAAATATGATATCGTCTGACTTTGTGAAGTTTAGAAAATAAGATTAAAAGACAACTGATTTTCAAAACAACATGTAATGTTCTATAAAGACAAATATTAGAACATAAAGAGAATGAAATTCAATATAAATAAAATTGAAAGAACAAAACTTGTGGAGATTATTTGTTCAATTTAAGTAAAAATACCAAATTAAAATAATTCAATAAACCCAAGAATAGATTTGTATCAATAGCACTCTCCTTAGGAGAGTTCTGTGCAGCGACATGATGACATTGAAACTTCAAATTAGAAATTGTAGTGTTTAATGGCTTTGAAAATTTACTCCATATATTTGAGTATTTCTAAAGAATGTATATCAATTTTCTTGAAAATATGATTGAAACAAGGCCTATTTTTTAATGCAGGTATCATTTTAATCTTGGAGCATCGTAATTTATAATCCAGACAATAATCTGTGCTTGTATGTATTTGTATAATATGAACTCTTGTATTTTGATTTCTAACTATAATGTAATCTAATATTTTAATTTGTGAAGTGCAGATAGTTGAAAATTGAAATAAATTGAGATACTGCCGAATCTCACTGCACTCATTAAAATACCTATCCGACAGCCAATCAGATGTCATGATAACAGTCTAGACAACAATCAAACCCAAACACACAACAAAGATTTTACGAGAAAAGGGTGGCCACCCATCTCTCAACTGTTCTTTTTATATATCTAAGCCAGTCGTAAGTATTTAGGTTTGAAAGCTTGAAGCTCCTTTTCTCGTAAAATCTTTGTTGTGTGTTTGGGTTTGATTGTCGTTTAGACGGCTATCATGACATATGATTGGCTGTCGGATAAGTATTTTAACGAGCACTGAGATTCGGCAGTATCTCAATTTATTTCAATTATAATGTAATCTATTCAATGTCATTGTTATGAGTGTAAATGCATGTTTCTTTATAACAATCTGCCTAAACGAAGTGTTTATCATAATTAAATGCTATGTTATGCAAAAACTCAATACAAACACATCAATTCAAAATTAAATAATTGATCAACATCAAATTAAAAATTTGCTATCAATGATTTTTCTTTCCTATGCACATGTATCATGGGAAAAAATAATGTAATGCACACACACACACACACACATATATATTATACTACCTTATTATAATTTAATAATTATAATGGATGTAATTGACAAAAATATTTTACTTAAAAGAGAATTCCTTCTAATAGCAAAAAAGAATTAACAGTTTATTATTTTCATTGATTTTTACCTATTAATTTTGTGACTGGTTTTCTTTCTGTGGAAAGTTGTAAATGGAAATCTCCACATATTAAAATATTTTTATATATTATCATATATAGATAAATTCATTAAAAGCAGTCAACACTTAAACAATATCAAGAACAATCAACAATCTTAAAATGTTGTCAAGGCAACCTTCTTTTAATAATAAAGATGGAAATCCACTTCTATTTATGGTATAATATGTTTATATAGATACTAAAGATTTCAACTTGGCCATAGAGAATGAAATTATTGATTACCTTTATTGTTAAAAGGAGATTGCATTGACAACAGATTGAGATTGATGTTGATATTGTTTAAGTTTTGATTGCATTCAATGAATTTACATTTATAAACCTATCTAACCTTGAGCATTATATATATATTGTGATGGTAGTTTATTACATGAGCATGGAATAAGAAAGAACAGGATAAAGAGTTACAAGTTTATAAATCATATAAAAAAGAGCGATTGCACTTTTAGTTAAGATTCTAAGGGAATTTTGTTGTCTCTCAGACACTGGTCTTTCTATATATGAAATATTTATATGACAGTATCCAGTATCATTGAGTGCAATGATAGATAGTTAGATCCTGGAATTAAGATCTTTGGATCAATTCCAGTTCTGACACTGCCTGTGCTCAAACTTTGTATGAATCCCTAAGCATAAAGCCATTTCATTATATTTTTTACATGGTAAATATACATGATTTAAACTCAGACTTTCAAGCCTTTTCACTATGTCATACTACTGATACACATGACCACACACATGCAGAAAAGATAAATAATCACCAATATTCATATTTTTTGCTAAACCAGCACTCATCAGTTAGGTCCAGAGTACCATCTCCCATACATATATATAATCAGTGTTCTGTTTATGTTAAGATAGCAAATCCTTACACTTTAATAGACAGGCTTCAACCTAGTCCAACCTCCAACTCTTCATCCACCCACACCATTGAAAATCTAATGATAGAATTCCCAAATCCCATGCTGATGCCAATATTGTTGTCATGGTAATAAATTTGATCATAAATATGATACTTTGGAAATTAATAACACATTTAAAATATTTGACAATTAATTAAAAAGGAATCACTTTAAGAGTGGCAGGCTGACAAAATGGGCAAAATATAATACTCTTTGGTTGACCACAAATCTAGTTGGCTGAGTGATTTAAAACTCTAAACTTTTGATTGGTCAATTACAGAATTAGCAATAAAAATATATTCATATTTTAATATTATATTCATTTTAGTTTCATTTGTAAAAAGTATATTAATAATTTGTCAGATTATGAAAGTGAACGAAAGTTTTTTCAAAAATGATTTTCTATTTAAAATTATAAAAATATTTTAAAGTGGTGAATTTAAAAACAATGTTTGTAACCAATTAGAAAATGTTGGATGCATCATCAACTTACTTTCTCAATTTACGTTACTCTTTTTTTAAAATAACTATATTTTCAGCATATTTTATCAAAATACATTACAATATGTAAATAAATGCCAGAAAAATACTCTATATTATTAATTTTGGTTTGAAAATCAAGTAACGAGCTTGGGGCAATTTAAACTGTTGACAGGTGTGAAAATTGTTGTTAGTGCTGGTTTCTTTTTCAATTTATGTTTGTGTGAACTTATACAATTTTTTACTAGAATCTTACTATTTTTGTAATATAACTATATTTTCAGTATATTTTATGAAAATAATTCATAATATGTAAGAAAAATAATAATAAAAACATAGACATTAATTTTCATTTTCAAAGTCAAAACAGAAGTTGGAGCGATGAAAATTATTGACAGACAGTTTTCGTCGAAGCAACCAATCATAATTTACAAAAGTGAGGTTTCCCTCTTTTTTCTAACTTAGAATGCCTATATTATTGATTTTTTACTTGTAAAATAATTCAAGAGAGAGCAGCATTTTACGGTACTTTTTAAGCTTAAAATAAGCCTAAATATATTACAGTAACATAAAAACTGTGGGAATTACAGCAAGTTAAAACCGTGTACGAATCTATTTGAAGCAATCAACCAAAGAGATAATACTTTAAATGAAATAACTGATTATGATAAAAAAACATTAACAGAAATTTGAAGTTTAAAATAAAAGTCATATTGCATTGTAATACAAATACATAAATCACCCATATTCAGCATGCATACTTGCAAACATATAAATCACTCGTTATATCTTCAAATTCGTAAATGATTCTTATGTAATATGTCTGTTTACATATATTTCTGATTGAATTTAATACTAAACTTGATTCTTTCAACTTTTTTAATGTTGTATGTCCTCGCTGCATAAAAATTACATGTTAATTATATATTAGCAGTTTATGAAATATCTTTTTGATTCAAAATGTATACTGTTTATTATCTTATAAAAATATTATATAAATGAAAATGAAACATAATAAAGTTAAGCTTAAAAGAGAAAGATAAATATATATATTAAAAAGTTTATAAAATTATTTTTTCTATTATCAATTAAATACTAATATATGGAAATATTTTAGTTAATTATAATTATGGAAAAAATTTACAAGTATAACTTAAATATGGCTCTCTGTTAGTACTTTCATCTGTTTTTTTTACCATGTGCTGTCTAATATTGAGAAATATACTTTGGATAGAATTTAAAATACCATTCTTCTTTATGAAATTAATCTTTTTGGCTTTGAGGGGTTTTTCCTTCTAAATGTTAGATTTTATTATGTTTATATACCAATGTTGCTGAATTTTATGTTTTATTGATCTAATTTTTTCATATCATTTTTATAATAATATTTTTTGTAAATATTTCATTTATATAGCGCAATGTTTTTATAAATTATAGTAATAACGTAGCTTACTCCGCTATGCGTGCGCTTTTACAGATCGAACGCTAATTAATTATAATGAATACTCTCCTTTCCCAACACAAGATAAAATCTTTTTAAAAGATAGAATGGATCCACTCCAAATGCTTCAGATTTGCCTATATATATATAGTTTAGGTGAAAAGGATAGAGTGGATCTGTCTTTTAAAAAGACTTTATCTTGTGTTTGGAAAGGAGAGTATTCATTATAATTAGCATTTGATCTGTAAAAACGCATGTGCAATGGAGTAAGCTATGTTATTATTATATGTTTTATGAATTCTTAAATTTCAACCTCAAAGTTAAGTGAAGTTAACCATCCTTATGTAGAATAGTACTCCTAATATTTAAGCCTGCAAATGAACGGTAGAGGATCTCGAGGCAAAATAAATAAGCCCAATGTGGTTAACATCATCTTGGTCTGCTAAACAATAGTTTATACTTGCTTCTTTTAAAAGAGTGAAAACTTCTCCAACATTATTAAATGAGATTGATTAATAATTGATTAGTTAGTGAAACAAACTAAGTGATAATGACTATAAAACCCTTATCTTTTAAGATGATGGTAATTATTTTCCTCCAGTATTTAAATTGAGGATTATTTTGAAATAATAAACCTATTCCTATTTAATGTTATTGTCTTCACAACATCTTCTGAGAATACACTTTATACATAACAAGTTCAAATTAGATTTAGGAAACAAACAGTAACATTTATTAGATATGTTATATAATTTTTTTTGGTCATTTATTTTACATTATGTAATAAAGTAATTGTTAATTTTTTTTAATATTTCTTTTTTGTCATTACTAAAGAAACATCGTCATTGCATATTCATAATATAATGGTCATATTTGAGACATTAACTATCTAGATTAAATACAGCATTATTATATTAATACTATCTGAAATATAAAAATATTGGGTAGGATATTGTACATAAAATCCCTTTTACAGTCCTCATATCCTAGAATGCATAAACATGTTTGAAATCCATGCATTTATTTTCTTATTATATAACCCTGAGAAAAAATATTAATCAACTTTGTATTTAAATTTTCTAGCCTTAGTTTTAAACATAGATTAAATTATTTATAGTTATGCTTGTAATAAGAAACAATATATTTGTAAAGATTTTTATTATTAAAATAAAATATTGAGAAATTTATTTATTATTTTATTAAATATGAATCTATTATCAAAGTATAGAATAGTTTTAGCTTATGTGGAAATTGATAAAACTTGTATATTAATAGTTGTAAGTCAAGTGAGATGTAGTAGTCACACTTCTTCCACATTATCGAACTCACTGCATCTCAACTGCACTTCCTCATTATTGACTTAGACACTTTTTCTACATCATTCCCACAAATATTGCATCTCCTTATTGGTTTAAATTTATATTGATGAAATATTTAATAAATGATAATTTTGTTTTTAAAATCTAATTAAAATTTGCACCCATGATGTTTCCCAAGCAACAACCAATTAAAACTAATTGTTCAGATTGGAATAATAGCATATTGTCTAAGATACTTTTCAATGCACTTATAGAAGGCAAACACATACAAGAAAATATATAGTTTTCTTCACACCACCATCCAGCTCAGTTATTTTCTCTCTAACAGAATACTATTAATTGCAACAAATATTACTATTAAGATTTATTTAAATAATAATAAAAAAGAGTTTGATAATTCATGAATTAAAATAGTTTTATCTTGTATAAAAAAAATTGTCACAGACAAAAATGGTAATATTTTTAAAAAATTAATATTAACATAGTTTGTAACTACATTTTAAAAAAAATAGTAAAGTATTTTGATTCTTTAAGAATAAAATTTTTTTATAATATCATGATTCTTATGAAAGTCCATGCCTGGACCGCCAACATTTATTTATTCCAAAGACCAATTATAAAATATGTATTAGAAAAGGACTTTTTTTTTTTTTTGCTGTTAAGGAGGAATTTAGTTCATTATCCATTTATTTATATTTTAAATTAATAAAACATACAATCAATGAGTATGAGTAAGCTTGTGGTTTTAAGACCTGTAGAGGTCCCTACTATCGCATTTTATACGCATGTGTTTGAGGCTACAGCCTTAATGAATATTATTACAATCAATTTTAATAAAATACAAATTCTGGGAAAAAGTGATTCATATCTGAAATTATTAAGAGAGATTATAGAGATTTTTAAAAGATATAATATAAATTAAAAAAAAAAAATTATTTCGAAAAAAGAAAAATCATTGTTTAAAACTTCTCAATCTTTGACCATTGAAAATAGAGAAGACAAAAGTGAAAAATTTTTAAAATGACTTATTTTCTTATAATTTCAAAAAGAGAAAATGCTGAAGAAGATGCTTGTAATCACATATAAATACTATATACTTTTTAATTTAATTTTTTCTATAAAACTATTTTATTTGATTGCCAACATATTGTTTAATAAAAGAATATTTGGTCACATAACACATCAAGAAATAGAACACATTAATTTTATTTGTAAGCATTTGGTAAGTCTAAGCAAATTAATTTTATGCTATTTATATAATCTTTAAATATAAATCACTACCAAGTATTTATTTTAAAAAACCATTTAAAACAGGAATATTCAAAATATATGTAAAATATACTTTTTAGTAATATTAGGTTCATAACACATGCAAATAATCTGGGTACAGAAATCAGTTAATTTTAAATCATTAATAATAGTGAGATTTTTAAAAAAACAATAGAGAAAAATAGCATAGAAAGTGAGAAAACACTTTGTAACTGATACAAGACTAGCTTTTGATTAGCCAACATAATATACTGCAAGATAGTAGGAAGTACTAATAAGTTCTGGTGTGTCATTTGGTAGAATCATTAGAAAACTTTTTGAATACACTTCATATATATATATATATGTTAAAATGAAGATTTGCACGGGTTAAATATATAAAATACATATTTTGCGGGTTCATCCGTGTTAAAAACTTTTAATATTAATATAATGACGTTTCGACTTGGTCACACAAGCCATCCACAGAGTATCATTTAAAAAATATTAATTTACTAATCATCCTTTCTATCACATTAAATGAAAAAAATTATTGAGAAAAATGAAAGAATGGAAACTAAAAGCAGTAATTTAAATACAGTATTCTACTCATAGATAGCTTTAGAGTGATCAGTGGTAAAACACTTTTGTTATCAATTCAGATTAAATATAAGCTTACATTTGACAACAAAAATGTCATTCCAAAGCTATCTATGAGTAAAATATCATCTTTACCATCTTTTTAACAAAAATGTCAAAGCTGCTTGTAGTTAAGTATTAATTTATAACTGAGGGATAAATCTATATAAACAGATATGTTTAAATTAAAAGTATCTTGAATATCTTAAATTTTCAAGCCATGTATATTATTATGGTATAGACTAAGTAGGTACATAGTATGATCCAATGAAATGTTGATTGCTTTTATCTTCAAGCCATCAATAATGCTATCAATGTATCTATTATACAGTTTATTCACTATAAAATGTGAAGATATTAGGGTATCTAAATCACTACATGTTTGCATGTATATTTGGCAATCATCTTCAATACTCTTCTTGCCAACATAAAATCTTGAAAATCATTTGAAAACATTTTTATGATTTCTTCATACTGTCTCAATCATTTCTAATGTTTCAGTAGTAGTTTTTCTTAATTTAGATTATTAGCATGTTATTTCATATGTCAAAGTACAAAAATACATAAAACAAAATCATATTTCATGACATCACTTGTGATGCAGACATGCTAAGGTCTTAAACTTTTGTAGTGAATAATCAAACAATGTCACTATGTAATACATGCATTGATTGAGAGATGGCACTGCAGTCAACTTGAATAGAAAACTAATCAATTATC
Source organism: Epiperipatus broadwayi (assembly GCA_028023455.1). Classification (NCBI taxonomy): domain Eukaryota; kingdom Metazoa; phylum Onychophora; class Udeonychophora; order Euonychophora; family Peripatidae; genus Epiperipatus; species Epiperipatus broadwayi. The sequence goes on from JAQFVV010000002.1 coordinate 20,448,676, forward strand.
CTTGTACTGGGCGATGCTTTATATACCAGAATATACCACAAAAGTCAAATTAGAGTAAATAATTTATTTAAAAGTGATTATCTCAGTTAATTATAATTGTAAATAGTTGAACATTGGTTTTGAATAAGAAGGTATTGTGTATAAATATCAAAATAGAAAGTAGCACGGATTATACATATAGAAAAACTATATATACCATGTTTTAACATGTCTATAACTGTTTGAAAACTAAAATTTCAGGTTGCTGGCCCATTGTTATTTCTAAGCAAGTTGACAAATTCAAAACTTCAGGATATTTAAAATATTTTGAAAACATTAACATGAATAGTATAATGAAATTTGTTTGTAGTGTGAATATTTATAATTTAGAACTCTTCCCTGCTGAAGATTAATTACTACATGTACAGGTATGTTTGATTTTTCTCATAGTGATTGAAGCCTAGATTGTTAATTATAGTTATGAGATATGGTGTGTATACAAATTAAGGATTTATGTATAATGGATAAATGTCAAATTATTGTCTGCAATTTGGTAAAGTATCAGTCTCAAAATCTCAAATCCCTAGTTTGGACAATTGATTAGAACTATTGCAATTTTACTTATTTGAATATCACATGACATTTTCATGACAAAATGAATAATAAATAATTATTTTATGTAATTAACTTGGTAAACATATAAAAAGACACTAATTATATATAAGTGAATGGATACTGAGACTAAACTCTATACAGAAACGACACCAGTGCAAGCCAGAGTAATCAATGGATGCAACAAGGTTTGTGCATAAAATTCTATCTAGTGCCTAATCATCCAATATCCCCCAACTAGTTTCCAGCTTATGGCTTTCATAAGTGAAAAGTCTTGGATCTGGGGATGTTGAATGAATAGGCACTAGATAGGGATTTTATGCACAAACCGTCTTGCATCCATTGATTACTCTGGCTTACACTGTTGGCTACTCTATCAAGACTCTGCGATAAAGGAATAGCGATAATGTGAATGTATAATGCTATAGAAATTATAGATTGAAGTTTGATCCAGGGTTTTTTTTATCTTTGTATCACTTTATTAAATCACATAGAAACATTGCTAATTAATTAAGGGTGAATATAGTAATCTGCAATTAGAATAATATTCTATATGAATTTTCCAAGCAACCTTTTCATCATCATCATAAATATTAGCTTAAAAATATTTTAATTTTTATATTTTTTAAGATTCACCAAACATAGAATCCTTATTTTAATCAAACTTACAAGAGGCAATTATTTGCATTAATTTTCTTAGGTTTTACAATATATACTCAAGCCATTTTAACTGATCTATATAACAAGAAGTTCAAAAATTACTACTCTAATCAAAGTTACAATAACAGTCATTTTAGTTTTTGTTTAGATCCTTCTTTACACGGATGAAATCGTGATACAACTCAATAATCAGAATTTATACATTCATAAAATTTATACATCTTTATGCAAGTTTATTACTATTGGTAATAGCATATCAAACTTATAAATATTTTACTATTAAAAACAATAGTCAACTCTCCTATAGTAGAGCTTACCCAATACAAGCCTTAATGATCAATGGATGCAAGAAAGTTTGTGCATAAATTCCTATCTAGGGCCTACTCATCTAATATCTCCAGACTAATTTTTCTGGAGGGTTACTTTAGATCCTAAGATCTACATACAGTGCTCTCAGATCCAAGGTTCCTTACTGATGAAAGTCACAAGTTAGAAACTAGTATGTGGTTATTGGATGAGTAGGCAGTAGATAAGGATTTTATGCACAAAGCTTTCTTGCATCTATTGATTACTAAGGCTTACACAGAGTGGTACTACTGTAGAAAAGTTTGTTGCAGTCATTAGCAGCCCGTGTAAGTATAGGAAATGGTGATCATGTAATATTTTACTGTTCCTTGCAAAATTCTTTCTTTATATCCATCAGATAGATTATTAAAAACATTTATTAAAAAAATATGAATTTTTAAAAAAGCAAATAGATGAAGTATAACTACTATTTATTTAAATTAGTTAAATTTCTTCTAAAATCCTTATTTTTTTAGAGTTACATACTAAGTCCTCTTTGGAAATGTTGACTTGAAATCATCGAAGTATTTCAAATGGTATTGTATGGGTTTTTTTTTCTCTCTCCATACACTCTGTAAAGAGATCATCCCTAATTCTTATACTTTTCTTCTCAAATACATCAATTTTAACTAATAAAATAGTATTTCTGGTTCAGCAATCAAACAAATAAAGTTTTAAAAAGAATAACAAAAGTTTTTCAAAAACTTATAACTAGGGGGTGTTTAGCCATTTTATACTTTAGAAATCTCTTGCGAAAACAAGAGCTAAGAAATAAATTATTCATTTATGAACAGAGATTCATGATCCCATACTGTTATATGTTATTTTGTATATATATAATATCAAATGAAATAAATATAATCGAGATATTTTAGAATAAATACAAAAAAATCTATATGTTTATATAAAATACAAACAAAATATTTGCTGTAGTCAACTTATAGCATTTTTTCTATCTTGAGTAATGCCACAAGCTGGCTTTAGCAAAGATTTTATTTGTATTTTATATAGCCATATGGAATTTTGTATTTATACTAATATATATATTAAAAGGAGAGAGGTTGTCTTGACAACAGTGAGAAATATTGACTACTATCTATATTGGTATGTTTAGGTGGTTACTGGTTTCTAATGGTTACACATTATCCCATTTAGCTTTAAGCATTATTTCACTTATTATTTAACTGAAACATAGGCTTATTATATACCTGTGTTTATATATGTAACCTATAGGATATATGAGTACAGACTTTCACATGACTCACCACACTATCTCATAACACTAATACACCTGAACACATATATGTTGAAAAGATAAATAATCACCAATATACATATTTCATGCTATACCAGCAATCATCATTGGTCCATATTACTAGTTTAGCATGAAATATGTATATTGGTGATTATTTATCTTTTCAACATATATGTGTTCAGGTGTATTAGTGTTATGAGATAGTGTGGCGAGTGGTGGGTCATGTGAAAGTCTGTGCTCATATACTTATTATTTAAATAATACATGAGCAATTTAAACATATTGCAGTTTGGAATGTTATAATTGACTATTTATTAGTCTTCATTACATGGACATGTTTATTTCATATTTAAAGAGGTTTATTTAAACTTCATTGTGTCAATATTTCAATCTCTATGGTCAAGTTGCAATCTTTAAGTGTCCATATATACTCATTGGACTATTAGTAAGAGTGGATTTCCACTCATTATTAAAAGAAGAGAGATTGATTTGGCAACAGTGAGAAATATTGATTACTATCTATATTGGTATGTTTAGGTGGTTACTGGTTTCTAATGATTATATATATATATATATATATATATCATATTAAAATACAACATGATTAAAAATAATATAAAAATAATTTTTAAATTTAAAATGAAGGGAAACACTTTCAGTTTGAAAAAGTTAATAAGAATTTTCCAATATTAAAGAAAGTAATAATAAAAATTAACATATACAAACACACATTCAAGTTCAGATTCAAATAAATTATAATCAAGATATATAAAGAGAAAATTAGATTATCATTTATATATGGATATTCAGGTATTTCAAACGTCTGGTTTACCTGACCGACAGGATTGTTCATGAAAGAATTAAATTAGTTTGGAAAACTTTGTAATGAATATATAAAACTCATCACTTAATACTCAGATTTTGATTAGAATGATGTAAATCTAAATGTTTTTAATTGCATCTCAAGTGGATTAGACATTTTATTACTATGTCATATTTTTGTTGTATTAGTTATTATGATATGGAGATAAGTTATCCCTACCAATAAGATATTTGAACATTAAAGCACTAATGGGTTAAACACAGCATATATATCTATGATCAATTGCGGAAAAATATTTAAGCTTCAAAATCAATCAGACCAGTAATCAAAATTATACATAAAAAGTCACATTGTTATTGCTGTATGAATATTGACATGTTTCCAGTTTGTGACTCATCAGACAAACAGGGTTGTCCATGAGATTAGTCTGAAAAGTTTTTAACTCTTGATTTAATGACACGATTTGAAGGAATGTCTTATAAATCTAAATAGAATTGGTTAATTACAAATATAATTCAAGATGCATTAGTTAATTTACTGTGTGTACATAAATATTTCACTGTCTAATGATTACAATGTAAATATATTTAAAAAAAGAAGAGAGAGTCAGAAATGATTGGAATAGTGAATAGAAATTATTGATTACAAAGCCTACAAAATCTAAAGTACTTAGATCAAGGATTCAGAATTATGTATTGACCATTTAGAAATTTATATTACATGATATAAATAATATTACCTTAGTATAAATTAAAAAACAATTGGTGATAAAAAAAATCACATAATTTCATATTTTTCTAAACAAAATCTAGCTGACTAAGCAAAAATGAAGGTTAAACAAGACAGTTACCCTGAAATCTGTAATGATTAAAAGAAAGTTTGTATATATATATGGGTGTGTGATAAACAAAACAAGTTATAAAATTCGTAACTTGCTTTTAGCTTGCATTTTATGATCACTACATGGAGCTTTACCAATAGCTCCTAACAAGCTTTGTTTACATAAATGTCGAGAGAGATAGAATTCAATATCTCTTTCGTTGTCTCCACCTTCAGACCAGCTGGTTTTGAACTAGTTTGGCTCACATCAGTGAAGGGTAGGAAGACTAGAAACTAGATCTAAATACTAACTCTAAAATCAGCATTTATCAAACACATTTTTATCAGTTTGAAAGCATGAAATTTTTCAGACATGCAATGTCTTCAAATCCAGCTTAACAAACTAGATAGCTATATGGGTCTGAAATCAGTTCAGTTCCCCATATAGTAAAAGCCTCTGCAATATATATCATTGCAAAAACCTTCAAGGGTACATTTATGATAAACAAATTATAAATTTTGTAGCTTGCATTTTATGATCACTAGATGGAGCTTTACCAATAGCTCCTAACAAGCTTTGTTTACATAACTGATAGAAACGGGTTTCATAAATGCTGATTTTAGAGTTAGTATTTAGATCTAGTTTCTAGTCTTCCTACCCTTCACTGATGTGTGGCAACTAGCTCAAAACCAGCTGGTCTGAAGGTGGAGACAATGAAAGAGATATTGAATTCTATCTCTCTCAGCATTTATGTAAACAAAGCTTGTTAGGAGCTATTGGTAAAGCTCCATCTAGTGATCATAAATTGCAAGCTAAAAGCAAGTTATGAAATTTATAATTTGTTTTGTTTATCATAAATGTACCCTTGAAGGTTTTTGCAATGACATATATTGCAGAGGCTTTTACTATATGGTGAAACTGAACTGATTTCAGACCCATATAGCTATCTAGTTTGTTAAGCTGGATTTGAAGACATTGCTTGTCTGAAAATTTTTATACTTTCAAACTGATAGAAATTTGTTTGATAAATGCTTATTTTAGAATTAGTATTTATATCTAGTTTCTAGTCTTCCTACCTTCACTGACGTGAGCCAAACTAGCTTGAAACCAGCTGGTCTGAAAGTGAAGACAACAAAAGAGATATTGAATTCTATCTCTCAGCGTTTATGTAAACAAATCTTGTTAGGAGCTATTGGTAAAGCTCCATTTATATGTCTTTAAACATTGAAATAAATAAAAATTGGTATTTACGTATTAGCCCTGCAACACATATTAGATCTACTATGCCTTTTCACATTCGTATCAATCTGCTGATAACTTTCTGATCTGGTGATCAACTAAATAACATGTACCCTTGAACCTTGTATGACATTAAAATGATGAATTTGTCAAAATGGTCCATGTGTACATATTTTTTGTAAGATTTACAAAATTATCAGCAGTCTGAATACATGTGTGAAAAGGCATAGCTGTTTTAATATGTAACAGATTGCACCAGACAAAATCTAACAATACTAAAAATATTAATTGCTAACAATACTAAAATGTGAGTTTCAGACAAGAAATATAAAATATGACATGGAATATTAGTTTGTAACAATACTAAAAATATGAATTTCACCCAAAAATCAATCCTTAAAAAGTGCATTTTAAACAATACTGAAAATATTGATTTGACATAAAAAATCTAAAATATGACATAACATTATGCAATTCCCTAATGTTACTTTAAATACAGACAAAACAATCACTAAATTGCAAAATACTGTCAAATATTATAAAAAATCCTAAAATATACATATATGGTACTTCATCATCATCAACCACTATCAATCCACTGCAGGATGAAGGTCTCTCCAAGTTCAATCCATATTCTCTGACCTTTAGTTTCTCTTCTCCACATAGCCCTGCAAAACTCACTATACATATTGCCACACACAGCAAGCTAGAGTAATCAATGGATGCCAGAAGGCTTATGCATAAAATCCCCATCTAGTGCCTACTCATACAATATCCCCAGACTAGTTTTTGGCCCATGGCCTTCATCAATGAGGAGTCTTGGATCTGAGAGCACTGCACCTAGATCTTAGGATCTAATGCAGCCCTCCAGCAACCACCTTTTATCTCAGATCCAAGGCTCCTCACTGACGAAGATCACAAGCCAGAAACTAATCTGGGGATATTGGATGAGTAGAAACTAGTCTGGGGGTATTGGATGAGTAGGCACTACATGGGGATTTTATGCACAAGCCTCCTGGTATCCATTGATTACTTTAGCTTGCTGTGTGTGGCAATTACATATAGAGTTTTGCCTGTTTTAACAACAGTTATACACAAGCATAAGAAGTGGTGGTCATGTGATGTTTATTGGCTTATACTCCCTGCACCCTGTCTTATTTTATCCATCTCACATGGGTCTTTTACAGTCACTTGGAATTCAGCTTAAGATTTCAATTGTTTTATCTATTATCATCTAGCTATATATATGTGTGTGTGTATATTTTTGCTTATTATAAATACATATTTTATTTACCCACACTTGTGTGTTCATGAAAAAGTATGTTTAATTTTAGATTTGGAATTTAAATGTAATAAAACCATGACACTAAGTTAATGGTGAATGCATGATTATCTTGTTATTTTTAAGGTTTAGCTTTATTTTCATTAAAATTTTAGTTTAAAGACAATACTATTGTATGAATAAAAGGAAAGGGGAAAGAATGTGTTATAAAAACATTATGGAGAAATAGTTTTGTACCTACGTGAGATAATGTCATGGTGTATAGTCCAAAAATTACACATATGTAGTTAAAAGCCCTAAATAATAATTTAAAAAATTATTCATTTATTCTAAATTAATAAAAGATATTCCATAGAGTTTGGAAAAATTTTAGAATGATGTTTAGAAAATAATACAGATTTTAAACTTCTCCCTCGATAATTTAATATACAAATTAAAAAAATGATGTTTAGAAAATAATACAGATTTTAAACTTCTCCCTCGATAATTTAATATACAAATTAAAAAGCGTATGCAACAATTGAATGAGAAGCTATACCAATTCCAAAAATTATTATGCGCTAAGCATTTTCAAGGCCATTTGCCTCATATTCATAGCGGTAATGTGAGATGCAGAATAAGGAAATAGGGCAAGAAAACAAAGCAGTATGCAAAACGTATGCAAATGAGCTAGATAGTCCAATGTTTGGAGATGTCAAAGCAGGTATCGCATCTATTGATTGTGCTATTATTACTATTAATGAAGTATGCTTCTCTGATTTTCTGCTTGATGTCGTTTTTCTGAATGCTGACTATTTTGGGGTTGGAGTGTTCAAACACATGTCCTGTCTTCTTGGAATGTTCTAAGAATGTAGATGAGTTATCATTATTTTTCTTTGCTCTATTATAGGTGTATCTATGTTGTGCTGTCCTGTTGATTATGCCTCCCTTGGTTTCCCCAAAATAAATGGCCTGGCAACCGGGTTGTGGGCATGATATGCTGTAAATGACATGGGGGGTCTGAGAAGGTTCAGTTTTATCCTTAGAGTTATTGATTAGATGTTTAGTGCATGGGGGTGTATGAAAACTAATTTTAAATTCATTGGACAAAACCTTAATTAATTGGTAGGAGATTTTAGGTATGTGTGGAAGAGTGATATATGGAATCGGTATAGCTTCTTGTTGAAATGTTGCATATGCTTTTTAATTTGAATATTAAATGATGTTTAGAATAAAAGTTTTTTTTTTTTCAAATTTAAGATTTCTATGGTTAATCATAATCGGTTTATAATGACATAATTAAAGTTATTAATTAAGATAACTTTTCTTAATTAAGGTAACTTTCTTAGAAATGGTATTCTGTCATTCTTTCATTATTTTTATTTAATATGTTTTACTAGCAAAGGAAATAAAAGGGACTTTGACTAGATAAAACTTTCAGAATAGGAGTCAAGCTTTGGTGGCCTAGAAGTTATCATAGTTGCCTTCCAAGTAGCTGACCTGGGTTCACTTCTTGGTCAACACTTTGGCCATATATATATAAAATTTTTCAGAATAGGATCACAATTCCTTCTCGTAATTTCTTCCATCACCATGTTACACCTAAGAATCATACCTCATTGAAGTAAATAACAATTTGCCACAGAAAATAATAGGAGCTTATCAATCAACTCGTAATACTTGTTAATTAATTAAAAAGAAAAACCAGTTCATTTTATCATTGTGCATGCACTTACATAAATGTCTGGCCATTATAACCAGCGATTTATTCTTTGCAGGTACGGGACAATATGGGTAATATTGGAAGAATACCTAAGAATAGTGAAGCCACTCCATCAAAGGAATAATGATGGCACCTTTATATATAATGAATGTCATGCCTAAAAAAAGTAAAAAGCTAGATACCATATAAACCTTTATATGTGTGTGTTTAAATCTGGTTCTTCCAAATATAGGATATCTGAATTGTACACCATGAACATGTGGAAGCCTGGATTTCACATTGACAGCAATGACAAGACATTGGCCAATAAAAAGTTGGTTCATCAACTAAATCTTTTTAAATAATATACCAACACACATACTGTATATATATATATATTGTGCCCTTTTCTATAGGTCAATAATAGTCCATCTCAGTCAATTACTAAAAATTTTAAATTTTAGAATATGTTCTTTTGATCTGTTAATTATGGTTTGTCAATTATATTATAAAGTACAATTTGGAGCTAAGAAAATACGTAGAATATAAAATTATAGCGAATCATTTAAAAATAGTTATGTAACGCTTAAAATATTGTTGCATATGGTTGCAAAAGCTGGCCATATTAAATAACATAGCTATAAATATTAAAAGTATATTTAAAAAGTCCGATTTTAATAGTTTAAAACTTGTAGTAATAAATGTTATATTTTAAATTTATAAAGTCATATTTAATAATCTAATAAAAATCGTATATTTTTAAAAATAAACTTTATGATGGTGAAAATTGTATTTGGTTCTATATTTTTTTTTTTAATTATTTTTCCAAATTTTTATAATTATATTATTTAATATAATAAGTGTAGCAATTTATTATTCCTAGACAGAAATCGTCAGTCTAAAATTTTATTAATCATGTGACTTGTATATTACATACTTTCACACACATGCTTGTTTGAGTTTAGATTAACAGTTTGAAATATTTTAAAAGATTGCATTATAGAATTGGATGGAATTATTGCCTATCATAAAAGCAAATAATAATAAATAATAAGTTAACTATCGTATGTAATGTTTTAAATAATGTAATAAAAACGAATACAGTTAATAAAAAAATTAAATATTTTGTTTAAATAAAACTAGATAAATTGAATATTAAGAATGGAATAAGTTATCAAAATTATTTTAAAAGTTATTTTAAATGATTAAATAATTTTGATAAAGTAATAATTGATTTAAAAGTGATGTTTTAAATAATATTTTAAGTTCATTACATCATAGTTTCTATTTTGAAATTCAATTCTGTAAAAAAATTGAAAATATGTAAATTTCTTCTCAAGCTAAAAGTAAGAATTAACCAATAGGATAATGTATTCTTACAGACTATAAATATGAATTGCACGGGGGGTATCAGAGGAGATTAATAATGTATTGAAACCAGAGAAAGGTATATTAGCAGCTATCAAAGAGATAGTACTTTTAAATTTTTATTTTAGTCAATTTTTAGTACTTTCTTATAGTTTTATTTGCAAAAACTAATTGATATTTTTAAAAGTATTTTGCAAAAGAGAGTTTAAAAAAATAATATATTTGGGAACTTCGTGAAAATGATTTGCTAGTTTTTTAAAGTACTTACCAGGATTATTTTATCTGAAATTTGACCTAAACTTCGCAATGAAAAGATGGATATACTGTAGAATAAAATGGATATAAATTCTAATAATATAAAAATGTTTTTTGGAATATTTTGACACAGCTTTGTTAATGCTTCACTGGAGAACTGTTCTAGTGCATAAAACCCTCAGTTCGGACATGATACGGAGTCTAAAAAAAAATATATTGAGACGTATTATTTATAAGTTTATCCAAGATTTATTTTTTTAAAGAATAGTAATAAGACAATTATATCTTATGAATCATTTTATATAATATTATATCAAAAGGAGTAAAATGTTATATCCTTTCTGAAGGTAACATTTTTAAAAATATATATTTTCAAGAGTTAAAGAAAGAACCCAGGAGAATATGTTACTGAAGCGTTTTTTGATATTAAAACCTCCAGTCTTAGAATTGTTTAAAATGTATTAAGAAAAGATTTGTTTAAAAGTACTTGAAGTTTTTTTTTTTTAAAAAGGTGATATAAAAAAAAAAAACCAAACAAAAGTTTAAATATATTAAGAAGGAGACTTATATTAAAAAAAGTGAACACATAGTTGAATAAAAAATGGATCCATGGAAATATTGTAAAAAAGTTTACCGAATATTTTTAAAGTTAAGTTAGATGGAGTGATGCATCGGATATGCCGTAGAGAATATTGGCAGAGAATATTGAAGAAATTTCACGGGATTAATTAATATTATGATTTAATAATTATCGTCCTAAATACTAAAACCAAGGATTATTTTCTATAAATTTTACTAAATGGATTAATATTTATTTTTATTTTTAAACTTTAACGCGCTTGGAGGAGAACATTTTAAAACTCTAGAGAAAATAATAAACATTTTGGACTTATCAGGAACTATTGTCAAGAAAATATGTAATTATAGTTTTGATTCCTTTTATTTTATTAACCTAGTTTAAATCTAAAAATTTTTTTATAAGATTAGGAAAACATAAAACATTAACTTGTTGATGATATAAAATTTTATAATGGAATAATCTAATAATTTAGATAAGAATATATTTTAAAATAAAGTATATGAATGTATATTTCTTTATGTTTGCAATGATCGGTATCTAGTGGATGAAGAAGCCTACTGAATATGATGACCAGATAAAGGTAATTTTGGTAATAATAATGACTATTAATAATTTATAATGTATATTTTTGTTTTCTTTAGATCATCTATGGATAGTAAGAATGAAGTGTAAAAGTTTTAATTATACGTAACGCATTTTCATACAACATTTTAAAAAACATTATGAGATAGGATTGATTTGAAAATATGCATACAATGATTTTTTTTTATATATTAGTGATATAATCCAACATAATAACAAATAATTATGTGATTCTTTTAAAATTTTCATGTTAGGATATTCAAATATTGTCTGATTAGATTATATATGATTAAACATACAGAATGATGAAGTAGACAAACTTTTCTTGTGGAACAGTGGGATTGTTTAATTATCAATGAACATTATTTATTGTTTTTGTAAATGCAGATAGTTATTTATCGATGTAAGATGTGGAAAATCTTGAGAAATAATGTTGAGATAGTGGCTTGAAAGTACTTAGTAAACAGGAAACCAAGAAGATGTTTTTAAGAAATAGGATATGATAAGGAATAGAAATAATATTTAGTCTTTATGTGGATATCAGCATAGTTAACAAAGCCCTATGACTGGTACACATTTTATTTGGACAGTGTTTTATATTTCTTTAAATATTTGATGTTCTAATAAAGCTGAAGAAATAGCTTTAACATCGTTCATGTATTAGAGGTTATTAGACAGGTAAAGGTCATACCTCTTTCTTGTTAATGCACTGTGCCATGATTTTGAGATATATTATGAGTGATACTCTAGCTTTCTTCCTTAAATCCTATGCATCTATTTCGCTATCTTTATTTCATGTAACTCCATCGTTCAGTAAGATATTTTAAAAAGAAATTATAAATAATTTAGAACTTAGGTTATGCTATAGTTTTGTATAAGATTGGTTTATTTGCTTATAAGGAACAGAATGTTATAACTTAAAATTGAAGATCCAAAGTATCTTAAGGAAAGGAAAGAATCATAGAATATATTTTTGAATTTATTTCGGAAATGAAATATAAATTTTGGAATAGAGTATCTAAACAAGATGTTTTCTTTGAAATGTTAATTATTTTTAAATGCTTTATTATTATTTTTTTTGAGAAAAATAAGTATTGCATATTTTTAAAAACAATAATATACAATAAATGTAGGGAATATGCATAGTATATTTTTTGTTTATTGAATAACAGGAATATATTCATTATTACACTTATATCATACTAAAGTAAGGCTAAATAAGAATATATTATGATTAGTAAACATCGTGTGATAAAACACTAAAATCTAGTACTGAATTTTGGATGAATATTTTATGTAACATCTTTGACTTTGCAAGATGAAAAATTTTTTTATATTTTTGAGAAATCCATACTCATTATAAAGTTAATTTTGTTTTCTGTAGAATGTTTTTCCTATGAATTTTTTTTTAAAAATAAGCTAGTTTTAATAATATTAAGGATGAAATATTTTGTTAATAAAATAAGTAAATATATTTGTAATAAGTTAACCATACCGAGAAACCAAATGATAACATTTTTATTTTATCTTAAGTCTAAATAAAGATATAACTAAACTATAATTTTTTTTTTTTAACTCAGTAGATAAAATATAAAGTAGAAGATAAGAATATCCATTGTAAATAGTGTACATAAATTGTTTATTTTATTTGTTGTTGTTAATAAACTTTGTTAAAATTTATTTTCAAAATTTTTGTGTCTGGATTGTTTATTTCTCCACTTCACTGATGAAATCACGATATATTCACAACAATTGAAACAAATATATAATTTTGCACAAAAAGATAAATAGAGAATTATATTTAAGAATTTAAATATTTTATTGGTATTCTTTTAATTAAGTAATTATAATTTTTACATTGTTTTATTGGTCATAAATAAGTTATCACAATAGTATATTGAATTATATGCTATCAGTTGCCACACATTTTGTTCATCAGATTATTAAAATGCTACCACGTATTTATTATATCATTACATGAAGATATAAGATCATATTATATTATTTTTATATTTTATTTTGGTAATAAAAATATAACAAAAAGAAAAGATATCCAGAATTAGTTAAACAATGAAGAATATTATTATTATTATTTATTATTATTAGTTTCAGTGTAGTAGATTATGACATAAAATCCCTTCTCATATTTTACTACCGTATTTTTTATTAACTTAGAATAAACTTTATGAACCTGAGATTTTTATCGAGCTAGATTATTATAAATAGAAGATTAAGATGTAATTATTAACTTAATCTTAGTGAGTAGAAGTTATTAAAGTCGTAAGAATACTATGAGTTTGTTATTTGAAATAGTAATAAGGGGGGATAGTGTTCTTATGCCATTGAGGTAATATCCTGTGGGATATTGGCTCAATGTAATCTATCTTGTCACCTGTATTTTCACTTCAAGTCTCATGAAAATATTAAATATTTATTTAATTTATTTTTATAAACTGAACCTTATTCGTATTTTAAATTTGAGCTAGTGAAACATTTTAATTTTAATGCTGAATATTTTATTTATTAATTATTAACTGAGCTAGAACCCGTTTTATTTTATATCATATACTATTCTGAAGTGAAGAGGCACAAGACCAGGTTAGAATATATATATATATATCTTTAATATATGAAACACAACATTAATGATAATGCATGCATTCAGAGCAATGTACCAGACTCATGTTAATCCACTGATAGAAAATCAATTATGCAATAATATTTAATTAATGCTCAAAATTTTAGAATTGTCAGTTATACACTGTAGACTTTTGATTTGATACATTATTAGAATTAGCAATATGCCACCCTTTCTAATTAGATGTTTTAAATCATTAACAAGTTTTATTTACAATATGATCAGTTGTTAGAGCACTGAAGTGGTGGATTGTTGTTTCTCCCATTTGTTATTGTCATTTTTATTAATAAAATCATCTGTTAGGGCATTGAGTATTAATAGTAGTAGTAGTAATTTCTATACCACACCAGTTTTTTATTATAAACTGTTATCTCCTTTTTTCTAGCTATATCCATAGAATTATACATGAAGTAAGCAATTAAGTTATTGAGTTAAGATTAATATATTTTAGCATACAAAAATTAACATTTTGAAATAAATTACTGTTAAGCAAAGGATCCCATTATCATATTCTTTCACCATAAATAGTGATGGATTTCCCCCCCCCCTTTTTTTTTAAATCTAAAAATAGCTACTTACCCATTAAAGAATCATTAATTTTATGGTTATCTGAATTGATTAATAATGGAATGTAAGCTTACACAGAAATTTTATTACAAGAAAATATTTTCAAGTTTTTGAGCATGTGTGTATATATATATAAAGGGTCTTTGTTCACTACAATAGATTGGTTCTTGAAAAATAGTACAAATAAATGACTTTAAGATGAACAAAGCCAAATTCCTATATCACCAATATAATGGAAATTAAAGCCCAATTAAACTACAGTACTTACTTTTATATATTTATAATAATAACGTAAGCAAATTGATGAAAATTAATATAGTCTTATATTTAATATAAATGTATTTACAGATAAAGATAAGAATTAAAATAAAAACAAATTTTATATAAAAAAATTTAATGATTGTAAAAATAAATGATTAATTTAAAAACAAGTCTGATGTTCATTTTTTCTCTTACATTAAGTTTTTTTTAAGAAAAACAATTATATGTCATCTTGTTTTTCTTATAATTTATTCATTAACATATTTTACTTTAAATTTAAAAGCACTTTTTTAAAATGGATTTTTTTTGACATAATAAAAATATTTTAATTAGACTTCCAAAAAAGTATTAAATAAATTAACATTTTTAGGATTCACATTTTGTAAACTAAAAATGGTTTTAATTAGATAGGATTTGAACTCACACTTTTAAGCTCCCTACAGCCATCCCCTCCATCATATCCAATTGGCACATATTACATACATGCAAAAAAGATCAATCATCTCCAATATACGTATTTTGTACGAAACCAGCACTCATCAGTTGATGCAGATCATCTTTTATATATATATATATATAATCATTGCTCAGTTTATATCAAGATAGCAAATCTTCAAACTTTAATGAGCAGGCTTCAATCTTCTCTACCCTCCAACTCTTCAGCCATCCATATAATTGAAAATCTGATGATGAAATGCTCAGAGCCCTTGTTGATGCCAATATTATTGTGATATACCCATGTTGACTTTAAGTCATTCTGACCCCTCATATATAGACCTTAATATATCCATTCAAATATACAGAAGAGGGATAGAAAGAATAGACTGAATATGTAACATTTAAATAAATACACTGTCCATATCAAACTTAATGTAATAAGAAGAATTTTGAACTCAGACTTTCAAACTCCCTACAGCTATCCACTCTATCCTATATAATTGATACACATGACCCCATTCATGGGAAAAAGATAAATGATTATCAATACATACTTTGTACTGAATCAGTACTTATCAGTTGATCCAGATCATCTTCCACATATATATAATCAGTGTGCATGTGTATTAGTTGTACAAGATGGAGAAGATAGCTGTAGGGAGTTTAAAAGTCTGAGTTTAAATCCCCTTTAATTATATTAAGTTCAGTATGGACAATGTACTTGTATTTAAAGGCTACATATTTACCTTGTATTCTGCTCATCACTCTTCTGAATATTTTGATGGACATGGTAACATCCTATATGTGAGGGGTCTGAATGACTTAAAGTTAACATCAGTATGACAATAATATTGGTATCAACAATGGCTTTGAGTTTTCCATCATCAGATTTTCAATGATATGGATGGCTGAAGAGTTGGAGGGTGGAGAAGATTGAAGTCTGTCCATAAAAGTTTGAAGATTTGCTATCATAATATAAACTTAGCACTGACATATATATATATATGTGTGGAAGATGGTCTGGATCAAGTGACGAGTGCTGGTTCAGCACAAAATATGTATATAAGAGATCATTTACCTTTTTCACATGTATGTATTGTGCCAGTCAAAACATGCTTATCCAACTAACACGAGCTGGAACTCACAAAATGTACTTCAAACCCAGTCGAGCCCGAGATTTTGGTCAGGGACCAGCCTGGATTCGAACCCACTCTCCAAGCCCCAGATCTAACACCCAATGGATAACATAACAATGGTAGCACACGAGATTTAATTCTTCATCCGGCCCACTAGCAAATCGGAGAAAACAATAAGACTCATGGACTTAAACATATATATAAACAACTTAAATACTAGACATTCCACAGATAAAATCTAACATATTTAAATAATAGGGGCTTTACTAATGAATACTTATGGGCAATTAGTGAATTGGATTGATTTAATAATGAGACAGAAACTGATATATGATGAATTAAAATATATTTATTGACAATTGTTGTTGGCAAATGCACACAGGCATTTCATTTATAAAGTAACATTCTCTAGACTATTTGAACAATAATTGATGTTGGCAAATAGGTTTGTGGCTATGATTCAATGGAGCCAAATATCCTGCTATACAACTAATCACTACATTAACTTATTTGTTATGTCCTTTTATAATCAGTTCGAGTGGCTCTTTTACGTAAAATCAAACCAAGTCTGGAGTGAAACTTAATACATCTTAATTATAATAAATTTATTTTAACTATGGGCTTTTAAAGCGTCCCAGATAGCTTTAGATCGAACGGGTTTTCAAGAATGCTTCGGATCAACGCCGAAGACTGCATATTAGGGAGGAAAGAGTTGGCTATAACGATTTTACTAATACGCTAGGCACAAGTAAAGTATAATAATAAAGTGGCTCTGTGGATGGAAGAATAGTTTTAGGGTTTTTGTGACAAACAACGGTTTACCCAAGAACCGGTCATCATGCTGCTAATGGGGAACCTTTATTTGGTTCAGAGGCGGGGGACTTACGTGCTAATCTGGCCCGTAGCTCAGACTTCGCTACTGCACTACCCATAAGAGAAGATGGGCTGGACTTACCGTGGCTCCATCTTATATATATATCAAAAAGAACAGCACAACGAGAAAATATTAATAAATCCCACATCCGCCAAGCCGAAGGATATTATAAATTAAAGATCATATATTAAATGAACACTAGATCATCAGCTTGATCAAAAGAGCCAACTCTTCTGTAGCATGAGAAATACGATATGCTACTGACAGGAATATATAGATACAAACTTTACTTTATCCCGTTCAATCTCTTTAGTTATCTATAACTACTAAACTTTTAAAAGGGGGAAAAGTATATTTAATAAGGGACTTACGAATACTTAACTAAAAAAATATACTTATGATTGCACTCCAGGCTAGTTTAATCTTTAGTAACATAATAAATAAAGGTTGAAAAGCCACATTTTATATTTATATTAATTAATTTATTAAATGACAAAATATGAATTTGGGTTTCGAAACAGCGCACGAAATGACGCTATATAAATAATAATACGAAGATGTTAAATTTATATGTTTAAAAACATATTCTATAATTAAATGCACGCCGTTTCGAAACATAGGCATAACTAATAATAAATAAAATAAGCAAAAGAAAAGCAAAATATAATTGCAGTGATTAAATTATATAGCAAAACATTAATTAACAGAAATTTAGCAAAAGTATTTCATTTATAGAATTAAAATATTTTAGGAAACAATTTAGACAGTTTACACTATTGTATTAGCAAAAAGTATTTCATTTAAATATTATTTCGAAAACAATTTAGATAGAAATTTCAATAATATGGTTAGCTAACCTGTTTTTGAAGAAATAATGAATGTTTTTGAAATGCACACAGAGCTCTGCGATTTTAAATAATACTAAAATAGTTCTGTAGCTAAGGAGAGATTCGAGCTGGAAACGAAGGTGACTTCTTTGGCGGCTTATGGCATCTTCAATTTAGTTGGGAGACGATTTTTAAAATAGTGTTTCTTTAGCTGGATTGAAATCGGAACGAGGGCAAATTATTTTTACGGCTTATGGCATCTTCAAATTTAGTTGGTGTAAGCTTGGTTGTTCCTTTGGCATTTGATGGATTGAACTAGGCGTTCCATCACGGGAAAGCAGCAAAATTTTGCCTGACTTTAGCCAGACATGTTAAGGTTGAACAATAATAAAACTTCTCCTGTTGACTCTCTTCAAAAGTAAGATGGATTCTCCCTTCCCGCTTAAAATAAGGCCTATTTATATCCTTCTACTAAACTTTAACACCTTTCTGGAATTTCGTAAACCTCGGGACCAATTGACTTTTAATTAAAGCAAAATAATATAATTCAATTTCTACAACAACTGATAAAATCTCCGAGGTGTTATATTTAATTTCCTTAAAAAAATGTATCAAAATATATAAACTATATAATTTGATTCATTTTCATTAATTAAATTCCTTTTCAGGTGTTATTACTTAGCAGAAGGAACGGTATTCTGATTTAATGAAAAAGTCTTTTGTTGCAAACAAAAATCAATCAGAAAACAGATTTTACTTTTTTACCCGGGTGTGTCACTAATTGATATCTTGTTTACAAAAATTCTCATTTTTAATTGCGAACAGATAATTCTTATTTTATAAAACTAAATAACTTTTAACATATTTGTTTATTAAAAAAAAAAGCAAATTTAAAGAAAATACTTGTTTCAACTATATATGTAAAACATTAAATCAGAAAACCGTTAAATAAATTAAAGAAAACATTTACATTACTTTTATTTAAACTTAAATATATATGAATCATTTTGCCGTTATTCCAAGGTATAAATTATCCATCCACATACGAATATTATAGCGAATATAATTAAGAATTGACTGAAAATTAATAAAACATTTTATAATAAATTATGAGCATTTCTCCGCTATAATTTTATCAAACCTGTCTAATTATAGCGTGTTTTCGTATGTAAATGGATGATGCCATTCAAGCGGCCATTGTAGCAAAGTTTTCCCGCTCGACTTATATATTACATTTTTACATTTAAAATAGGTTCGAAACTAGTTCAGACGAGTAGGTCATTAGGTTGATGGTGAAACGGAAAGGGATTGGAGATTTCCGTTTCAGTATGTGCTCATGTGTATTAGTTGTATAAAATTAAATAGACAGCTGTATGAAGCTTGAAAGTTGGAATTCAAATCTCTTCTAATTAGATTAACTTTAGTATGGACAATATCATCATCATCAACCATTATCAATCCATTGCAGGATAAACATCTCTCTAAGTTCAATCCATTTTCTCCAATCTTTAGCTTCTCTTCCCCACATCACCCCTGCACACTTTCTTATTTCATCCATCCATCTCACAAACAGGTGTTACTGACCTCATTGGAAAAAAGACTGAATTGGAGTTGGGCTGGACATATTGCTAGAAGAGATGATAATAGCTGGACAATTGAAATCTTAAACTGGATTCCATAGAAATTATAAAAGACTCAGAAAGAAACCACATTGGAGATGGACAATATATTTGTATTTAATATAGATATAAATTAATTCATAAAAAGAATCACCATTATATATAAAAGTTAAGTCCATAAACAAAGTGTATTGATGTGCAGCCACCACTCAGATGCAGTTTTGCAGGCTTAATGAAAACAATAGTAAACCTATTCAAACCTCCATTTGATTAGTGGTAGCTTAGACAGATTTGCCATTGTTTTCATTCAGCCTGCAGAGTCACATCTGATTGGTTGCTGCATATCAATACCCTTAAGCTGTGGATTTAACTTCTATATATAATGGTGATCCCATTTACATTTAGATGTACAATATATATATATATAATTTTAATAATATTGCAATTACATATTTAAAAAGTTAGGTTACTTCTAATTATAGTTATTAGATGCAAATATTATACTTTTTTTTTTCTAATAATTTTGTTTTAGCATTATTGATGTTTGCTTCAAATTAAAATAAATTGTCAAGCTTCTGGGTTTAACTTTTCATTTATTCAAATGAATAAAGGTAATCCTTGATAGTTTAGATAATTAACCTTTTTGCATTTTAATTAAATATAAGTAAATTAAAACCCAAATCATATGTTTAACTTTTTAATATATATAGCCTTCAGTTGAAATAGTTTATTGATAAAAATAAAATTATTTTTCGTATATGCAGTATTAAAAATTACTATCCAAACAATTAAAAACACCTAAGTACTTTAAAACAATACAAATTTTAAATAAAAGAATAAAAATCTTTCATTTCTCACTAGAGTAACAAAATTTTTTTTTTTATTTTCATTGTCTTTTTTAAGGCAATTAGTTTGTTACTAGCATTTTTTTAAACTGTAGCTAATAATAAAACTTAATTATTCAAATACTTTATCAAATCATCTTTTTCATTCAATGGAGATATAATTGGCAGAGGAATATTTGCTGTTAATCCTCCAGTTCACTTTACTCCAGAATAAAATATAGTACAGTATATACAACTTCAGTTATATGCTTTCCAAAAATTATAAATAAACAAAATTTTCAAATATTAAAATTCATAAATGAAACAAGGCATGTGATGTGATGTGATGTGATGTATTCTCCTTAAACGAAGTCAAGAATATCTCAGCAATTAAGCCCAGATAAACCTGTTAGCCACTTTCTTTTACATTCCCCACTCTAAATTTACCCATAATCTGCTCTATCCCATTTCCACAACATAATTTTTGTGGCCTTCGTCAATGAGGAGCCTTGGATCTGAGAGCACTGCACCTAGATCTTAGGAATTAGTCTGGGGATATTGGATGAGTAGGCACTAGATAGGGATTTTATGCACAAGCCTTATGGCATCTATTGATTATTCTTGTTGGCACAGGATGGCACTACTGTATGGAGAGAGTTTTAACTTGTTTGATAACAATTATGTGCTAGTATAGGAGGTAGTGATCATGTGATGTTTAGTGGTTTAATCATAAATTTAGTAAATTTATTGAGTCTGTATCACAAACAGTATAGTAGCAATGATTTTATTTTGTCTTGAAAATGTCTTCAGTAAATCTTATGTGATTTTATTTATTTTCTATGTTTTCTTTATGTTGAATACATTAAAAGTATGGACATTTTACTTTTATATATTTTTATTCTGAACAGTTGATGCAGAACAATATTTTGTTTGATATAAAGTTATCTAAGAGTAAATCTGAAAGTTCTATAAAATTTAAGAGAATTCCTAAGTCATATTACAAAGAAATCAAGTCATGTCACATGACCTACTTTAACAAGCTTGTATTACAAATGTTATATATAGAGCTCACAAATAAGTTCTTAACAAGCTTTGCAGAATACCCCCAACCCCAGACCGGTTTCTGCTACTGGCTTCCTCAGTGAGGTATTAAGGATATTTAAGTATTAGATTAAAAATACCAGTACAAGCCCAGCACTTTATCTAATGGATAACTATTAAGTAGAAAATCTGAAATTTTCAGACATTCATATGTTGTCCAATCCAGCTATCTAACTTAAATAGCCATATGGGACTGAACTAAGTTCAGATACACCATATATTAATAACTTTAGCAATATAAAATCACCAAAGCCTTAATAGTAAAAAATAAAAGTACAAAGAAATCAAGTCATATGTCACATGACCTAATTTAACAAGCTTGTATTACAAATGTTATATATAAATTGCAAATAAGCTCTTAACAAGCTTTGCAGAATATCCCCAACCTCAGACCGGTTTCTGCTACTGGCTTCCTCAGTGAGGTGCTAGGATATTCAAGCATTAGATTAAAAATATCAGGACAAGCTCAGCACTTTACCTATAACATTCCTAAATAGTAAAATGAAAGTTCTCATTATGCAGTGAAATTAAAAAAACACCTTTAAAAATAGGTCATAGTTCCAAAAAAAAAATAATCACCTATTAGAGAAATAATGTAATTTAAAATATATAATGCATGTTTCTTTTATGATTGTAATTTATCAACATTTGCATTTACATGCTATACTCAGGAAGGCTTAATATTATACTAACTTTATACTTATTGAGGCTTGGCATTGTTGAGAGTGAAGTATGTCCTCAATATGCATAGCATTAATACTAATCCTATGAATATGAGGACATACTTTACTTAATGCTATGAATATGATGACATACTTTACTTCACCCTCAAAAGTGCTAAGCCTCAATAAGCATGAAGTTAGTAAAAGAGAAAAACATTTGCACTCCTGAAATGTTTAAATTATAATTAGGTTAAAAGGTAGTTTATTGACAAAGCATTGAATTTATGGATAGAAGATATGAACTGATAAAATGTTTCTGAAAATATTATTTTATTGCATCAGAAAACTTAAAAGAGTTTGTAAGAAGAGTTTTATATTCCATTGACTTTTTTATTTAAAAAATAAAAGATATAGTACAATAAGTTTTCAATTTTATTTCTTATTTTTGAATGTATATAAATGAGTAAATGGATCATAAATAATAAAAGTATTTCTAAATGTGTTCTCTTAAATTATTATTAATAGCTCCATATATTATTAATTTTTAAATTTTGTTTTATTATAAACCTAATTTGTATATACCTACTATGTAAAAAAGCATCTTTGTTTTATATAGATATATGAATTATATCTGAAAAATACACGTCAAGCATTGGTGGTCGAGAGGTCAGCACAGCTGCATTACAAGCAGTTGTCCCGGGTTAGTGGGTTTGCTTCCCGGCCAATGCTATGACACATGGAAAAAAAAATACACGCAGAAAGTGTAATTTAAATAATATTTAGTTTTATTACTGCCTAGGATGCTTCCAATATATTTTTTTACAGTTAATTAAACATTGATATAAAGAACCATTTAATCACACCACTATATGCCATGAATATGATATAGTAAAAAATATATATTGAAAATATGCTAGGTAGTAATAAAGCTAAACATTATTTAAAAAACTACCTTTCCTGTGTGCATTTTCATTTTAACAGATATTACATTGACTAAGAAAAGAAGAATACTAGTAACAATTGAATTACAAAAAATATATGAATTGTTCAAAAAGTACCATACAATTGGAGAATATATTATAATTTTAGGTGAACCTGGAGTGATGGAAAATCATCAATCAACATGATTAAAATTACAATTTATCCAACCGGCTTCAAACATTTTTTAGAAAACTCTTTATTTGTACATATATATACACCTACGTTTCGACTGAAGAAGACTGCAGGTCAGTCGAAACGTAGGTGTATATATATATATGTACAAATAAAGAGTTTGCTAAAAAGTGTTTGAAGCAGGTTGGATAAATTGTATTTATGGGATATTAAGGCAGAAATAAGAAAAAGTGTGATTTTGGTAATGATTAAAATTAGAGACTTATAAACATAATATGAAATCTCTTTAATAAGTTCCAAAATATTTCTATGTCATATTATGCTTCAAAATTCTTATTATTCTTTTAAGAGACATTTCCCAAAAATATGTACTTTCAATATAATTATCATATCAAATGATTCATAAATTGTCCTCATATAACTTTCATGTTTAGCAATAATAACATCGGCTGCAATTATAATCTTAATAATCATAATATATTTCTTATACATCATGTGCATTAATGTAATCATATAATTAATTATTATGTGTGTGCGGATGTGAAAATCAATAAATCATTTGAACATAACAAGTAAAGAAACTCTCAAGACGTGATATAATTCAAAACAACATTAACAAATTTATTTTTAATAAAAACATTTTTTTAAATTTACAGAATTTAAATATTTACAAATGTAAAAAATAAAACAAGAATTATATTTAAAAATATTTACACGAGAAATATTCAAAAATATTATTAAATAGTCTTCACTCTGACTATTTACCATAGAAAAAAAAAGATACAGTACATCTTAACAGTAATATTATCGCTATCTTTTAAACTGATGATAGTACTACTCATCATCATACTTAAATGATATCATATACTTTTATACTTTAAAAAGAAAAATTATGGTGTAGTGATATTCACCATCATTGCAATTTCCAAAATAAAATTACTAACGATTAAAAATTGAACACATAAAATTATTCCTAAAATAGTAACACATATATTTTTATACGTTTCAATAAAACTTTTACCTTTATCAGCCAGGTAAATTATCATATCATCATATGGTAATAAAGAAAAATATATACATTCCTATAAATTTGTTCTCTATTTTGTAAGTTATATATTACAAAATTTCTATAATAACTCTATAACTTCATCCTTTTAAAATATACTTTATTTATCAAAATAATCAGATTATTTTAAATATAGTAATCGAAAATTACTTATATGTATCGTATTTATCTATTTTAATTTGTATCATATTAATATTCAGATGTTCAACTCATGTATTCATTCTCTCATAAACAAAATATGCATTTGATATTTTAGTGATGATGAAGATGATTATTATTATCATTATTATTACTGTTACTGTTGTTATTGTTGGTTATTATTATCATCATCATCATTCCCATATCAAATAAATATCATTTGTGATAAAACTTTTCTCTTCTTGTATTCAACAAATACTAACAACCTTCTATACTCCAGCTATTGCACTGAGTGGCAATACGCATAGAGAATTTCGCCTGTTTTAATAACAGTTAAGAGCAAGCATAAGAAATAGTGGTCATGTGATGTTTATTGGCTATTATTCTTTCCATCATTTATAACAACATTCACAATGCAAGATCCAGTGTTGATAAACAGTGATTAAAGTGAGGAATACAAATACTACAATAATTCAGACTAATAATAAAATATCATGGTTGCAATGCTTAAAGTTTCTTGTGTCTACCTTAAATTCCTGTCATGGCTTCTACCTAAGCTCTTACTGATTTATGGAAAAAAAAACACTACTGACCATGTATTATACATACAGAACTCTGTTCACTGTATTTTATTTATCAACTCACAATATTGCATTTTACAGATAATTTTATATTCAAACAACACTATCACACCAGATTTTGTTATACCAACTAATTTCCCGAACCATTATAATTTCTCTTTCACACTCAGAATCCTTCTTTCAACATTGTAAACAAATTCTATCAACTTAGCATAAAATAATTTCTAACATTCATTTCAAAAAATATCTAATATGATAGCAAGAAGGTTCAAAATATTATATACATAAATGATTTTACAAAGTTCATCTTTATCACACTCATTCCAATGTTTTATGATATTAAATAATTCAGATGTCAATTTGTTCATTTGTATCTCAACAGATACAATTTAGAATAATATATTTATAATCCAACAATAATATTTAAGCTATAAATACTTTGGAATTCATGGAATATCTAAATAAATTTAGATATCTTATATATTATATTTTACACCTTTATATGATGTTTAAAAAAAAAAACAATATATCATCAATAATATAAATATCATACTATCTTGCTTCAACAATCCAGCATCATCATAGATAAATAAACATACATAAAATATTATTATGAATGAATAACTATTTATCTTAACCCTAAACATTAGGATTAAATAATGTGAATCCATCCTCTTCATCGATATCCACACATATAAAAAATTACCGTCTTAGAAAATATTAAATTTTCTGCTGTGTATTTATTTTTCTTTATTAAAAAAAATAATTTTCAAATATCTTAACTATATCTTATTTCTAAAATATATAATATTAATTCACATATTATTTTTTCTAAAAGTGTTAAAAATTTAAACTACTTCTGAGTCCTCGACTGGCTTCTTGCTTGCTAAGTTGGAGGGAGAATGAGAGATTGCTATTGACTACCTTAAATTCAGTTAGAAAAAATTTCCCCCCTCCGCCCACTTGCTTAATACTCCACACTCTACAAAACAAAAAGTTAATCACTTAAAATCTAATTACATTCAAATATCAGCCTTCCAAGCTAATTGTGCAAACGCTTTGCGAATGTTAATAATAAATGAATACTTTCTCACCAATACAAGATATAGCATTTATGCGGGAATAAAAGGAATCCCTCTTATTCCTACAACTCAAATATTTATATATGAGCAAATCTAAAGTACTGGCAAAGAAAGCGTGATGATGGAACAGTCACTTTAAATTGCTCTATACGATGTCTGAATGAATGACGTCAATGAAATTGTCTAGAATTTACTAAACGTCACTCCAACTGAAACTTAATCATATGTAAATAAGCATTTATTTATATAGTGTCTGTATATAATTGTATTACATTCAAATATCAGCCATGAAATTTTGTCCAATTTCTCTTGATAAATGTTTTTCTATGAAAATTCACTTAGCTCATCCAATAGGACACAAATTTTAGGGACACATCCATAATAAAAACAATTATTCCATAAGATAATTTTTCATTCA
Organism: Epiperipatus broadwayi; assembly: GCA_028023455.1. Taxonomy (NCBI): domain Eukaryota; kingdom Metazoa; phylum Onychophora; class Udeonychophora; order Euonychophora; family Peripatidae; genus Epiperipatus; species Epiperipatus broadwayi. The sequence continues at coordinate 20,475,502 of JAQFVV010000002.1, forward strand.
CATTTAAATATTTTCCTTGCTTACTCAGGCCTTTAATAAATCTGTGAACAAAATGTTTTCTTTGGGGAGCGCTTGTTAAAATTTTATAAAAGAATATCATTTATCCTTTAAAATTTTCAGCAAATAAATTTTCGCTTAAAAATTCTTTTCACATATATATGTGTATTTGGCTAATAATAATTTTTAATATAGAATCCTTTTAACTTTAAGATTTCTTTCCCTCATGCACATTATAAATTATTAGTTACTTGAAAGATTTTTATAAATTTTAGCATTCAAATAATATTTTCCAGGATTTAATAAGCATTATAAAATAACATTAAAAGTTGACTTTCTTCTTAGACCAATATTAAATCTTCTTATATATAATTTAAAATACGTTCTCTTTATTTTCACATCATTTGAACAATATATAATATTCATCCAATCTTGTAGACAATTAGTAGCATAAACATTATACATGACGCATTTGCATATAATAATAAAATAATGCGCAAATATAAAGTTCATTTTCCCACATTAATTGACTTACAAAACATTCTCTTTTCTTTCTTCTTTTTCTTTTAAACAAGAAATATCTTTCCATATAACTCCTAATAATTATCTTCCAAACAACATGGTTATACTTTTTGAGGATTCATTATTAATAAATAAAATTGTCCTTTCAATACATCCATACACATAAAATTAAATATAAATTTCTTACAACTCCTATTTATGCTTTTCTTTTCTGTATGGCTCAAGCTCTGACATCTTCTCCATAGCATTAGTACATCAGTTAGATAACTCATGTCTTTCTCCATCCATTACCTAGGTTTCAGCAAGCTTTGTATAAGCTCATCAATAGGGAATAGGCTTATTTACTCCATTGTAAAATACATTAAATAGACTTCTTAATATTATTAATCATTTGAAACTATATTTAATACTTTACTGGTAAAAAATAAAATATTTTAAAATTTTTTATAACTTTACTTGATTAGAAATAAAAAAAATTATAACACTTAATTGACTTAACATGAATTGATTCATGTTACTAAGGGCTTGTTTATCAATGACTTGACTTAAAATCATTTGATTGGCTACTATGATTTTTCCAGGCATCTAATTTACATATACATCACATGATCACCATTTCTTATGATTACTCATAACTGTTATTAAACAGGCAAAACTCTCCATACAGTAGTGGCACTCAGTGCAGAGTAATCAATGGATGCCAGAAGGCTTGTGCATAAAATCTTTATGTAGTGCCTACTCATCCAATATCCCCAGACTCCTCACTGAAGAAGGCCAAAATCTAGAAACTAGTCTGGGGGTATTGTATGAGTAAACACTAGATAGGAATTTTATGCACAAGCCTTCTGGCATCCATTGATTACTCTGGTTTGCACTGAATGGCACTACTGCATGGAGAGTTTTGCCTGTTTAATTTACAAAAATTACATTTCTGTCTAAGATTTTTCTTAAAATAATTTACTTAAGTCATTTTCATATTAAATAAATTATATTTTTACATTTTATTTAATTAAAATATTAAAATTTTATCACCAAAATATTAACAATGTGAATATTAATTTTAGAATATAAAATATTATTTAAACAATATTACATAAAAAATTGCTACATTTTTAAAACAAAATCTAAAATAATTTGCAACTTTATTTTAACTAAAATAAGAAATTAACTGTATCAATTTTTTTATTAACAAGGAACTAAAATTGATTTACTCTGGCTAGAGTATGTATGCACGTACACATTAAAGACATAATGACATCATCCTAAATATTCTAGAATAATTAAATAAATAATACTTATTGAATAATTAACTGAAAATGAAATTATTTAAAACACATTAAAAAACTTATTGAATATTAACTTTAACAGTTGAACAGGCAAAACTCTCCATACAGTAGTGTCACTCAGTGCAAGCCAGAGTAATCAGTGAATGCCAGATGGCTTGTGCATAAAATCCCTTTCTAGTTTCTGCTCATCCAATATCCCCAGACTAGTTTCTAGCTTGGGTCTTTCGTCTGTGAGTAGCCTTGAATCTGAGAGCACTGCACCTAGATCTTAGGATCTAATGCAACTGTTTAGCAGCCACTTTTTATCTCTACTTAACTACAAAACTATGAATTTAAAATTGAAAACAGTAATATTTTCAATCCAAGCTCAGTAGCTTATATAGTCATATAGGTCTGAACTCAGTTTAGTACCCATACATTTTGGTGTCTTTGGTTCTTTAATAACCATCGCCACCACTATACCATTAGGCAAGATTGGTATTAAACCACTAAACATCACATAATCACCATTTCTTATGCTTGCTCATAACTGTTGTTAAAACAGGTAAAACTCTCCAAACAGTAATACCACTCAATGCAAACCAGAATAACTTTAACAGTTACAATTATTACTCTAATACAATATTTTTTAATTATAATTAACACTAATTAATTTTATACTTTAAATAATAAATTATGTACTACTTTTATTTATAAATTAAACTAAGATATCTTTAAAATATTTTAGATAGGTTTTATTAATCACTTATATAGAAGGTTTAAGCTAGTTTTTAGCACAAAATTAATACAGAATAATATTAATTGTCAAGAATTTAATTTTTTTTTTACAAAACTAATTATATTTAAAACTCTTTCAAAAAGGACTATGGCAAATGGCATAGTAACAATATACATTCAAACCTTGTTGTTATCTCTGTGATCTTTTGCCTTAGCTCAATCATATCACAAACAGATTTCTAATTAATTTATTCAACATCAATAAGTTATATGTTTAGTTTTTATTTTAATCTTGATCATATTGCTTCATCGATTGTGGAGTTTCTGATTGTCTTTATTCTGAACTCCTCTTGCTATCTTCTCTCTACTCTACAAGTTAGAAGATATCTTATTTGTAATATGCAATGACTATGCATGCACTATATCTTTCCATGCTTATTATAAGAAAAATGATTATAAAAAGACATTTGATTTAATAAGCATTTCTACAGTATTGAAGCTTTGGATCATCAAGATATAAACTTGGGATAGTTATGTATTATGGGTAATAATTATCAAAATGTAACAGCAGTGGTCCGATTTTATGATGACACTCAGAAAACTAACATTGATGAGTATATACCAGTGTGATGCTATATCTCCAAAACTTGTTAGTTTTATAAAAAATATTTTGTGGATTAAAACAGAAAAATATACAATTAAAATTCATGGAGATTGCTTAAGCCATCTATTTTGCAATTGTATTTGCAAACAATGCTTCAGAGCTTCATGAAATGTTGCAAAAGTTATCAGGTGAGAGCATAAAAGTAGGACTAAAAACAAATGCCAAAAGAACTAAAATAATGTTCAATAGGTTTTCTCAGAAGAAAAGGTAAAGACTGATAATCATGTATTAGGAGAAGTTAACTACTACAAATACTTTGGTTAAGTTGTCAATACAGATGAAAATTTAATGGATGAAATCAAATCATAGAATTAAACTTGGAGAGAGTACTTTTGATAGAAATAACTTAGTATTATAGGGAAATATGCTTAAATGTTTGAAAATAGAGATTTTTTAATAGATGTCTTTTGCCATTTCTTATTTATGGATATAAGACTTAGACACTTAACAGTGAAATAGCAGATAAACTCCAAACCACTCTAAAACTATGGAAAGATTTATATTGGAAGTAAAATGAAGAGATTAGAAATTGAATACATGGGTGAAAGAACAAACTGATAGACACTGAAAAGGAGCTGGTTTAAAAATATTGATAGAAGAGATAATAATAGCTAGCTGAAGTTTTAAATGGATCTTAATTTATTATCAAAGACCTAGAAAGTGACCACATATAAGATGAGTGAATGAAAAAGAAAATTTGTTAGTGTGATGTGATGAAAGAAAACTAGGATCGAAAAACTGGATTAAACTTAAAAAAACCTTCACCCTTCAGTGATCGATAAAAGTCTAAAGAGATGATGATGACATCTATGTATAAATTGCAATTAATGATCGAACACGCATACATTTGTAGTGAAGCACGCCTTGATGGTTAATAATTATAATGTTTAAATGTGTTTTAGCTAGTTCTAGTTGCCTAGACAGAGATATAAAGGGCAAATTACACATTTTGCAAATAAATGTATTCTAGATTTTTTATTTCCTTCATCGATCTTCCCCAAAACAATAATTCTAACAAATCTTATTATCTTCAGGGAACGTAAAAGATTGCAGCAAATTGAAGTAAGGCAATAAAAAAAAAAGCTGTTTTATAAAAATTATAAAAGCAATATGAAGGGTTTGTTTTATTATTAAATTTGAAACTGATATTGAGTTTGTTTAGACATCAAATCAATTTTATTTAATTAACGTAATTAAAACTTACTATTTATTATTTTTCCTTTTATTTTCTTCTTGTAACTACTTTAATTTTAAAAAAATTCTAGAACAACAACATTTTTATTTTTAGAACTGACAATATAAAAAAACACACTTTATATATACAAGTAACGGGATTAACATTCGTCTGTCATATGCATAATTGGATTTGAGTCTGGACAAGTTAAAACTTGATTCTTTTTTCCCAAATTTTAAACAAACTTAAGACTTCTTTTCCAGGTAAAGCCAATTTAATATTGGTTGGTGAATGGGTATTCAATTATTATTAGCTATCTGATAAAGTGAAAAGCCTAAAGTTCTCCACATGCAGCAATGATACATCTGGTTAGCTCTGCCTTCTTCTTAATCATTCTTCTATGGTTCTTGTAAGAAGTCTATTATTTGCAGTGAGCTATTTAAATGTGCCGTATCTATCTTTTGCATACTTAAATATATACAAAGTCATTAATTATAAAAATAAAAATTGATACATTGATTGTTAGACAATGAATAACAGAAAAAATGTCAAGCGTTGGTGGCCTAGTGGTTAGCATAGCTGCTTTCCATATGGGGGGGGGGGGAGTAAAATAAATCTTGTACTGATTCCAGATACAAGATTAGCCTTTATTTTAGTCAAATCAGGCAATTAATTGATTAGAAAATTTTCATTTACAGACTCTTTAATGACAGTCTGAATATAATGGATTTTTTGTATGTTTTTTTTTTGTTAGAAGATTGAAGTGAACATAGGGGGGGGGGGGATATAATGACTTAGCATTTTTAGCTTTCATAAAAATAACTTATAAGAAGAAAGGTTTGGATTTGAATAGCGATCTTATAATCTGTTTGCTTTGACTGGGGGGTTACCTCAAATGCTCTTCGTGTTGGTTTAAACAGTAAAACCTTAGTGGACCAGAGTTTTTGGAAGGAGTTTAACTGGTGCAATTGGTTAGAAACAGAATGAATTGAAATAAGTCTGTGTGCTACAAAGTATATCATGGATGAAATGTGCAATCTTAAGTGCTTGATAAAAAAACTAGTGCAGAGATCTTCTGAATATACAAGACTCATCATCTGCAATAACCATGTGATCATGCTGTTTCTATTGCCATCTGTCTGCTGCAGGATCATCAGTTTGCCAAATGAAGTTCCCCATAAAAGAAATGAGACATTTATGGAAAACAAGATAGACTTTAAATGTACACGTCATTAACCTTACTTATTTTATTGTTATATTCCCAGAAATTAAGGTAATTATTTTTTCATTTCAATTATAGATTATTTTAATATTTTTTGTAGTATGAACTTTGGATGTTATTTTTCTTCTTATTAATGGATGTGAAAAGGCATATCCATATATGTGCATATATATAATGATTTATACACAGATGTCCAAATGTGAAAACCAAATGAATAAAGGGAAGGGGTATGTAAGTACTTAAATGTACACAGTTTAGATTTAACCCATAACCAAATAAGGGCAAAATGGAAATCCAAAGAATTAATTATATCGATAGCATTTCTTATTTTGTATTATGGTGTTGTTAGTATTTTTATTGTATTCTTATTCATATTTGGTAGAGAGAAATTTATATGTTAAGGGGTAAAGAATCAATTTTGTGATCTGTTATTATTATTCTGCTTGTCTAAAATAAATTGATTTGTTTTTAAAATTACCTATTTCATGGTCAATTTCATTAAATTATTTATAAAAAAAAAAATAAGTGAATATTAATAAAATTAATAACATTCTGTCTCTGTTTCTAATGAAGTTGACTACCCCTGAGAGTTATTATTTTACATAGATATTGCTGAGATAGTATAAGGATTGCTATACTGGTAATCCATTCATACTTTCTTTATATGTCCACTCTCATTGCATAATTATTTACTCACTGCATAAGAATTGGCACTTAAGGCTGATGATCAATATCAGGGCTTGTAAATATGCCTTGAAGAAGTCAAAACATGAACTTAGGTTTCGTATAATATTAAGTACATGTACGTTTGTTGGGAAATATGATTGAAATAACATCAGTTCAGTTAACGTCATTAAATAAAATTAAAAAATAATGGGATTATATTATTTTATTATCAAACTGTGAAATAATCCATACATTTATATAAATAGATTAGTCTCATCATTTAGTTTATAATTTACCCAATCTCTGATACTAATAACAGGAAGCAGTGAATTTTTATATTTATGTATTTTTATATCCTTTTTTTTAATTTATATTTAATACTTAGATTTAGAATACTTAATTTAATTTTGGAGTTTCATCATGGTAGCTTTTAAATATTCAAGATAAAAGAAAAATTAGTTTGAATTTTTAAACATTTTCTTCCTCCTAGAAGATTTTATTAAAATAAAGAAAGTGATTTTGATAATCAAAGTTTAGCTTAAGATAAATCATCAATCTTTTTCCTATGGAAGAGTTTTGAGAAAGAAGATCCAAGCAGTGTTATTACGAGTAATTTTGAATGTGGATGCATTTTTGATGGCTTTTGTGTGGACAAACGCTTCTGAACTGTAGTCATATGTTTCACCACTGCTGTCTTGAACATCTTCAATTAACACTTGATTTAATGGTAAATTTAAATAGAATAAGATTCTGATCCTTAGATGAGTGCAAAAAATCAGTTATTTTGATAAGTACAAGAAAGGAATTGTGGGAGTCTCCCAGGATACAAATCTTACAGCTTTCTATAAAGAAAAGAAGTACTTGAATAAATGTACATTTTTGTACTTAAAAATAAATATAGATGTCAAGCGTTGGTGGCCTAGTGGTTAGCATAGCTGCCTTCAAATAAATATAGATGTTTGTACATGAAAAAATAAGACATCCTCTGAAAATAAGCCCTACAGTGTCTTTTGGAGAAAAAAATAATATATGACCTAATCTTATTTTTAGGGAAGCATGGATTTATATGTAGGAAAATAAAATAAAAAAGGTTGAAATTATGGACAAATATATAAAAATTCTAAATAATTAATTTTTGTTACAAAATATTAAGGATATCACTCCGAATAAAAAGTGATTTCTTAGATCACTTATGATGGGCATTACTGTACTTAATTCATTGCCTAGTTGTTTTTAAATAAAAATTTGTAAACTCAATTTAAACAATTTAAATTAGATCTATACATAAATACTAAAGAAATTTTTAGCCATTTCTATCACTTGGAGTTTTATAGTAAAAGTATTAATAATTTACTAAGGCTGTAACCTTAGAAATAAGCGACTGAAAAATACGAAGGTAGGGACCTCTATAGGTCTTAAAACACAAGCTTACGCTATGCAGAAAAGAGAGATATGTAAATTAAATAAAGTAAAACCACATAGAAGAATTTTAACATGATGAAAGGATTTTGGCTTTGCCTATTAAGAGTCCCTTTTTCTTTTCATGAAAAAAACAACTGTTTTTAAAATGAGCACTTTTTTGTCAGTGAATTCTCTATTTTGATTTATAATGTAGACTTTGAGTGAGAACAAACAGATATAAATGTGCTGAAAATAAAAGATAAAAATAAAGAAGAAATAACTGTTTCTAATATTATTAAAAATATTTGAAACCTTATCAGAAATCAGTTAAGTAGAAGAAAAAATAATCAATTGAATAATTTAGTAAATTCAAATGTTTTCTTGATGGGGGGGGGGGGTATAAAAAAAGTAACGTTTGACAGATCTTATGAAGAATTAACGAATAATTTTTACCTTATAGCAGGCTGTCATTAGTTGATATTAATATTCACTGGTTTAAATATTTTTAAATTATTGATTCTTCTCAAAGAGAAAATAAATACATACATCTTGCAAATATATGACACAAATGTGATCTATTCATTACCTTAAAAATTCCTTTATTGTTCATAACTAGTAGTGACATACACAATTTATTTTTTATATGTCAAAGCGTTGACCAGGAAGCTAATCCGGACCCGCTGCTTGGAAGGCAGCTATGCTAACCGCTAGGCCACCAATGCTTAGCTTAAAACTATCAAAAACCGTAATAATACTTACCCTATTCTTAACGAATTAATACGTTTATTATATTAAATATTAATTTGAATATGGTCATTAAAATGGGTCATATAATTACTGCTGCCTCAGATAAAATATTTAAAACAGTATTTATTTAACTATAATGAGAATTGCAATTGTTTAAAAATAAAATGTATCAGATTAAGTTAACCATTAAAAAATTGATACTTCTATAATACTGAATAAAATGATTAAATAAAATCAACGTAATTGAATATGTATTAGTTTATCATTTAAAACATGCATCTTATCAGTATTTGGATTTTTTTTATGATGGCGTAACTGTTGTTAATATTCAAAATTGGTAAAACTGACTTTTAGCGGTCTTGACACTTCGCCCTCTATTTTTAAAAAACTACTTTTTTTTCCCCACTAACTGTATCCAACTTTAATGAGTGTATGTAACTATATCTAAGTATAAATGTTAATAAAAAAATTTTTTTAAAAACTTACATTTTCATGCGTAGTTTTCACTTCTAGCGGTTTTTGCTGTATATATAACTGTAAATAAATAAACCAAATGTATCCAACTTTAATCAGTTTATCTAACAATAAATAAACTCTGTCTAAATATAAATATTAATTAAAAATGTAATAAAACTTACATTTTTATGCATACTTTTCACTTGGAATGTATATCTAGTGGCCTTTACTGTATATATAACTATAAATAAATAAAGTATATTAACTATAAATGTTTTTACATAAAGATGAATAAATTTAAAAAAAATGAACTTACATTTCCTGCAGGCAGAATCCATGTTTTGAACTATGTTATTCTCACTATGTAATTGCAAAGTATATCTAACTATAAATGTATTTTTTACATGAAGATTAATAAATAAAATATAATAAAACTTACATTTTTATGCTCTATTTAGAGAAGATAAGTGTCACCAATAAAGTCCCTTCTGTCAAAATTATGAACTACTTTTGTCACGTGTACTTTTTGCCGCGTGTATTCTCCCTCCCCTCCCCCACCGTCCATTTACTTTTTTGCCGAAAAAAGATTCAAATTTGTCACGGGTACTTTTTGCCGCGTGTATTCCCCCTCCCCTCCCCCACCATCCATTTACTTTTTTGCCGAAAAAAGATTCAAATTTGTCACGTGTACTTTTTGCCGCGTGTATTCTCCCTCCCCTTCCCCACCGTCCATTTACTTTTTTGCCGAAAAAAGATTCAAATTTGTCACGTGTACTTTTTGCCGTGTTATTCCCCCTCCCCTCCCCCACCGTCCATTTACTTTTTTGCCGAAAAAAGATTCAAATCTGTTTTGATTTGAATCTTTTTTTGGCAAAAAAATAAATGGACAGTGGGGGAGGGGAGGGGGAATACACACGGCAAAAAGTACACGTGACAAAAGTAGTTCATAATTTTGACAGAAGGGACTTTATTGGTGACACTTATCTTCTCTAAATAGAGCATAAAAATGTAAGTTTTATTACATTTTATTTATTAATCTTCATGTAAAAAATACATTTATAGTTAGATATACTTTGCAATTACATAGTGAGAATAACGTAGTTCAAAACACGGATTCTGCCTGCAGGAAATGTATGTTCATTTTTTTTAAATTTATTCATCTTTATGTAAAAATATTTATAGTTAATTTACTTTATTTATTTATAGTTATATATACAGTAAAGGCCACTAGATATACAGTCCAAGTGAAAAGTATGCATAAAAATGTAAGTTTTATTACATTTTTTTTATTAATATTTATATTTAGACAGAGTTTATTTATTGTTAGATAAACTGATTAAAGTTGGATACATTTGGTTTATTTATTTACAGTTATATATACAGCAAAAACCGCTAGAAGTGAAAACTATGCATGAAAATGTAAGTTTTTTTTTAATTTTTTTATTATTAATATTTATACTTAGATATAGTTACATATACTGATTAAAGTTGGATACAGTTAGTGGGGAAAAGAAGTAGTTAAGTTTTTTAAAAATAGAAGGTGAAGTGTTGAGACTGCTATAAGTCAGTTTTACCTCAAAATTATTATTATTATTATTTTCATATGTCAAAGGGTTGACCGGGAAGCGAACTCAGGCCAGCTGCTTAGAAGGCAGCTACGCTAACCTCTAGGCTACCAACGCTTGACTATTCACGTTGCAATCTCATTGATTATTTTAAATATGTCCAACTAAGACAAACAATATTGCATTTTTTTAGATTACATTTGAGGCCTTCATAATGTAAATGGAGTTTACGTCTCCATGGAAACCATATTCAACTTCATTGTAAAATCCTTCTTACATCTATTACTATTCATTTACTTGACTTACTTTATCAAATGAAGATAAGCAACAGCAATTCATAATTTGTTCTTTTTACTTTATTTATTCCCGTTAAATTTGATTTGATCTGACATATTTTTCATAATAAATATTTATATTTTCATGTTTTGTCTTTTGTTTTGCATTATATTAAAGCTGTTTCAAAATATAAATCTTAAACTATTGCTTTAAAATCATTAAAAAAAAAATTTACATAATCCATCAATTATGAACTGCAGAAAATGTTTGCTGTTAACTGAATGAAGACCCTTTCATTTTTTTTGAAGCCTAAAGAAAATGAGCAAGTGACCAGTCCATATTTTCTTCTCACTGCAACTGTTATTATTATGTGATTATTTATATAGTCAACCAACATGGTCAGGCTACTTATTAACATGGATCAGTCAGCATTGTAATTTTACTGATTATTTACTTCTTAGTTTAAATTTATAAATATCATAATCATTTCTCTCAATTGCTTGATTATTCATAGCTGAAATAAATATTACCTTTTTTGAATGCTGAAAGAATATGTGTGAATGACCTCTATTCCTTGAAGGTTATAAAGTTTCCGGCTAAAGTGGAGATTAGTAGCTGGAGACAAAAACTACTAAGAATCCTTTATATTGTTGACCCAAGCTTCCATATGATATTTATTTAGGTACTTACAACTGCAGGCCACTTTCAAATTAATTGAAGATGGCATAAATTAAAAGAACTATCGAATGTAAAAAGGGACTTCGTGAAGTTGGAAGACAAAGTGAAGAGACAGTTGCTTTAAAAAATGGATGTGTACAGTATTACAAAACTGAAAGCACAATATAATGAGATTTTTTTTTATAAAAAATGAACGATCAACATTGTACAAACTGATGGTATATTAGAATGAGTTGTGGAAAGATTAGTTATTTAACTTAATGAAAAATAACACATGCATGTAATTCAGGTTTATGCCTCAACAAATCACCATTGTGATGAAGAAGTAGAAGATTTTTATATGGATGTCTTGATTAGACCAAACTACATTTTTAAATTGGCATAGAATTGGTACACAATTGATATGTGAAAATGCTATGCGTAAATTTGGTTTTGGTGTCAAAAATGAGAGAAGACTGATCCAGATTAGTAGAGTTTATAGGGAAACACGATTTTTTTTTGAGAAGTATTCAAATGAAAATACAGCAGAATTGGATTATATTCTGATTAATATAAAATATATATTTCAAGATTGCAAACGTCTTAATAGATTTAACACAGGAGGTGTTATTGATTAGTGTAGTGTAAGATACATGTTAATGCAAAACTAAATAGATAAAAACTATTAAGGAAAGCTGTAATAACTTGAAATAATTCTAACTTTCTACAATACTCCAAAAACTTTAAATTAGAATTAGCAAATTATTTAAAATATTATCAGACATTGAAGATGATTCAAATTTGATTGAAATCAAAAAGAAGATAACTAATATTTTATTAAGTAATAGCCTGTATATTTATATTTTACGTTTGTTCAATATAATAATAAATGAGAAGTACATCTTCTTGAAAGCGTTTAGCCATTAAATTTAATTTTCAATTTGTTGTTATAGCTTTACGTTGGAAGTGTGAAAGCACGATTTATTATAATATTTTATTAATAACTTCTACAAAGATAACTGGGACAAAAAAGCAATAATTTACCAGTATATTTCCTATTGAGAGACAACAATTTATGAAGGGGAAAAATATGATTTTTTTTTTTTTTTAAATGGTCCAGTAAGAGAAATTGAATATTTAGAATGTTATAAATTGGCATGGAATAGGGTTAATTGAGAATTGGTAAGCAAAGTTATAGAAGAGAATAAAATTCTCTTAAGAGTAAAATAACATTTTGGTATTTAGAAGAAAGGTAATTTCAGTAATAAGAAGAAAAGGACTATTATTGAAATGAGAGATGACAATATGAAATGTTTGGGAAAGATCTATAAAGGATTATAAAGTAATAAGAAAAAAAAAATTTTTTCTACAATGATTACATCTTTGGAATTGCTTAATATTTTAAATGAAGAAATGAGAAATACAATTAAATATATGAAGAAGCAAAAAACTCTGGGGAAATGATGGAAATATTGTTGATATTTAAAAAGAAACTGTTGAAGAAACAGAAATAGCACATGCTTAAATGCAATTCTAAGGCAGTATGTAACTTATACTGAATTTAAACTCAGAATTTTTCATTCTATTTGTCCTCCATTTCATCTCAAGTAACCGATACACATGACCACACACATACAAAAAAGATCCAAGATCCCCCCAATTGACATATTTCATGTAAAACCAACACTCATCAGTTGGGCCAGGTCATAATTTCCCACACATATATACAATCAGTGCTTGATTTATAATATAGCAATTCATCAAACTTTAATGGACTGGTTTCAGTCTTTTCACTCTTCAAACTTATATGAAACATTCAGTATTAGCAAGTTACAAAATGCCATAGAATCACATATTGCTTGGGAAATAGATTACATCATAGTCATCTTTTTCTTATTAATTTATATGGATATATAAAGGTCTGATAATAAGAGAAGTTAGACTGACATAATGTCTACATGGGTTTAACTACAATATTAAATCCAAAAAGGGCTTCTTTATCTTTATTCAAGATGACTACAAAAAAACATATACATGAATTACTAACAACTCGTGCTAGAGAATTTCCAAGGCCAAGTCACGATATTCTTCATACATGGTATGTTCAGTACAATTGTAGTCAATACTCATTAAAAGGTCTATATTATTAATATGCAAAGACAGTTTTAGAGGCCAGGCCTCATCTTTGATTAATTTAAAATTTCTTTTAAGCTCCACCATCTTTAACTACCTGGCATTCTCTGTGGTTGAGGCAATATTCATTGCATAGTAACTTTAATTTCTTACGGGATAATGTTTATAAGGGATTTGAGTATGTTTTTTTAATAAAATGGATGGTTGAATAGAAGATTGAAATCTGTCTATTAAAGTTTCAGGAATTGCTATTATAATTAATATAAAGTGAGCATTGATTGTATATATGTGTGGATTATGACCTGGTGCAACTGATAAATGCTCGTTCTGCATGAAATATGTATATGGGAGATTATGTATCTTTTTTACATGAGTGTGATCATGTGTATCAATTGCTTGAGATGGAGTGACGGATGACTGAAAAATCCTGAATTCAAATCCCTCTACTTACATAAATGCTTAAATGATAAAGATGTACCAGAATATTGGAAAAATGCAATGGTAACAGTGATATTTAAGAAAGATAATAAAGAAGATATGAGAAATTAATCAGTCTTCTATCAGTTATCCAAAAACTATTACCAAGATAATTACAATAAACTTTTGATTCATAAAAAAAGAAGAAAAAAATAGTTTTAGAACAGTGGATTACATCAAAGTACTAAGATGGGTATAGAAAATACCAATGAATATGTGATGTCATCATATATTGGATTTGTAAGGACATTTGAGTCTACAAGCATCTATGTGTATTCGATCATCAAGATATAGAAATGCAATCTTGTCATATTCCAAAGAATAATTATCAAATTTTAACATCAATAATTATATGTGTGGTGGTTATAAAGATTAACATCGATGAAGTGTGAAGGACAGGGTTATTTCTTACCTACAAAACTTTGGACAGCAGTTCACAAGAAAAAAATTAAATGTAAATGAGAGAATGATTAATGTTCAATGGATTTACTCAGAAGAAGAAAGTAAAGATGATGATCATGTATTAGGAAAAAAAAACAAATACAAGTATCTTGGTCAGATTATTAATATAAATGAAAATACCATGCCTGAAATTAATCATAGAATTAAACTTTGATAGAATACTTTTGACAGAAATAATTTATATTAAAAGGAAATATGCCTATGTATTTGAAAAAAGGTTTTCAATACATGTGTTTATCAGTTCTTACTAATGAATCTACGACTTGGGTTTTTAACACAAGAGAAAGACAGAGACTTTAGATCATTCAATGAATTATGGAGAGATATACGTTAAAAGTAACAAGAAAGGTTTGAAAATGAAATAGATGTGTGAGAGAAAAAATAAGTACTGCTGTCATCATTGAAAGATTTAAAAATCTGAAATTGAATGGAGTTGGACATATTACTAGAAGAGATGGTAATAGATGAATGGTTGACATCTTAAATTGGCTGCCATAAGATTGTAAACGATTTAGTAAGTGAACGGTGAATGAATAAAAATACTTGATGGTGTGTTGGAAGGAGAGAGGCCAGGGAATATAAAAAGTGGATTAAATTTGAAGAAATCTTCATCTTGCAGTAATTAAATAATGGCCAAAAATAATGTTGACTTAAACTTGGGTTCAAATTCCTAAAAAAGAAAAGATCACATCTTTAATCATTTTTTAAGCTATGTAAATAATGAATAATGAGATTACAATTATATTATAGTATATTATATATAGGGAGAGATAACAAAAACTTAAATCCTTATAAAACAGATTAGATTCCATTTAGATGAAAGTTATCAAGAATTAATTGATATATAAGCTACTTATGACATAATATTGAGATCATAGTAAAAAGATAGGATGATAATCATAAAAAATACTGTATCCATTGCTTAGGAGTTCACATGAAGTTTGAATAGCAAAATAAAAAACTGAATGCAACAGTTCCATTCAATTGACCAAGCCAATATTTTTTTCCTCATGTGAGAATAGATTTAGGAACATTTGAGCTCTCATCACTGTTGCCATACTGAGGATGATTAAAAAATGTAAACTTAATCCAAAGTTTAAATGATTTGTTGAACAAGCAGTTAGCTGAGTGCTGGAGAAGTTCTTTGTCACAATACTAATCAATTCTCTATAGCATTATGTAATACAAATATGTTTATGTATGTATATATGTGCATAATTACCTATTCGTTCAATATACCAAAAGTTTGCTATAGTAAATAGAGGGATTTGAACTTAGGATTTTCAGTCCATAGTCATCCTTCACTTCATCCCAAACAATCAATACCCATGACCACACATGTGTGAAATAGATAAATAATCCTCAATATATGTATTTAAGCACTCATCACTTGGGCCAGATTGTAACTCCCACAAATGTATATAATCAGTGCCTGGCTTATATTAAAATAGCAATTCCTTAAACTTTAATGAATAGGCTTCAATCTTCTTATCCTTCCAACAATAAATCTTCCACTTCATTGAAAAACAAACGATGGAAATGCTCAAAGCTCTTGTTGGATTTGATATTGTAGCCATACCCATGTAGACATTATTTCAATCTAACCTCTCATATTATTGGACCAGAAGTATCCATTTATATTAATAGGAGAAGGGATGGGCTGGACTTACACTACGATGTAAACTATTTCCAAGACAATAGGTAAGTAACCTATTCATTCACTATACGAATGTTTACTATAGTAAATAGAGGGATTTGAATTTGGGAATTTTTAATCTTGATTCATCCTTCTCTATATATGTTAGTTATTTTTAAAATCATACGCTAGTAAAAAAGTGATAGACTTTTAAAAGCAAATTTAAACATGGCACCCGAAGATAGTACATGTGAAAATAGTGCCTCGACTTAATGCTATGATGAATTCTTGGTAAATTAAATAGATATAATAAACACTTCCATACTTCCCCATTCTTTTTAAATTCACATAAATAAAAATATAATAAAAGACAAATGACCCCAAGATGCATTTCGTGCTGAACCAGCACTCATCAGTTAGCTTGAAACGGATGGTGTCAAAGTTGCGAGTGGAGGAAGTTTGACAATGGTAAATGAAAATGTAACAATAAATTAAATAGCAAAAGTAATATATTTATATAAAATTGAAAGTGGAAATAAACAAAAGCAGAATTAAACCATTACATTGCAATTTTTTTTTTCATTATTGAAGCTTTCTGTTTAAAAAATAGGTGTAAGAGTCTAAACAACTTTGGTTTTTGACCGCTGCCTAACTCATTTCGTTTATTCATAATCGACGATAATAAAGAATTCTGTTGGAAATATAATAAAATGAGGAAGCATTTAATAAAAGTTTAATGTATATACATTTACTGCTAGCATATAAACTTCCCAATACATTTTTTTTTAATGTTGTTAAATTCTGTTCATCTTAAAATACATTCTTTTAATATCTTTAAATGCGATGTTATTAACACGATTACTTGAGATAATGTTAAAGTATTATAAATTTGCTGAAGTGAGCTAATAATCAACGTAAAATAATTGCATCCGAAGCTGTAAATTATTGCTTCGCAGAAATTTTTTTCTTACATCATCTTTACAATATATTTAAGTTTATTTATGTTTTTTTTTGGAAAATAATGAATTTTCATATCGATTTAATTACGATATTTAATTGGTGTACATATTTTAGCTAGTACCGTTTTAATTATTTTATTGCTCTTTTAAAAATATACGGAGCACATGAGGACATCTATCGCTCACTTTAAAAACTAAAAAAGTTTAGAAGTAGAATATTTGATAAAATTTGATACAAATTGATTAAAATTTTTAAATATATAGCATCCCATAATGTATTATAAAATTTATTAATAAAATTCTTCAATTTTCAAAACACACTTTAAATATCTTATATAGGGTTAAAAGTTTTCAACATTTTTCAATTAAATTTTTTGAAATATAAAACTCGTCTTTCTGTCAGCCGAATAGCAAGTTATCATAAAAATCATTTTTAATTTTGATTTCGTATTTTATACTTCATAGTAGATATACTAAATAAGTTGTACTTCATAACAAATTTTATACAATTATCCATAATTTACGAATTTTTAAAATTAGATTTTAGAGGAACATCAAGCGTTGTAAGCCAAGAGGTCATCGCACTCGTCTTGCAAGCAAGTAGTTGGTTGCAACGAGTGTGGGTTCGCGTCCCGGCCGATGCTATGACATATGAAAAAAAAAAAAAACTATTTAAAAGAATGCAATATAATGGAGGTAGAAACTATGCTACATTTTGTTTTAAGTCTCTCTGATGTACAATTATATATAGAGTATAATAGCTCATTTTGTTTAGAAATTTTGATTAGAATAGAATATATATTCTTTATTAAACTGCAAGTATGTACACAGATGCTTTTTATCTATACAGTATGCATATATAAATTAATATTGTAGTATAAGCAAAATTTTTAAAAAAATAATATAGTTGTCAGGCGTTGTTAGCCGAGAGGTCATCGCATTCGCCTTGCAAGCAAGTAATTGGTTGCAGACGGTTGTGGGTTCGCGTCCCGGCCGATGCTATGACATATGAGAAAAATATATATATAGTTATTTATAATACGGATACATTTACACATTTTTCTGAGTGTGTGTTCACTCATCTATGATATAAAAAAATAATAATAATAAAGCTTACTGTAGCATACAAGGCTGTCATATGATGTGCAAGTTAAATCTCAGCACCCCTGTTCCCATGAAATAGTAAAATAAAATTAATTCAATAAAATTTTATTTAACAAAAGATATAGGATTAGAGGGAATTTAAAAAATAATTATTATTTCTTTTATTTAGACTGTTTATCTTTTTATTTACTTATTAATTCTCCTGACTTTGGTGACCACAAAATAACTTCTAGAATTTTTTTCTCCATATGATAATAGTAATAATGATTCAGAAAACTGGCAACCAGAAAAAATCTTAATTACCTGATTAATAGAATTTTTCACTACTTATTATGTTCATAATTTTTGAGCAAATGCTTGGATCATTAACATTCAAATTTAATGCAAAGTTAGAAATTTTAGGCTTTTCACTCTCAGAATCATAACTTTCTTCCACTTCTGGTGATATTATAATTGTCTTGCTCTGTTTTGAGCTCCAAATAACTTATAATTTTGTCTGTAATGTATTCTGAACTGGGAAGAACAAGTATAGATCTTCTATAAGTAGAATAAGAAATATACATAGGACACAATGACTCAGTAACAAGAGGAATAATTTAACGTTAGTTTAATGTAAATAATTACTTATATATACACCAGTTTATTTATTATGCTGCTGTATATATAAGTAATTACTTACATTAAACCAACATTGAATTACTCCTTTTCTTATTGAGTCACTGTGTCCTATGTGTATTTCTTATTCCACTTGTAGAAGATTTATATTTGTTTTTTCCAGTGGAGAACACAAGGAGTGATTTGGGTAGAAATAACTTCATATTAAAAAGAAATGTCCCTATATATTTTTAATAAATGTGTGTTACCAGTTCTTACTTACAGATCTGAGACTTGGACACTGAGCAGAAGAGCAGTGTGGAGACTTCAGATCACTCAATGAAGTAGGGAGAGATTATGTTAGGAGTAACAAGAACAAATTGAAAATGAAATACATGAGTGAGAGAACAAACAGGTGTTACTGATATCATTGAAAGAATTAAAAGACTGAAATGGAGTTGAGCTGAATATATTGCTAGAAGAGATTGTAATAGATAGACAGTTGAAATCTTAAGCTGGATTCCGAGAGATTGTAAAAGACCTATAAAGAGAGCACATGTGAGATGGATTGATGAAATAAGGAATTGTGCTAATATGATGTGGAGAAGAGAGGCTAAAATGAAAAGATGGATTGAACTTGGAGAGATCTTCATTCTGCAGTGGATTAATAGTGGTTAAAAACGATAATGATGATGATATACAACAGTATTAATACACATATTTGGAACTGAATATACATGTATGTGGTTACATATCCTTAAAATTTGATATACTTAAACATTAATTATATTTACATACAGTATGCTTTTCTGTAAAACTCATAAAACTACTAACATATATATATATACTTTCTAATTTACCTATTCGCCTCTTTTCTTCCAATGCATAAGCTTGTGGTTAAGACCTGTAGAGGTCCCTACCTTCGCATTTTCAACCGCCCATACTTTAGGTTTACTGCCTTAGTAAATATTACTATCTTTACAATCTACATAGCACTGTTGGGCTTATCAAAACCATAATAAGATTGCAGTGAGCTGTAGAGACCCTATCTTTCACAGCTTTTCATCCATATTTTTGCCACCACAGTTTGCATAATCTTGCACCTTCATCCTCCCATATATAAAAGTCAATTTATTGCTTTTTCTATTTCTTATATATTGATTTGTCTCTATCATCTTTTATGGAGTACAATAGTTGAGACCAGGTTGATATAACTAGATTTCATTATTATTAATTAGGTCAGCACTAGCAGACATGTTAATTAGTTTGTTAAAAATAATTCTTGTTTGTTTCAAAATCTAAAATTTCTGTTTAGTTTAATTAGAAATCTTTCATTTAAATTTTCCATTAACAAAGTTAGGCCTTCTTTTAGTTAATAAATAATAAAACATTTATATTACTTTACTATTTAATTTTTTACATGCTTGTTATTTCACTATTAATAATTTAATCATGTTGTACACACTATATTTTATAAGTATATTGTGTAGTCTGATAAAATTAAAGGATTTATATTACATTTATGTTTATTTAAGAAAAGAAATTTTAAAATTTCATACTTACATTTTTATTCTGTAAATTTTTAGAAGCCACTAGATAAATGAAATATATGATTTGCTCCACTAGATAACAAACATTTTACACACTTTTCCAATTGTTTGACCATTTAGAAGAATTTTCAAATGATGTTATATCATTGTTACAATCCACAGAATAGCCTTAAATGCTAATATTGATATAATGAAATTAATTAAGAATTAAATATTTTGGTGAATAATACCTTTTTAAAAATTACATATTTTTTACTTATTCTACTTTCTTTGTATTTGGACCACTGTGTAGCTAAAATAGACTACTGGATTACAATGAAAAACAGTTTGTAGACATATTTGAGTAATATTAAGAGTTTTTAGTTAACAAATCCCACAATGGTCCAATTATAAGAAAAAGCATATTAATAAAATATGTAAAAAGAAAATATTGGTATTTTAAAAAAGGATAATATTAGTATTAATATTTTGAGGTGGTTATGTGTTAGTATACAACAACATAGTAATGTGTGTACATGAATATATATATATTGAAAGGAAAAGTAGAAACGAACACAAACAATTTTTTTCCATATTTATTTTAAAAAATATACACTGGAATGGTAGTTAAGAGTTAAATAATAATTTTGAATTTAAAAAATTATTATAAATTAAACATTTAAAAAGGTCTAGTGAATATTTTATTAATTTTGATTTTGGACTCTAAAACAAACTTGTTTTCATGTTATAATGATTAGTACCAGTTATTATAAAATTCTTCTATTTACTTTATAATTAGATTAAGAAATTTTTTAAATTAAAGCTTGTGTAATATATTTTGATAAAGTTTGGTATAGTATACTCTGATGTTGCTTAAAGAATGAAAAATACTTTTGAAATAAAAATTTGGTTTAATTAAGATAAAATTTTAAAAAAAGTCATTAACTTGTTTTTTAATCAAGACAAATAAAAAAATTACTTAATTATTGTTTTCAAATTCCAAAAAAAATATACTATAAGGTAGATTTGAATCATTCATGACTTACAACAGTTGGCAGCATTATTATTATGAAGTTATAAAGGAAGGCAAGACGTAGAGCTGCTGCTAATGTCACAATGGTAGAGTTTGAATTCACATAGAAGCATGGTCCAGCTTTTTTGTTTTATAGCCCATATATGTATTAGATGGCATGACTAAAGTATACCAAATTAGAGTCATTGAATGTCAACAGTTATTGGACTTATACCTTTCCCAAAGATGTCATTAAGCCAGTATACTGTTTTGGAATGGACCAGCTTATCAAGATATTCCATTGGCTTGCTGTAAGATTATCATACTGTCATAACATACAATTACTGCCAGTCATAAATATATAAATTGCATACAGTTGGTGAGTAAAATAATTTATTGAAATATTATTTTAAATAATTAACTTCACAGTTAAAACCTCTAATTTACAAATTTCAAAGTAAAGAAGTTTGCTTAAATAAATGATATTTGTCTCCAGATGATTTCTTCCTGTTAACATTCAAAAAAGATTTATTCCATTTTTGATTAATTAAATATTGTAAAGGAAGAAAAAAAACCAGAGTTTTTAAAAGGATTTTCTAGTAATCTTTTTTAAAAGACATTTTACTGTTAAAAGGGAAAGAAACTTTTATGCAGGATTTTTCAAAGAAACTTTTCTTTAACCTTTTAAAATATGTCATTCAATAAACGTATTTACAGTTAATAATGAAAATAGTTTATTAAAATAAGCTTCTTTGTTAACTAATGACATATCATTAGGATATAAATGACTTTGTGTGCACACATCTGAATGGGTACTATATTATAATCAGTCACCAACTGCATATATGTTAAAATTAATTATGTATTATAAAAGTGGATTTTTATTATTCGTTTATGACCATTCAAAGATGTTAATTTTAAATTAGTACACTGTATGTGTGTGCTTATGTAGACACATGTCATGTAGACATATATATGTTAAAATCAATCATACTTTATGAATGATTAAAACAAATTGCTTTTTCTGGTACATCTGTGTAATTATATATGGTGTGTTTTATGTAAACCTATTGAGATATATGTAAATTATAATGTAATAGCACCTCTCTGAGGAGTACCAAAGCACAAAACCATGGTCAGAAGTTTGGGGGTGGGTCCTGATGGAGTATTTTAAATGCTGGTTCTGGCTAAGCATTTATCACAAAACTTGTTGAGGAATTGGCAATCCTCATTGATTATATCTTACAAGCTTAAGAGAATTGGGTCATGTGATCTATGACTCTTATTTTGACTATTTAATAGCATATTTGTTTTGTATTCTAGTCAAAATCAGAATGCTAAATTTATATTTATAGTAGATCTTAATTTCACTTTATTGTTTATAATTAATAAATATATATTTCATTGTTTAAATTATTCCAGTAAATTTATTTAATCCTAAAAATTTAATATGTTGATGTTATTTCTTGTTCTTAATCTCTGAGCTAGATTCATGCTCAATGGTCAATTATATGGATTGGGGTTTATATTTAGTATTATGGACATCCAGTTGATAGTGATTTCACTACTTATCTAATGCTGGATGGTGCAAAGGTATATCCTTTAAAGTCCATGCACTAAATTTTAGTTATAATTAGAAATTAAGTTTATAGTTGGCCCGTACATTAATGGTACTATATAGCTAGGGCATTGATGATGATCAGCATGTTTTAGTACCTTAGCATTATTTGATTTTTTTTACATATTCTGATAGATTGGCACTTGAGTCTGTGCATTCAAATTATTGTGTTGTATTTTTACCTTAAGTTTGGCAGTGGCTTAATAATTAGCCTGGTCTATAGAAGACCCATTTCAAATTAAGTCAAAAGGTTGACTATTGATTTTTTGTATTGTTGATCATTTTTTATGATGAATGATTATTATTCATCTGTAATGCTGGTGAATGTATAGTTAGTTTTAGTTTCTTGCTGATCTCTCATTCTCCCATTGCTCATATTTATTATATTTATTGTATATTTAGATTGATTCATTAACTGGGATTGATGATGATGTTTTCCATCACAATAGGTTCACTCCTATTTCTTTGTACCATTACAATATATATTATGTGACTGGCTTTATTGCATAAAACAGCACTGGAATTAATCCGATGATTTCATATTCCACAGTCTGATACTCTTAACATTGTGCTAAACTGAACAAGCAATACCAGTATTTATAAAATATGATTGATAAATAAACTATCTATAAAGTGACTGTTATCCAAATATTGCAGAATTTTCATAGTTATTATGAATTAATATTTTTAATTGAGTTTATTTTTAAATAAATATTAATATGTTATTTTTATCTCAATAAAAGTTAAACCACTAAACATCACATGATCGCTATCTCTTATACTAGCACATAATTGTTATTAAACAAGGCAAAATTCTCCATACAGTAGTGCCACCCTGTGCCAACCAGAGTAATCAATGAATGCCAGAAGGCTTGTGCGTAAAATCCTTATCTAATGCCTACTCATCCAATATCCTAGACTAGTTTCTGGCTTGTGGCCATCATCAGTGAGGAGCTTTGGATCTGAGAGCACTGCACCTAGATCTTAGGATCTAATGCAACCCTCCAGCAACCACCTTTTATCTCTACTTAACTATAAAACTATGAGAATGAAATTGGAAAACAGAAAAATATTTTCAATCTAAGCTCAATAGCTTCATTCTCATAGTTTTATAGTTAAGTAGAGATAAAAGGTGGTTGCTAGAGGGTTGCATTAGATCCTAAGATCTAGGCGCAGTGCTCTCAGATTCAAAGCACATCACTGATGAAGGCCACAAGCCAGAAACTAGTCTGGGGATATTGGATGGGTATGCACTAGATAGGGATTTTATGCAGAAGCCTTCTGGCACCCATTGATTACTCTGGTTGGCACGGGGTGGCCCTACTGTATGGAGAGTTTTGCCTTGCTCAATAAAAGTTATTTTCTTGAAAGGAATGAATTACTATAACAGTTTTAACCGCAGTAGCACCACATTACTCTGTTAGATAGTATCATTTAAAAACTTTTAAAATATGGTATATATCATGTAATTATCATAAGATTACATAAAAAATAATCTCATATTTAAATAAAATATATTTACAATAAGAATGTATTTCTAACAGTGGAGTGGTTTGGAAATCTAAACATTTTCATTTGCATATAAATGTTATTAATTATTGAGATGATGTATCAGTCACTTCCCATTGATGAGATGACTTTGGGTGGGTCACAATCTGCACACCCACATGCAGTGGCCCTAATTAAATCATTCCCAATATGTAAAATCATTAATAAAAAATTTAAATTCATATTTGATTATTTAATTTTCTAATTATGAGATCAGCAAACACATTTATAATATTTTCCACATTAAGAGACTTAAGGATTACTTTAATTTAAAGTGATTGGTTTATCTTCACGCTTTCATTTCCAGTGCTTAAGATTTGCCCATACTTAAGCGTTTGGGTTGAAAGAATAGGTGATTCATTCTATTCTTTCGCAAAGACTTTATCTTGTGTTGGAAGTGAAAGTATTCATTTATTATTAAGATTCATAAAGCGCATGTGCATTAGCTTGAAATACTGATCTTTAGTTTATTACAATTCATAAACATTGCACTATATGAACATTTAATAGATAATATACATAAATGTAGTAGTTGTGCTTTGGTTCATCATCATCATTTTCAATTCTCTGCAGGATGATAGTCTCTCCATGGCCAATCCATTTCTCTCATTTGTGCCTTCTCTTCTTCATATAATCACAGTGAACTTCCTTATTTTATCCATCTTTCTCACATTTTGTGCCATTGTTTATCTTTTACAATCTCATGGAATCCAGTTTAAAATTTTAATTGTCCATCTACTATCATCTCTTTTACCAATATTCCCAGTCCAGCTCCATTTTAATCTCTTAATTCTGTCAATGATTCTGACTAACACATGCTTGTATTTTCACTAATGTATTCCATTTTTGATCCTTTCTTGTTACTCCTAATATTCATCTCTCCACATTTCATTGAATGGTCTGGAGACT
Organism: Epiperipatus broadwayi; assembly: GCA_028023455.1. NCBI lineage: Eukaryota > Metazoa > Onychophora > Udeonychophora > Euonychophora > Peripatidae > Epiperipatus > Epiperipatus broadwayi. The sequence goes on from JAQFVV010000002.1 coordinate 20,500,833, forward strand.
TTGTAATTCTCTTCTGATAAATATACAGATATCAGATTCTAAAATATAATCTGGGAAACATATCTATGTAAACCTTCCTTTTCAACCTCATACACATATTTCCTTTTAATATTAAGTTATTTCTCATCCAAGTTTAATTCTACGATTATTTTCATCCATTATATTTTTGTTTGCATTAATAATCCGACCAGGGGATTTATAGTTAACTTCTTCTAATTCATCAATATCAATCTTTATTTTATTTTTTTGAGAAAATATATTGAACATTATTTTAATCTTCTTAGCATTTCCCTTTTGGTATTTTCCTTACTTTCATCTGATAACTCTTGCAACATTTCCTGAAGCTCTGAACATTGGCTTAAATAATCTTTAGTTACATTTACTTTTTTTAGCTTCTCAAGTTTTGTAGATATGGAGTCATCTTGCTTAACACTTGAATGGAGATCTTCCTAATATAGTATGGAATATAATCATTGATGTTCCATTTTGATAAATATTCTTCAAAATATGATAATATTCTACATCTATCTGTAGCTTGATGATCCAAAGCTTTAATCACTGAAGAAATGGGTATAGGATCAAATACCTTTTCATGGTCCACAAATCCAAAGCACAATACCAATTCATATTCATTGGTTCTTTCTATAACTTCTCTCAGTACGTGGAAATGATTCACTATGCTAAAACAGCTTTCAATTTCAGCTTGGTTGTTTGAGTGATTAAAATCTAAAGATGTTGGAAATAAGTTGTATTTAGTTTGGTAAGGATTTTATACAGAACTGGTGAAAGATTGATAGATCTGTAATTTCTAATATCTTTTTATCTCATTCTTAATACTGCATTTTTCTAATCATCTGGTACATTTTTATCATTTAAACATTTGGTGTATAAGTTTGTCAACAATTTTTTATTTCTTCACCTGCTTCTTTTAAGATATTGATTATAATTCAGTCATTACCTGGAGCTTTTTCTTTTTTCATAGATTTAATCACATCTTATTTCTTCATTTAAAATCCTGGACAACTTAGAAGATGTAAGAATTGTAGGGGATATTTTTTTGTTTTTTATTACCATATAATTCTTCATAGAACACTTCCATGCATTTTATAATGTCATCTTTTCTTTTAGAAATGTTCCCATCTTTTTTTTATTGCACAAATAAGTTTCCTATCAATATCATAATATTTTATAGTTTTGATATTTTAATTCTCTTCTACAATTTTCCTTGCTAATTCATAATTATATTTTTTTATATCACTACTTATTCTTTTCTGTATCATTTTACAAAATTCTAGATGGTCAATCCTTCTTAATGAATCATTTTTATATATTTTCATATTTCTTCTTTTCTTTATCAATTGTTTTGTAAAAAAAACAGCCAAAACTCTCTATACGTATTGCCACTCAGTGCAAGCCAGAGTAATCAATGGATGCTAGAAGGCTTGTGCATAAAATCACCATCTAGTGCCTACTCATCCAATATCCCCAGACTAGTTTCTGACTTGTGGTCTTCATAAATGAAGAGCCGTGGATCTGAGAGCACTGCACCTAGATTCTTAGTATCTACTGCAACTCTCCAGCAGCCACCTTTTATCTCTATTTAACTACAAAACTATGAGCCTTATATTGAAAACACTATAATATTTTCAAGCCAAGCTCGTCAGCTTATATAGTCATATAGGTCTGGACTCAGTTCAGTACTTATACATTTTGGTGTCTTTGGTTCTTTAATAACCATAGCCATCACAGAACCAAAGACACCAAAGTATATAGGTACTGAACAGAATCCAGACCTATATGACTATATAAGCTGATGAGCTTGGTTTGAAAATATTATAGCGTTTTCAATTTAAGTCTCATAGTTTTGTAGTTAAGTAGAGATAAAAGGTGGCTGCTGGAGGGTTTTATTAGATCCTAAGATCTAGGTGCAGTGCTCTCAGATCCAAGGCTTTTCACTGACGAAGGCCACAAGCCAGAAACTAGTCTGGGGATATTGGATGAGTAGGCACTAGATGAGGATTTTATGCACAAGCCTCTGGCATCCATTGATTACTCTGGCTTGCACTGAATGGCAATACATATAGAGAGTTTTGACTGTTTTAATAACAGTTAAGACCAAGCATAAGAAATGGTGATCGTGTGATAGCAATTGTTTTGTCTCAGTGGATATTTTACTGGCCAATTGCTGCTCTTTTGTAGCAGATATTTCCATTGTAATTTTTAATAGTGTATCCATTATTGTATTGTTGATTTTGTTTAAATTTGAACCAGCTTCAAAATCTATAAATCTTTTTAAATGATTTACAAATTCTAATTTAAATTCATTGGAATGTTTCTGAAGATTAAGAATATCAACTGTAAATACTATTTTTCTTAATAATTTTTATCTCTCTAGTTTTGCATTAACACATATCTTACATCTCACTAATCAATAATCATTTCCTGTGCTAAATTTATTATGAATATTACAATCTTGAAATAAATATTTTCTGTTAGTCAAAATATAATCCAATTCTTCTATACCTTCATTTGGATGCTTCCATGTTCATTTCATTTAGCATTTTTCTCAAACAAAGATACCATAATATAATTTTTTTTTTTCATGTGAACTCTACAAGTTTGTGTCCTCTCATTTCTCTCGCCAAAACCAAATTTACCCACAGCACTTTCATCTTTCAATTGTTTACTAATTCTAGTATTAAAGTCTTTCATGACAATTTTAAAACATTGTTTGGTCTGTTCAAGTTTTTTGGAAATCCATATAAAATCCCTTACTTCTTCACAATAAGAACTTGTTAGGCATAAACTTGAGTTATATGCATTTGGTAATTTCCATTAAATTGAATAACTAATTTTGTCATTCTGTCTAATAAGTCACCAATCTCCACAATTTTGTTCTTCACATTTTATTTATAATAAATCCTACTCCACTTGGGTTTGCAATATTTGTGCCTCCTAACGTCCATCTTTCCATACTTCTTTGAGTGGTCTGAAGTTTGTGTATTGCTCTCTGTTAAGTGTCCATGTTTTAGATCCATAAGTAAAAACTGATAAAACACATTTAATAAAAACTTTTCTTTTCAACCACATAGGCATATTTCCTTTTAACGTTAAGGTATTTTTACCAAAAACATTCCAATCAAATTTAATTCTATGATTAATTTCATTTATTATATTTATATCTGTCGTAATAATCTGACCTAGATATTGGTAGTACATACAGAATGATTAATAATCAATTAGTGTAATGTTCAAAAAAAATGTTTTGTTTAATATACAGCAAAATAAAACAACTTGAATAAAAAAGTATAGTTATAAAAATGAATCAGCAATTGAAGTAAGGAAGTATTGAGTTTTCATTATAAGAGCATATTATGTGAGGAAGAATGAAACAAATATTTAAGCAATATGTTGTAGTAGGATGAAATTATGAAAACTTGCCATATGAACTTTTATTCAAGGTAGCGTGTTATTCATAATCATTTGTAAAGTCTTGTAAAGTCTTTGTAGAAATTGTAATTAACAGATGATTTAACTCATGGTTTTATCCAATTTTGTCGTTATACGCATAAACTGGACAGTTTTCAATTATTATTACATAATGGAAATAGTCAACATATAATTAATATTAAAATATCATAATCACAAACTTTCAAACAAATACCACATACGTAAAGTGTAATATAGTCTTTTAAATCATCTGACTGTTTGGATTTTCTAACCTGTAAAAACTCACATCTATATGGACAATAAATCTCATTTGGCTGTGTAGTAATCCATAGTGTGTGAAAATATTTGAGTTTTTGTATTACTTCATTTGTGTTTGTCATTGTAACAAGTTTGTATATGATTCATCTACTACTAGTATAATTGTCTTTTAAATTAGGGTGTTCATGATCTAGATGAACCTATTTCCAGAATACTATAACCCATAAATTAACCATGGTCTAATCACTGTAATGATCACATCTTCCAATAAAATTTCCTTCTTCACGTGTAAAAATGGCTCTGACTGAATAACTCCTATAACCCAGAACAAAAACCAAAATCATAGTTTGATCCTTAAAAAGATCTCTGTAGAATATGACAGCCCAGACCTTGTTCAGTCTAAGTAGCAATAATTTTACAGTTGATCACTGATGGCTGGGTTCATGTCTATCCAGTATGCTTGATAAAACATTAACATCGTATCAATCCTTTTTCCAGAATATGCAGGGTAGTGATATAATAATTAATAAAGCACTATCCTGAATATTTTTACTGGAAGTGGCAATACTATAATTGACCCAGATGCAGGATATCTTAGCATATCTCATATTTAACCATCAACTTTCTACTTAAAGTCAAAATAAGACCTAAAAATTTAAATGGGTCTCATTTTAACATAAACATTACTTTTAATTATTTAAAATTGTAAACTACTGTTACAGTGCTGGAGCTCGGTGCAAAGTTGACTTGCGGGGGGGGGGGGGGTCATTGAAACAAATTTCGTAAAACAAAATAGTAATTTATTGCATTTTGCTATTTATCACATTGCACAAATTGGTATAGTAAGGAGTACATGAAAATGATAAATAATTAATTTACTTTAATAAAATTAACATTTCAATCAGACAAAAAATCATTAATAAATTAAATTACAAAAATAATTGCTACATATACTTATAAAATACAATTTTGTATGCTACTTACTAGAATAAAGCTACGATATGTGATTTTTGTTTCATTTTCTTAAGCAAATTTATTGATATCATCATAATTTAGTTTTTTTACTAATTCAGATTCAATAGATAAAATGACTAAGTAAATTATTCTTGACTAATCCGATCTCAAATAATTTTTTATTACTTTCAATCTCGAAAAAAATTTCTCTGCAGATGCGACAGTAATTGGTAAGGTTAATATAATTTCCAGTACAGTAACAAAATTTAGATACAATTCAAATAAATTATTTATTAATAAATATGATATTTGTAATATTGTGATCATGGGAGGTAAAATGCGATGACAAATTTTGATTTCATTAAATAATGCAATCAATATCATCTTGCAAGGTCACATTTAAGTCTTTGCAACATTTAAGAAAATCATCTTCAGTCAGTTTTTTTAATATTATCTTACATAAAAAACCGTATGATGTCTGATGTTCGTGATAAATTTCGAATCTTTTCTTAAAATAAATAATCGCACAATTGATTGTGACTAAAAAATATTAAATTCAGAAATATTCTTCGCCAGATGAAATTGGCTAATCGGTTCCTTTATAACAAAATTGATTTGTTTTTCATTCAGTTCTTTGATTCTAAATTCAGGTGTCACTTTCAATTACTCAACTATTTCCTTTGCAGTTATTAAACAAGATTGAATCTTGATTTATGATACTTTTCAAAAAAATTTAAAAGTTCTTTTAAATGTGAGTTATCTATATTGGAATTTTGAAATATCTTGCTCCCAATATTTACTTCATTCAATATGTCATACCAAATGACCAAACTTAAAAATTCAAATGAAGTAAGTTTATTTTCGATTGATTGGATTTCGGATTTTGTTTTCATGTCAATGATATGTTCTAAAGATATTTCAAAGTTAGAAAAAATTGTGATACCTACACTTCTGAGGTGACCTACTTCATTTCTGACAGCGGTTTTGGATATAGATGTTTAACATGCTCTTTTAATATATCCCAGGGTATCACAGAACTTCCAAAAATATTATATATGCTTTGTAAAGTCCCAAAAAATGAATTTGCAAGAAAAGATGATTTTGAAATGTTTCCAAGAATTAAATTCAAATTATTACTTCTGCAGGGCATATATTGCGCTTTGGAATTCTTTTGCAGCATAGGTGCTTGCACACCTTTATATAAGCCTCTCTTATTAGTCCCATTATTGTACCTCTGTCCTTGAGAGTTCCCTAAATCTAATTCCTCTTTTTCTAATATGCTTTTAATATTGGCTGATAATCCTTTTCCTGTTGAATCTTTTACTGTTTCAAAATAAATAAATCATTCTTGTATATTCACATCACTTTCAGAGTCATCCACATTAACTTATGATAAAATAACAGATAATTGGTCTTGATGACTTATGTCTGGAGTGCAATCTAATAAAATTGTGAAATACTTAGCTTTTTTAATTGGATTTATTATCATCTTTCTAATTTTTTTTAGCCAAAGCAGAAATCAGTTCATCTTGTATTCTATAAGATAAACATGAACACGATGCTGATTCTATGCCATTATCCAAATGTTGTTCATGATTGGGTCAAATCTTGCAAGTAATTCTATGAGTCCTAAGAAATTACCATTGTGCAGTTTATATAAAACAGCACTACTTCCCTGAATGCCAAATTATGTTCCAATAAATATAAAATTGCAGCCACTATTCATTCACAAACACATTTTAAACAGTGTGTTTCATCTTTAATTAGTTTTTTCATGTTCTTTCCCAGATTCAAATTTTTTTCAAGTTGGAATAATTTGTACATAGCTTGTAAATAATCTGATCTTTCATGACTTTATAATTGGAAACTCAATTGTTAAGTCCAGTTAGACACAGAGAAGTGATATTTGAAGAGAATAACTTACCCATGTAAAACTATGTGGAATCTTTGTACTTTGAGTACAGTAATCATCTTCATTCTTGACATTCCCAATTTGTTAATTTTCTTAAATAATAATTTTCTGAAAAACTTCTGTTTTTATCTTTCCAAAAATCATCGTTTTTATTTGTGTCATGTCATTTTGTATGATAGCCATTCTAAATTTAGCAATTATAATTTCAGGAAAAATACTAAGATCATTGTTATCAATATTTTTGTCTTTATCACTTTGTTGATTTTCTTGAAGCTGTGGTTCTCAGAATAATTTATCTTGTTCTTTGTTTGATGCAGACAAAAAATCTTCCATCTGTACATTTCCCTCTGCTTTATGATTATCTTCCCTTTCTTCAGTTTTCTTATCATCACTTTCCTCTTCATTAAGATGAGAGCTGGCTTTATGTGATCAGAATCATTTTAGAGGACGTCGCATGGCATAATGTCATTTTTATGAATTTGATCTTCCAGTAACTATGAATTTGTTTACACATGTTCAGTTTTCAAAAATTTTGCAAGGGATTGCCTCTATTTTTCTGCAATTTCTTTTCTCTTCCTTTTTTTCTTTAAGTTATCAGATCCATACATATACATTCTTCATGCAACTCTGTTTCTACTAGTCATGTTGCAAAATTTTGTCTAAAAACAATATTATAAAAAACATACAAACACTACAAGAAGTATAGAATAACTTAATACATAAGTAAATATAATATATATACTTACAATTTACTTTTTTAGTAGTATGATTACAACAACAATGAAAGTCATGTTTTCCTTTCTCTTGATAATATGTATATTTGTAATTATATCATTCAGTAAAGTTCAATAATGTATTACATTAAACACTTGTCTTTTAAATATAATTTTATTTTATTTATCTTCACACCTTATGATAAAAATGTACAATGTACCATTACCTGTCACAATGCAAGCACAACTAAACATGGTTTTTACTTTTCTCACTAGTCATTGCTGGCTATCTACAAACATAGTGATTCAATTAGTCGATGTGAAATGTGCACTAATTGAATGATAATATTCAAATGTATGTTTATTCGGATTTTGAAACAATCTTGATTTTATAAAATCAGTCAGCAGCACGGGACCTTCAGAAACGTGGGACCTTGTCTGCTCGCAAGGTTCACACATCCCTCAGGCTGGCCCTGACTACTGTTAGAATTATTTGATTTTACTAGGGTACCTTTACTAGTACCTGTACAATCCAATAGATTATTTGAAAATTCTGTATCAATTACTCATATACTCAAATATATATATATATATATAATATCAAAGATGTGGAATTACAAGTAAAAATGATCATTTATATTTCTTAACATTCTGACAAAATGAGGTAGTATGTACATGGAAAAGAAAGACATTTAATTTAAAATTGCTCAATTGATTGAGAAGAAATGGCTCGTATTTTGTGTTAAACACTTGTTGATTGTATTTAATGAAACTTTGTTTAGATCTGGTATGAATTTAAATTTGACTTTAAATTACATCACTTATCAGACAGCTCATTTCTTTATTTGATATCGCAAAAATAAATAATTATTTTATACTCGCAGGCATTTTAACAAAAAGACGAAAGAGCACAATGATTTTGACACATGGAAAAGGTCAATTTTATTGTCTTATAAATATTAAAATGGATTAGATAGAATAGCAAGAATAACTATATAGAGATGATTTTAAAAAAAATAATATTTATATGAATTTGAAATTTGGGTCAACATGAGTGTAAACTCTGCATGAAAAATGTCTTTTCAATGATAGTTAGTATTCATCTTAAAATTGTAAAGATTTTTCTGAAAATTTGCGATGATAATATGTATTGGTAATAATGTGATGAATTAGAAGTTGTTTGGAAATAAGTTTCAATTTACCATTTCTATTATTACATCATTATTTCTTATTTGTATTAACTGAAGACGAACAGTATACAGACTTAACACCTGAAAAGTCTTTTCTGAACGTCAAAGATTTCTAGTATTCTTTTTATTTGTAATTATTTGTTACGTTTTTGTTTTTTGAAAAATCTATATATAAATATATTCCTTTCTCCCTCTTACAGATCTAAAGACGTTTTAATGTTTTATTCATTAAGTTAATAGCGGCTGAAAAATTGCCATTTGAAGTGGAAATAACATTTTATTTTTTATTTTTTTTAATAGTCTTTTCAAAGTTTTTCAATTAAATTTTTGGGGAAATATAAAACTCGCCTTTCTGTCAGCCTCTTAGAAAAGATTTTATAAAAATCACTCTTAATTTTGATTTTGTACTTTATATTATATTATGTAATAGGAAATTTTATACAATTATTTATAATATATATATTTTTTCATATGTCAAATGCGTTGATCGGGAAGGAACCCGGACCAGCTGTTTTGAAGGCAATTATGCTAACCACTAGGCCACCAACGCTAATATATAAATTTTTATAACCAGGTGTTAATATTTATAATAACATTGTTTATTATTAATAATAAAATCCACATTTCAAATATGCCAACATGCAACGTCAGAAAGATGAGCAAATAGGATGATGATGATGATGATTATTATTATTATTATTATTATTAATTAAGATTAGATAGATGATAATATTATTTATTTTACAAGTATTTGCTTTATTATCCCCTTTCCCGGTTTATATTATTATTTATGGATATACGTATATTGGCCATATTGTGTTTTAAAAAATGATGGTGCTGTCAAGCCTTGGTGGCCGAGAGGGCAGCATAGCAGCCTTACAAGCAGTTGTCCCGAGTTAGCGAGTTCACTTCCCGGCCGATGCTATGACACATGGGGGAAAAAATGATGGTACTATTAATAAATATTTTACAAACTTTTAAAATGGTAGATCATTTAAACTTAATGATAGTTTGTCTTTTTTTATGTTGCTCATATTATCTTTATTTTACATTTAATATTTCTATAAATATGAAACCATTATTGGCTTTTTATCTATTTGATGCAACATGATAAGTTCTTCGTTGTTTTTTTTTTTTGCTGTTGTTAATGATGTCAATAGTTTCAAATTACTCTAAATGATTCTAGTTAATAATAATGGACTTGCAAGCTTTTTCAAATTTCACTAAGTGGGCTTTGAATGTTCCATAATCAGATTTTCAATGATATGGACGGCTGAAGAGTTGTGGGTTGGAGTGGTTTGAAGCCTGTCCTTTAAAGTATGAAGATCGGCTGTCTTAATATAAATCTGAGTGCTGATTGCATATATGTGTGGAGATGATAATCTGGACCAACTGATGAGTGCTGGATTAGCACGAAATATGAATATTGGTGATTATTTATCCTTTCAACGTGTGATCAGGTGGATCAGCAATATGAGATGGCATGGAGAGTTGAGGGTCATGTGAAAGTCTGAGTTCGAATCCTTTATATAAAATTATTTTTATATATTGTATTTTCATTCTATAGAATCAACTCCAATTTTTAGCTTAAACACTCAAAGTTTGTAAAACTTTATTTTGTATTTAATTTTAAGAGTAAATATTATTATTTGTCTGAAAGTTTATTGTGATGGACATTTTAGTTAGAATTTTGTGTA